>CM037869.1:600000-1007500 GCA_021292105.1 Anadara kagoshimensis
TAAACACTGTTTTTTGTCATTCTTTTAACGATTGATTTAATTGGCCGTTTTTTGGAGATGTTTCGTTTCAATCATCTTTTATTCTACATCGACCATCCATGTCAAAAGTGTCATATATGATAATCCTATCTTAAGTTTTACTTTTTAATTAAGGTAGATACAATATTAAATACTATTCTTTGTTCTAAAGAACTGTTTTTAAGATTGATTTTAATTAAAAGTTATTTTTGGTGTAATGATATAAGAAATTATATAAAAATAAATCCAAATATTTTCTGGTTTACAAAATTGTACTTTCGGCTATAATTTATATAAGGTTAATTACTCAGGTCATCCTCAGGTCAATGGTCAGGCGAGCCTTTACCTCTAGGCAATTATTCAATAACGTACAGCCTGGACATTACATGATGTATGCACCTTTGTCTAATTGATCTTACAAATCATGATGTTTGGTAAAAGGTTAGGTCATGCTCTTCCCTTCTGTTATCTAACAGAAGAGTATATAAGTTGTCGCATGCTAGATACACACACACACACACACACATACACGCATCATACCTGAACACACACCTGGACATCTACACACAGACACAGCACAAGACACCATGAACTACAGAGGACATCAGTTTACAACAAGAATAAATTTAAACTACTATAAAGAACAGGATGTTTTTCAATTATTATTACTACATAGCCGTCCAGGGCTTTATCACAAAGTGGTGCCGCGACCAGAGGACCTAGGGAACCATGGAACGGCGTGCGGACCTGAATTCCACTAAGACGACGGCCATAATGTTACCAAAAATGTGAGTAGATACAGTTGTTTTTATCTTGATTTATCACTTAATTGCACCATTTTAGATAAATATTTTGGATATTTTTCTCTAACCTTTAACAATGAATGTGGCATTTGAATTTTTTTTAAAAAACGATCCTTATTTTTAAGTATCCATGCAGATATTTGCATATTTTAAGTATATGCAATGTATTATTATTATTATTATTATTAAGTATTCTGGTTACGATGTATTTATATCCAGAACTTCAATATGTTTATTATTATAACGGGAATATATATTAATTATTTGTTTTAATTTTGGTAGTTTTGCCATAATATTCAAACTTTTTATTTAATTCATATAGAATTATTTCCATTTTTCAAATGAAAACAGAATGATGGCGATGTTAGAATTTACATAAATAATCATTTTTCATATTCCATAGATAAATATTGTATTACATATACACGTATCATGTGGAAGTAAATTTTCCAGAATTATCTGATCCAAGAGTTGATCATACATGATACAACGCACTCACACAATTATATACCATGTGGAAATATAAGTATCCAAAATTTTCTGATTCATAATTTGATCAGACATGGTATAAATACACAAATATTTACACATTATTATTAATAATATTATATTCATATCATTACTCATCTTGCAGAGTTCATATATAAAATACTCTGTTTTATTTGTGTAAACTTCCATCGCCCATTCGTTTTCTCTAATTTAGATTTTGTATTATACAATTATACTTTTTATACATATTAAACATGGATTTTTTTTCTTAAGTTTAATTAGACTTTAACATGCTAATGTAGATTTTTGTTTATTTTCTAAAGACATCTTACAAAATGGACATTTTCTAAATGCCACCTTCAGTGACAAAAAATAAATTATACTAGTTTTTACCATTTTTTGAGTAAATTTTCCTTAGATTATTTGTTAAAAATGTAATATCAATTTACAAAAATAGTTATATAATAAGTGATAAGTTAAGTAACACTGTATCTACAATTGCCAAAATGGATTTCCAACGACAACAAAAAACTTACAACAACAACAACAAACAACCAGGACGACAAAATCAACTGAAACAACGACAACAAGAACCACAACGAAGACGACAAGAACCACAACGAAGACGACAGAACAACACCACCAACGACAACAACAACACCAGCATCTAGATATAGCCATACATAAGCTGGAAGATTTATCCATTTTTTAAACGGCAAGCGTAATGCCAAAATGGATCTCGGACGTTTCATAAAATTATTATATTATGTGGGTACATCCACTTAATTTTTTTATATTTTAATATATTTGTGTTGATAGCACCACCAGCTATGACCACTATATTATGTGGAGTTTTATTTATTTTCATATATTTTTGTGGACGACAATATCGGCCATGACTACCATTTAATGTGGACTATGTTTACCATTTGTGCGCAATGCCACCATTAACTGTGGCCAACATTTAAAAAGGACTTGAATTGTGCGCGATACCACCATATATAATGAACATTACTTCAAAAGCATTACGGACATTAAATCTCGACAATTTCTCTTCTTACTTTTCTTGTCTCATCTATTTCACTTCATTTGTACTTTAATTATTTAAAATATATGTCAAAGAGATGTCGAAATGATTACACACAACATGCTTGCGACACTTTTTCCCCATTTTTGGCGTCTTTTATATATAAAAAATAAACCGAATACTTTCTATTCTCTACAAAAAATCAAATTATCTAATAATTTTATTTTTTGAGAAGGGCATAGAACGTATGTAATGATATAAGAAATTATATAAAAATAAATCCAAATATTTTCTGGTTTACAAAATTGTACTTTCGGCTATAATTTATATAAGGTTAATTACTCAGGTCATCCTCAGGTCAATGGTCAGGCGAGCCTTTACCTCTAGGCAATTATTCAATAACGTACAGCCTGGACATTACATGATGTATGCACCTTTGTCTAATTGATCTTACAAATCATGATGTTTGGTAAAAGGTTAGGTCATGCTCTTCCCTTCTGTTATCTAACAGAAGAGTATATAAGTTGTCGCATGCTAGATACACACACACACACACACGCATCATACCTGAACACACACCTGGACATCTACACACAGACACAGCACAAGACACCATGAACTACAGAGGACATCAGTTTACAACAAGAATAAATTTAAACTACTATAAAGAACAGGATGTTTTTCAATTATTATTACTACATAGCCGTCCAGGGCTTTATCACATGGACACGTTTTTGTTTTGATCGACTTTTATTTTATATCGATTATAAATGTCATATTTATTGAATATTTTTATAATATTAAAGATATAGAAATGTCTCATTATGTCATTAAGTAATTTCTACTTCACCAAACAAAAACACAAAGTGCAGACATTAAAGTTTATTATCTAGGATATCGATATTCCTATTTATATAGACTTTAGTGTTTAACTGTAGTTTGAATGGCTGCATCTTGTTGTTTTAATTATGATATACACACATGATTTGTTGACATAAGTAAAGAAAGATTCCAAGTATTTGATCTGTTCCAACTGAAAATAAACTATTTGGCATTAGGGATGAATCACATATTGATGGTGATCACTTGGTACATTAAGATTAAGTACTCATGAGTTATAGTTTAATTATGATATACCAACAAGATTTGTTGACAAAAGTCTGTATGTCAGAGTAAAGTATTTGATCTGTTCCGGCTGAAAGTAAATTTTTGCCACCAGGGATGAGACAGTTGTAGAAGTATTTGCTTACTCTTTCGGAGCACTCGGCCTCACTTCCCTGGTGGAAGGTCACGTGTATAACCTAACTTGTCAGTTCCAAAGTTTATACTTTGCTTCTGGATTGTGATTCGGATATGGATTAGTATGTTTGTTTTTGATTACTGAATGCAAGCTAAATTCACGAAGTACATACAAACCAAAATACCTTGCTAAACATGAGGTAATTTTACCCTTCTGGAAAACCTGACATCACTTCTCATCTGGAAGTTTTCAACTTAATTTGGCAGTTTAAAAAAATGTATCTTGTTTGAGATTGCTATCTGAACATGCATTAGTATGGTGTTTTTGATCATGTCAGGATGAAAGGCTAATTTTAATAATTTATTATTTAAATATTGAATGATAATCTGTAAAGCTACAAAATAAATTTAGTTGGAAAATATTCAACGCATATTGCTACTCAATGCATCTCATAATTATCATCATAATATTTAATGTTTAGGACCAGATGTTAAAAACCGTAGAGCTGTATCATAATCGGCGTAACAAAGATCCCTTTTACGGTATTATTATCACTATACCAAAGACGTATGTATCACCAGCTTCATCTTCAATGGATTTTCCAAATAAATGAATAAAACCACATACCGGTCAAATCACTATTATCGTTGTCTTTGATGTAAATCTCTTCAAACCATTTGTTAGTTCGATCGACCCACGTTTTATTTGAATTACGGTAACAAGGATATCTCACTAGTATATCTTTTTCATTGTTGATAAATAAGAAGGTCTAATTGCAATTAATGGGCAACAGATTTTTTATAAATACACTGTGACGCGGTTTAGATTTCATCAATCTGAGACATCAATTCTATATCAGTACAAAATGTGGTATTATATGCTGTAACAGATGGTTAACATCAGAGTATATCTGGTCATCAGTAAGGTTTAATTTATTTATATGTATTGATATAATATACCAGTTGTTGCCTGGTTCATTGTTGTGTGAAATAATAGTTATTTGTATCCTAACTTTGCGTATTTATTTACCACATGGTGGTAAAATAAGAGTTATGGTTGGGTGTTCCTCATATAGTCGATAGTTTCGTTCATCGATCGCAGTTTCTATATTTCTTTTTTTGTCTACTTGCTTTTGATTACTCGTTCGTTTAATTGTTCGTTGTTTTTCTAATTCCAATAAACAATGATAAGTAGCAATTGTTGTCACAGGGATATTGCAAGCCTACGCTTATCAAGGTTCTCAAAAATTTTATGGCCGTCATCACAATTTTGTGGATTAGTATGATATTTCTGTATCCAAATTTACCCTGGATATATTTGACACCCCAAATGTACATTTCCTTTCATTGGCAGTTTTGAATACACATTGGACCGGTTGAAGATGCTTACACTTCTGGAGTACCCGGCTTCGATTTCCTGGTGGAAATCCCCGTGTTAATTTAATTTGCCAGTTTCAAAGGTTTAAAAAATGTTTGGATTTCCGTAGTTTTGGTCCGGGGGCTACTGGTGTGTGTATATGAGGGGGGGGGGAGGGGCGGGGAGGCCGTCTGGTTGAGGCTGGTTTAGTAATAATGGTACTCGTGTTTACCTCATTCACTGACAATAGAAAAGTGGAAGTTCTTGGTTTTTTTCAGACGACATGTTTCGTGTTAATTGTTTACGGATATGTGCCTTCCACAAATGTCATAACCGGTGTAGCAATGAAGATATATTAGGTCAGCTAATTATGGAAAGTAATTTCTATTTTTATTGATGACGCAATTTGAACGTAACATTACAGTTACAACTATAATTAACTAATTTATTTTAGGTGCACATACTACATTAAAACACAATTAGAGTGGCTCTGTCCTTATTACTTTGATTCAGGTAAAAATACAATGATATAAATTATAAAATTGATGATAAATAGCAAAACACATTATACTTCTTCTAAAAATGAATTGGACCATAATGGCATGTTTTTTAAATTATACCATCTATTTGCGTTGATTATTGCTCGTAATTGCTTTGGGAATTAGAATCGTTTTATCTTTCTTTGATTTTCCATGGAAAATTATTTGAAGAGTAACAATGATCGACTCTCAGGCAATCAAGGTATAGTATTCAATCAAACTAAAATACATTGAACATTATTTTCAGTGTCACGTGACAATCATGGGGGATATTATTACATGTCTGTTACACGTAATATCGAGTAATTACGATACGATGTGGCTTTTATAAACATTTGATAGGATACTGTACTATTATATAAGTAACACAAGAATTGCAGTAAATCTTTATGAAAAAGTTAAATACTGTAGTTGCTTTTATTCAATGGGGATTTAATTTCGTTATATTCGCGGTTTGACTTTAGAGTGCGAAAATAAAAATAAGTGAATATTTTCATGTAGCTTTCATTAATCATAGATTGAGATACAGAAACTTCCTAGGTGGAAGTTCACGTGTCTAACCTAACTTGTCGGAAGTTTTTACTTTGCTTCTGGATTGTGATTCGGAAATGGATTAGTATGTTTGTTTTTGATTAACACTGTCCACTGCATCGCCAAATTTTATACCCTTGAATAAGTTCAAGGATCTGAACTGCTAAATTTATTTCCCGCAGAATTAAACAACTATACAGTATGCAAAGGCATATGTAATGCTATAGAAACCTTGAGAGGTCATCATGACAGAGGTAATACACGCTATTCTTTCCTTACATTCCCTTTTCATTAAACACTTGGCGGATGTAACTAGCTAAACAGCAGGTGCTTACCCTTCCGTAGTACCTGACCTTACTTCCCTGTTGGAAGATCACTTATTTAACCCAATTTGCCAATTATTTCTACTTTTATTTGTTATTTTCATTTGACATGGATTAGTATGTTTTATTGGTACATATTAATGCAATATTTCTACTCTTATCAGAACCTCTCTACATTAATACCTTAAACCAGGATATGACAGAGAAAGGTGTTGGTGGAAACCTGCTATATTGTACGTCAAAGAACAGATTAACCTTCTAATAAAATACTAGAAATTGACGTCACAACAGTTCTATATTCTGGACTTCACGAATTTATGTAACGTATATATGTGTGTGTGCTCTGACAGTACTACAAAAACCTCTTATTATTTAATTAGTGTCCGTCTACAATAGCGAGATACAAATTACAAATATAACGTGTCTTCTATTGTTATTTTTTCTTTCAATAGTTTTTTTCCAAGTTGCAACAGTTGTTGCAAAGTACATGTACACGTTTTCCAACTACATTCCTTTATCTTATATTCGGTGACCAATTGGTTAAGTTACCAACGCTTTGGACAACCAAATCAATAGAGTATCGTGTTTACAAATGTTTAATATTTAATCAGGCAATCCGTTCATGCTACATACCAGGGATACTTTACAATTTGAATAAATTATTTGTACCGGCATATGAGAAAAATTATTAAAATTTCATCACATATGGATTTTGTGTTGTTCACGAAACAAACACACTCAAATCACCACTCAAAGTCAATATGATCGATACTTTGACATTTTAACGCTTCAACTTTTTTCTCCTAAAATGAAATTTATGACTTTTTTTAAATTTGATACTTTTGGATAAGTATACTGGTCGTAAAAATTGAAGACAATAGAATGCAGTATAATGGAAATACAAACACCAATAAATACCATTATACGAATACATTTTAGAGAAAATGAAACTTTTACATAATTTCAAATGGTCTGGTCCCAATGTGAACAAATGCAATTATGCCAATCATATTTCATCACAAAACACAACGAATTATTGACTCTAGAATATAGCAAAGCCCTCAAAAGTTTAATGACCGTAATCGCAATATTGTTAATAAGCGCGATGTTTCTGTATCCAAAATTATCCAGGATAGATTGGACGTCCCATAACTCCATGTTCCTTTCATTCTAAATCTTCAGTACCAAAGATTTGTACACCATTGACGGTTGTGGCAAGCTAAAAAGGACGCTTTCAAGTTTCTAAAGCATCTTGCTTAATTTCCCTGGTAGAAGGTCACGCTTCTGCAAAAATTTTTCAGTTTTCTTTTGGTTTTACTTTTTCTGGATCGTGCTGGTATGTTTGTACTTGGTTATTTATATTGTTGTGATTACGGGAGAAACTGGTGTGATTTTAATAAATAAGATATGATCACTGAAAACTAAGTTGTACACTTTATGCATCACTGTAAACGGAAAACTCGATGTGTCGTCCCCAGTTGGATCCAGACAAACATTATTTTTTTATATTTATATAATCTTTGATATCGATTATTATGCTTGTTAACATTAGGTAATGGATATTAAATGTGTTTCTCCAACATAGCTATCAAGCTTTTAAAGATTGTTTTAGAGATGAAATCTTCTTTAGATTTTCTGTCAGTTATGTCCGGTGTGGCGTTCCAGTAACGTTTTAAACCAGCCATTCAAAGGTAATAATTGTGATGCCAATGTCGTATGTTTAGCGTGCTGTTCATTAGGATATATTTACAATATCACTGTATCTCTCTTCAATGAAACATGCAGAAGCGATTGTATTGTAATTCCCATAAAAGACAATTGGGGTCATGACCCCTGATGTGTATAAATTTTCCCGCAATATTACGTCATTTCCCACACAGGGGGTCACGTGGTCATACGAGAAACGCCGATCTCGCATGGCTAAAACACCCTATCTCACGCAAGCAGATAGGAAGGAATAGCGCCAAGGTACAAAATATTTATTAAAAGAAAGAATTGTAAATATAAGAAATGACATTTCTGCTCATTGTACTTGCAGGGGTAATGCAAGATAGTGTGGTGCGTGCAACTTTAAAAATGTAGGGCTTCGCCCTTCATCGAATTTGTACGCGTCATATTATCTTGCATACCCCTTAGGCGTTCAGTTACTTGTTTTAGCGAATAAAATCTGAACTGTTGTGTTTTACATAAGTCTATATTCCTTCAGCTAAGGACATTTCTTTGCATGAGGAAGTATACTTTAGTTTTTGAGGAATTTTAATTCTTTGTTTCGTGTTTCATAGTGTAAATGCTCTTAATTTAAGACAGACTACCTCATGCAAAGTATTTCCTTAGCTAATTTGGTTAAATATATTTATGTTCTATTGATATGTTTTCAACCCCTTGAAATAAACTTGGTTTTTTCAATTTTGGTCCAATTTTATTCTGAAACGACCATCTAGTGCTCTAAAATTAATATTGGTATAATATTTAATTTCGTCTATTTTATAAAATGTATCAATTGTTGTAATGCATTTTAAAACCAAACATTAAAAGTTTTTGAAATCAATTATTTATACATGTATGTAGTATTAATCACTGAGGAATTACAAATTTTCTTTAGAAAAGGTGAAGGTAAAAACCAAAACAGGGCTGTTTCTGTTTTTTTTATCCAGCCAGGGTTAGCTTTTGAAATCTGGAAATCAGGTTAATTGTCAAAGCTGTTATATCTGGAATTTTTTATATTATAATTAATATATATATAATATAAATATCATATTTGCAAGGCTAGACTATTTGCAAACCGAGTCCGTCAAAGGGTCGTAAGTACGATGTCTTTTTATCAGAAATTACCCTGGATATATTTGATGTCTCATATATATCAGTTCCATGCTCCTTTCATTCTCAATTCCGATTACACACAGCTTGCTAATTACATATTATACCAGTTTTAATTTTACAGCTCTAGCCGGCCGTTGCGAAATACAATTCCTCATCAGTAGTGCTTGGACCAAAATTATGGAACCAAAATTATTTTGAAGATGTTGAAAAGCTACCCAAAGGACCAATATATATTTTACCAAATTAAGCTAAGGAAATACTTTGCATGAGGAAGTATACCTTAGTTTTTGAGAAATTTCAAATTTTAACTTGCAGGAAATTTAGACAAATATAACAGGATATGCTTACCCTTCCGGAGCACCTTGCCTCATTTCCCTCGTGGCAGACCATGCATTTAACCTAATTTGGAAGTTTTAAAGTTTTTACTTGCTTTGGGAATTTGATTTGGACATGAATAGGTAGTTTGAATTTGATTACTTGAATTCCAAAACCTAAAAGTTTAAATATTCCATACCCACCACCATTACTTATTAATAATAGAATGATATTTATAACCGGTCATGCTGCTTAAGAGCAGAATTTTAGATTCAGTTTTAACGAATGGATAGAATTAATTATTCACATTCAATAATCGCATTACTTACCTACGTCTTTCTCATATAAAATGCAGGTAGATGTCCATTTCAGGTACCTAATTACCGACGTAAACATTAGAATCAAACGATTTTCAATTTTGATATTTGCTGGTGGCTGTATTGTCAATAAATTCCCAGATGGCATTTCACATTCATTTTCGTCAATATTTCTTTGTTGGTTTTTGAAATTTGCCCATTTTGTACATAAATTTGTTATTTCCTTTGATGATGTCTCTGTGGATTTGTTATATAAGGCTGAGTTTGTGATATTTGCTAAATATTCATGAAACCATGTTCTGGTTGTTGTTTCTGCTTCTATAAACACTTTATTTGTAACCAGTTGTAAAACTGACACGATAAATATGTAAAGATACATCTTAGCAACACTAAATTACACTACCTATTATCCTAATATTACAATCACATTATAACAGCTTACAGCATTGAAATCCATTCATAATTTATAAACGATCCTTATTTTTTCGTTTGATTTTTTCTCCATGTGAATAACTCACGACTTTAACTTAAATATTGTATTTAAATCCATCATATGTAACCATGAATAATTAAACTGGCTCCCTCTGAATAGTATAAATTCATTATTAATTTCTATAAAAATACCAATGATCACATAACTATTTCACTTTATATAGTTTATGACTGTTTTCCGTCTAAATTTAACACATAAGTGACATAAAACCCTTATTCACAAGGGTATGAAATGAATAATTAAGTAACGGGTTCATCCATTTTGTCTTTTCCAAAATGGTGATACAAGCCATGACACAATAAATTATATCTCCAGTTGATCATAATCTCTGATGACACGGGTCATGAAACACGCCTTCTACGTATTACATATACGATCTAAATAACGTTGGACAGCGATGTCTGATGTAATATTAATGATGATGGATGATCTTAATTCCGATGGGACACTTTACATTTTTAAAACTAGTTCCAGATGACAGCAAAGTCTAAAACAATTTACTGTTCAATATATATTGATATTTATCCTTTAGTTAAGTGTTTTTATTGTACACTTATAGTGAAAACTATTAAAACATTACCCCAGGTTTTACATACACACACATATTTAACATCCATATGTGTTTTTTATTTGATATAGATCTTTTATAATTACTTTCACAATCACGTTTATCATCACTCTAAGAGACTTAGCAATGGTTAGATATAGTGTCTCTACGTTCCATAACAGACTTAGCAATGGTTAGATATAGTTCTCTACGTTCCATAACATGTACTATACTATGTATACAAGATATTAATGACCATTTCCATGAACAAACAAGGAATTGATTTTCACCCGATTCTGGCCGTCTCAATGTAAAACTAATCGTTAAAACATTTCAATTTATCCCAGAATGGATTTCTAAGCTACATTAACAAGAAACAAAGCAATTGTCTGAATACCAACCATTTTAAAATAATTAAAACTAGACACCAGCCATTTTGTAAGCAATTAAAATTGGACATTCTCCATCTGGCAAATTATCAAACTTGGACGTTTGCTATTTTAATAAATGATCCAACTTGAACATTCTAGATTTCAAAATAAAAATCACTCCACTAAATGGAACATTCTAGATTTCAAATAAAACTCGCTCCACTTTGTAAAATATCAAAAATAATCATTAACTATTTTAAATATTTGAAATTGAAATTAATAAACTGCTTTTTTCCTAATTAAAAGCGTATACAACGTAGCATATATTGGCATATCGAGCTACTGGATGCTACAATAGATTGGATGTCTACACTCTGCTAATTCTAGCAAGCTTGTATTTAGTCTCCGCGGAACAGATTGGATTTAATGGTCCAATTTCAAAAGAATTGTGTAGATGTTACCACATTTCTCCGATAGCCAGGATAATCCGATTATATGTGTCGCAAATCATAATCCCAATTAAACCGGAAATTCCAATATAAACCAGCAATAAAAACTACACTTAAATATTCTGATGATCGGTGTGATCAAATTGGTTAATGCGTCTTATTGATAACTTAATTAAAAAAACTCTTCCCTGAAATGTTACAAACTCTGAATCACTATCAATTCCATCTAATCAAAATTGATCGACGCGACAAATGTACGCAAAAATAGTGTCAAAGTATATCAAAATGATTTATCTCATAAACTTGCTATCCAATATCGATATCCGAGTATCATCAGCACAGACCAGGAATTAACAGCGCACTTTTAGACTGAAACAACTCTGTTGGCACCGCAATTTAAAAACAAAATCCTGTTCTGTAAAATGTCATCTTAACGCAATAACTGTAAAAGCATCTGAAGAAATTTTCATAAGTTAATCAATCCTCTATATTCTGTAATGATGTCAAAGTACCCAAGCTCTACATGCACACACCATGGCTAAACTGAAGTCAATATACGCATCAACACGACATTAACCATCAAACAACAAACATTTATGGTATAGAAATCCTTTTTTCAAGAAACGGATTGATTATTCAGAGCGAAATTGATGTCTGCGTAATTGAACAAAATAACAAAGTAATAAATTCACAAACAGAACATAAAACACGACGGTCAAACCGCTGGTCAAACAAAATTGATGAAAGAGACACCACAATAATCCTTACATGAGGTAATAAAGGTCCAGTAAATGATGATCAATTGTTTTCATGCAAAAGTAATGTCAATTCCAACTTGCCATAGCGACCAGTGTTAAAAGTGACAGAACGTAACGAGTAATAAAGTTATCTACACCATAGTTAGTTTGATTCTATATATTTTATGCCTTTTTAACTGAATACATTGTTGTTATTGTTACCTTGAATTGGACTGAATACAACTATAATACGTCACAAACAGCTGATGACAATCAATGATAATAATTATATATTTATCAACAGTTCCATCTATAGCCGACTGGTTTTAAAATTGAAAATGCAATGAGACAATATCCATCCCCCACTGTGTGTACTATTACTATATATATATATATATATATATATATATATATATATATATATATATATTATTGTCCGGGTTGTCGTCAATAATTTATTATTAGTACATGGTACAGCGGGTCTCACGGTATGTATCATTGGGTGTGTGTTATGTGTGTTAATAATAGCGGATTGTTAAAATTGATAATTCAAGCACAGCTTCAACAATGGCAATTTATAAAAATACATCAAAGCCTTTTGTAAAGACTAACATGCGTAATAGCAACTCGGGATTACCAGGAAGTTATTTTCTAGACAAATGCTGCAGAGAGTCCACCAGGAATTGTTAATCATATAAATTTCTAGACAATTGCCACAGAAAGCCGGTCTGATAATCTTGGATATTCTGTTTTATATAGATTAGAGGGAAGCTATTTATAGCAATATAATTATTTACAACAGCTAGCGTAATCAAGAAGACGGCAACACAATACAAGTAATCTAAAACAAACACACTGATCCATGTCCGAATCACAGTCAAGAAGCAAAGTAAAAACTTTGGAACTGACAAGTTAGGTTAGACACGTGAACTTCCACCAGGGAGGTGAGGCCGGGTGCTCCGGAAGGGTAAGCATCTCCTGTTTAGCTAGCGACACCCGCCACGTGTGTAATCAAAATTGTGTGAAAGGAAAATGAAACTATGAGACGTCAAATATATCAAGTAAAGTCAACTAAATGATAGAATTTACCAAACAACACAGAACAAGTAAATGACGAGAATATTGAGACCTATGTTTGATTATAAAACTCCCGACTTAGGACGGACATTGGAGGATGTTGAATAATAGACCAAAACAAAAAAGACTGTAAAATTGGGATTACTGTTTATAAAACATTGAGCAGACATACAACTGGTTATTGAATAATTCAAATTCTCCAACAATCCCATGTATTTCACAACCAGTGATCCATGAATGCACAGATTAAAATAAATGAAAGGCAAGCATTATTTTACTACTAATAATAAAAATATATTGTATTCAAGTGTAAAAGATAAAACTGTAAAGTTAGTGCCTGTTGTTGTGCACAGTAATTAGTATAAAATCCTTGATTCCAACGTTTTCGCAAAAAATAGAAACAGAACATCTTTCTAAATGATAATTATTTGTATAGACACGCAACTCGGATCCAGTAAAAATGTGCCTTTACTATTTCATGACATTTTTAAAAATGATCTGAGCAGATTGAATATTTATTCACTTTGTAAGTACAACTCACAAAATTCATGATCTTTACTTCACTCTGTATGACGTATACTCTTCACTAAACACAGTGTGAAGTTACCTACTATCCATTGAGTTGTGAATTGTGATCTCTATTGGACTGTTGACAAAATCATTTTCACCTACAACTGTCCATTGTTTAATGAATAGGGATTTAAACCACAAAGAAGTGCAATGTTTTAAGATAGAGAGAAGCCTCAAGCGCTAACGCGCTTCTATTAATTCTTTCTCTCACAGAATGAACAGTTTTCGGTTTCTCTCTATAACTTTATAAACAGATACGTCGTTTCCTGTTTAGGGTGAAAGTCTCTTTACTAAACATTTAATTAACAGAACCCAGAGGCCTCAACCCTGGCACTTGCCTTCCTATATTAATGTCTGGGACATTAAAAATCATTAATTACAAAAATAAATTAAATAAATACATGTAAATAAAAAAAATCGTATTTCAAGTTCACTAAGATAAAGATAGATTACATTCACTTGTCTCTTAATCCCAATGTGAAGTTGAAGACTTCTCTCCAGATTAAAAAGGTTCTGCATAAATTTTGCTTCATAAGAATAAAGAAAAAATCAGCAAGTAATGGTGCACAGTTTGTTCCCATTGGTATACCGATGGATTGTTTGCTGGAAAACTATATTACCAAACACAACAAATATGTTTTTAAAAAACTCCAACATTTTGTTAATGGTATTTTAGCAAAATAAAGATGGTAATGTCTGTACAGTAAGCATGAAAATTGTCGTTCTTTTTCGAAAGTTAAGAATAATGATTGACAAACTTTTATTTTCGGACTTTTTTCATAATTTGACTTTTCAAATATAAATCAAAACATTAATAAATAATTTTAATTCGAAATCTTATAAGACAAGTTATTCTAAATATACACTTATTGTTTAGACAACTACATCAAAGTGTTGTTTTAAGTCATTCAACTGTGACAAAGGTCATCGTTTTTTGGCTCGACACGTGATTTTATTTCTAAATGCCCATGAATTATAGAAAGAGCCACCACTTTATATTTTCGAGTATAAGTTAGACCTGTCCAAGATTCGAATCCTACTTCCCGTATACAGAGCGAGAAGAAAGCAAGAGAAGACAAAGGTCGAAGTCACCAATATAAAACGGACATTTAGAAATAAAAGTCAAGGGTCCTTCGTAAAAAGACCTTAAACAGATGTTCTGTACATATTGCCATGAACACACTACTATCTATCACTTCATCTGCAGCTGGTGACGTCCCGATACAACTTAAATATTCTTGACTAGACCATAGAAACACATTCAATATCCCTGTAAATACTAGCAGTGCTACATGAGTTATTCCTCTTCATTCGTTACACTAGCCTCTAGATCTACAGAACTCGCCTGTTCTTATGTTGTCATTGACAATTCATATATTTTATACTTGATACCGTTGATATAAATAATGTTGCTTTTATATTATAACATGAAATCAGAGTGTAGTATTAAAATATTCATTACTCGGGTAGTTATCGTTATTATAATGTAATAAATTTATTAGACATTAGACGTCCAATTAGAAATAACGGCTACAATAATAATTTTATCAGATCAATATATATCGAATCAAACACAAACATACCGTTTCATGTTCACAACACAACCCCAAAATTCAAACACAAACATACCGGTCCATGTTCAAATCACAACCCCAAAAGTCAAACACAAACATACCGGTCCATGTTCAAATCACAACCCCAAAAGTCAAACACAAACATACCGGTCCATGTTCAAATCACAACCCCAAAAGTCAAACACAAACATACCGGTCCATGTTCAAATCACAACCCCAAAAGTCAAACACAAACATACCGGTCCATGTTCACAACACAATCCAAAAAGTCAAACACAAACATACCGGTCCATTTTCACAATACAACCCCAAAAGTCAAACACAAACATACCGGTCCATTTTCACAACACAACCCCAAAAGTCAAACACAAACATACCGGTCCATTTTCACAACACAACCCCAAAAGTCAAACACAAACATACCGGCCCATTTTCACAACACAATCCAAAAAGTCAAACACAAACATACCGGTCCATTTTCACAACACAATCCAAAAAGTCAAACACAAACATACCGGTCCATGTTCACAACACAATCCAAAAAGTCAAACACAAACATACCGGTCCATTTTCACAACACAATCCAAAAAGTCAAACACAAACATACCAGTCCATTTTCACAACACAATCCCAAAAGTCAAACACAAACATACCGGTCCATTTTCACAACACAATCCAAAAAGAAAGTAAAAACTTTGAAAACTGATTAATTTAGGTTAACACGTGAACTCCAATTAAAGAGGTAATGATGGGTGCTCCTGAAGGTTAAGAACCTGCTGTCTAGGCAGCTACACCCGCCATCTTTGAAATTAGACTGAGTCATTTATAAGACTTGGTTATTTTATCATATATGCGCTTTTTGTTATAATCTAAAACTTGCAGTCATAATAAATAAAATTCGTCATATTGTTTCGTGTCAAAGATGAACATCTCCCGAATTCACTCTTGGTTATACCATATAAAAGTTATTGAATAATTGAACAAAGACCAATAATGCCACCACGAGCTGCTGAATTTTGAAGATAATGGGATTAAAGTCAGTTCTACTTGGGGACGTGTCTGAGGCGATTTTTGTCTTTATCTTGATCGATTGTACGAAACTGACGCCCAATTTTGTGGTGCGGATAGCAATTAAAATAATCCCTATTCCTGAATTTCCAATGCTCTGTATGTGGAAGTTCGTGGGTTGGAACCCATACCTGACAAAAACTTAAAAATAGGTAGTGACTGTTCGTTTGCCAAGTAATCGGCATCTACAAATGAAAGTCTTGCTAGTCTGGTGGAAAAAAATTGAAATTTCACAATAGGGGGACATGAGTGTTCAAAGCTGGCAACATAGCTGTCTTATATCATCATAGGTTAGGGGTCAAGAATCAATCTGTTGCCAAGCTGATCGACCCTTGGTTTAGTAGATAAAAGGTCAAAGGTCAGATAGTGTTTTTCCCCCAAAAATTAATCTTTATTAGTTTATAGCTGTCCAAATATATACTTTCTGAGATTTAAATAAATAAAATAAATCTGTTCTCATGCAATCATAGCATTTCATGTATTTTAACATTGAATAGGAAGCTAATTGAGACTGTTTAGGCTAAAATCTAAATATTTCAATATTATTTTTCAAAATTCTGACACAAGCTTCAAGATAGAATAAAATAAAAGTATACATTCAACATCAAAGCATGAATCAAAATGCTGAAATATAATTCTTTTGTAAATACATGACTGTGATTAAAACAAATATATTGTTTGAACCCAGCTAATAATTTGAAATTTATTAAAATCAAAGTACTGCAAGTACTGTATTCGGCAAGGCATAGTCACGAGAATCTCTGGAATATATCAGTCACATCTAACGATTTCTCTTCATTCATCAATATCACTATCCGTGGCATTATTATTCAAAGGGTTTCACCAATCAACGGTTCAACGGTCCCATTGCAAGTGCATACAGCCACCCACTTTAAACTGTATGCCCTACATGTACAATGATTTATATTTACATTTCAGAAATGCATGACATGATTTTGGTAAAGGTTATTTTCTCATTAAAAACCCCTACTGTAGGTCGATTGGTATAGCGCTCACTCCCCGTATGTGGTGAGTCCTGGGTTCGAACCCTAGTTGGGTCTGACCATGACTTGAAATAAGGTAGTGACTGTTCTTTTGCGAAACACTCGGTATTTAGTAACGAAAGTCACAAGATCCTTTGAGAGAGATCTTAAAATCCTATGCCCCGTGCCAAGGCGGGTGTAACATGTAAAGAAACTTTTCCTGCACATTTCCCTAAGTTCACTGCAAAGGTAATAATTTCTGCCACTTCACCTATAGCTGGTGACGTCTTAATATGACTGAAATACGTAAAAGCCCGTAAAATCCCTATGCAATCTATGAATTTACAATTTTCTCATTAAAACTGTTTTTAAGTCATATTCAGACTCGCACTAACTTAACTGTCCGAGAATAATCGTGAACATCAGGAAAATACTTAAGTCCAAAAAGTTAAGTTTTGTTCATGATCCTTTGACCTGTAATTGTCTTAGAAAAGTTAAAGTTCAAAGTAAGATTTAAGCAAAAATATTTACAATCACATTGTTTTTGCTTCAATGCAGTATTTGACCTCGATTCTACTGCATGGCTCGATGCAGTTGAATAGAGCACGCGAGATTTTTCGCAGCGTAGGAATACACTACAACAGCGACCCTGACCTTTAACCTCTGCAATGATTGCGGTCAATCAGCTGATTATGGTTGTGTATTGCATGCATACCTTGTTCATTGAAGATGAAATAAAACGTTTATAAAACCATTTAATATTATTTGAAATTAAACATTAATAAAACCATTTATAGTCCATTCAATATTAACTAAAATTACAAAACATTTTAAATGTTTATAAAATAAAATTACGTACAATAATTCACTAAATAATAAACGTATTGATGAAATGAGGTTCCCAGTAGGTAAAAATCGTCTGCTAAAATAATTATCGTTACTTCCGGTCATTTTCTATGGCCAATATGGAGGAGTTTGGCGATTTCTTCTTAACTTATGGAGACCCTGAACTCCAGCAAATTGTAGATTTCGGTACAGATTTAGATGAATATCTTGGGAATGACATTCAGGTTTCAGAGGTGACAAATGTGTCAGAATTTCAAGAAATGTTGGATGCCTTTGGTCAGTCAGCCATTCCGGACCTCCCTCGACCTGAAACACCTTCAGCACCCACAACCGTACCACAGCAAATGAAAGATTATGCACAGGAAAAGCAACCCGAAAAACAAGGAAGAAAAAGATTCAGAGATGTTTCGGACGAGAAACTGACAGAATATAAGAACATGAACCAGAGCAAATCCACAAAATTTAATACTAAATGGGGATTGAACATTTTGCAAGGTACATTTTTGTTGGTATTTAACATCACATTCAAGAATATTTCACTTATATCGGGAAGTCACCAGCCATAGGTGCAAGGTACAACTGTCCTGCACATGTGATACATGATAGTGTTTACAATAAATTTCTTTTTACTAATTTTACTTAACAGTTTCAAGTAAGAAAATAATGAAAAATCTCCAAAATACACTTAAAACAACAACCGCACCTCTGGCTGCATATGTGACACAATACATCGCTACTAATATAATGCAGACAAATCAAAATAAATATCTGTCACAATATTAGGCTCGGTGATTGCGCAATAAATAATGTATACTCCACTGCGAGTGTAAAATGTCTTTAAAATTCTTGAGAGAGCGAGAGATTTTATAGGACGGTAAACAGAAGAAATATTTTTTTCAGACTGGCACAATGAGAAGTATGGGTGCAACATGGATACAGCGAATATACCGAAAACAGAGCTAGCAGATAAATTATCCGAGTTTTATGCCGAAATTAAACCACAGCCACCAAAAAGCAAAAAAATGAAATCCGAGACCGAGTCAGAAGGAACACTAACTGACAAATCTGAAGATTATGGAAAAAAATCAATGAAAAATATTAGAGGGGCCATTAACAGGCATTTCCATAAAGATCTCAAAAGGGGATTTGATATAATTCATGACAGTGATTTTTCTTTTGCAAATGAAACATTAAATGGCATATTAAAAGAAAGAGTTGCAACTGGAAAATCAAAACCCACAAAACATAAAGCTATTATTACACCACACGATTTAAATAAAATCAGTACTTACTTTTCTGACGCAGCTAGAAACCCCTTGGTCCTCAGGCAGTGTCTGTGGTATAATATATCCATTCATTTTATTACAAGAGGCTTGGAATTTCATCGTCAATTGAATATAGATTCCTTGAAAATTTCGCTTGACGAAAATGACGTTGAATACGTAACCTTAACACACGAAACCCAACAAAAAAACTACCAGGGTGGGCTAACAAATTCTGAAGAAATTTTCGATAAACGAATGTACGCAACAGGGTCCGATTCTTGTCCAGTGAAAATGTTGAGGTTATTTCTCCAAAAAACCGATAAAAAAGCTGGTAGTTTGTTCAATAAATGCATCCCTGAAGCAATCAAATCACCCCACTTACACAATATTTGGTATTCATCTGAAGCACTTGGTAAACACTCCTTTAAATGTTTTATGCCGGATATTTCCAAGGGTGCTCAATGCACAAACCGCTACACTGCTCACTGTGTCCGGGCCACATGCATCCAATCACTAAGTGATGCTGGCGTGGAAACACGCAAAATAATGTTCTACAGCGGCCATAGAAATGAAGCATCTGTAAGGAGTTATTCTAGGGATATATCCACTGCACAAAAACAATATATTAGCTCACTTTGGCCAACACAGCAGACACGTCAACACCCGCCATGCCGCTCATCACAACTGACAACAATCCTTCAACTTTCCCGCCAACAGCTGGCCTCATCACCAATACACATGTAAATCCGCAAGTAGATTTTTCAGTCATGCCATCGATGCTTACAAATTCGTCGTTCAATAATTGTAGTTTTAATTTTAATATGAAAATGTAACAGTTATACATTAATTGATCATGGAATAATAAAAGAATTAAAGCTTAGTAAAGGAGTTATTTTTCTTGCTACGTATGTCAATTGTTGTGTGGGCGTGGTCTATTGAATGATCGATGACAGTTGGACAGTTGGAACAGTCAATTTTTAAGGAGGTAGTTATAGTTGTTTTTCTTTTGTGAAAAGTGTTAAAATGTCAGTTTACATTTTGTGTTTATTTAAAAACGTTACAAAGGATTGTAAATATAAGGAATGATATTTGCTTTGACTGTACTGCATGGAGTTATGGAGTAGAATGGACTGTCTCAAATAACCATGAAAGCCTTCGGCTTTCATTTAATTTGAGACAGTCCATTCTACTGCATAACTCCATGCAGTACAGTCAAAGCAAATGTCATTCCTTAAAAAAATAATAATAATAATAAGTTTAATTTGTCAAAAAAAACTCAGATTTAAGTATAAAAACTAGTATTGTTCGTGGTCCTGTTGCCAGATGACAAGACAAAATTAGTAACGAAAAGTTTATGGTGGATCACAAAACAAGGTCGTTTTGAAACATAAACACAAAAGCGACATTAAGAATGGATAGGTCACACCATCAAGACACCTGCCAACAACATCACAAAACTTTGAAATGGAACACACAAGAATAAAAGACACCTTGAGACAAGTTTCTGGAAGTGAAACAGAGGGGGTAAAATTGCGCAGAACAGAGCCAGTTTGAGGGATTTTGTCGATGGACTAACCTCCACTGGGAGTGAAAGGCATACAATACGCAAGTTAGTGAGACTAGCACCATCCGTGTCCTATAGGTGACGGGAGATCTGGAACAAATAACAGGTATAACTAAATGCAGCTAAACAGCAGTTTAATAGTGTGCACGTTGAATATGTAGGTCGGTTGCATATGATGTTGGAAGCAAATTTTTAATTGTACTTTCCCCTGAGAGGAACAATTCACATCGTAGATGAGAAATCCTCGCTAGGTACATTCAATGAAGGCATCTGCACTCACAAGTTCAGAAAAATTCCTCTTGCAAGAGTGGGAAGAAGACCTGTGTTTTCCCTGGAAAAACGGAATGCTGTATTTAGAATGTCCAGACAGTTAATTGACAGTCTTACAGTCTGTAATTGCATGGAATACTGGCAGCTTATTCCTCTCCAGAGGTGATAATTTTATACTATGAACAGGGACGAACTTTAGATGTCCCGGTCTTGAATCATACTTCCTCATTTAAAAGCAACAGAAGAATAAGGTCATCAGTATCACGACAGACAACAACTGTTCTTTTATAGCCTTGCATGTAAGCATCAACACCATTGGGAACAATTCTAGTATCGGCTTCCTTGTGTAAAGCCTTTAAAACGGTTACACTTCTTCCTCTGTATGAATTAAACATGCTGTCCGTTGGACCCCCTGATACCCTCAGCTAAGCTAAGAAGTGCATTGGATATCTACGAGATCCTATTTGTTTTATTTTCTTGGTGACTTAAAAAATCATACTAATTTGATGGCAGAGAGACATTTTAATTATCAATAATTCTTCTAACAGAATGGGGACCTGGTCATCTTTTATCTCTAGATGGTTTCACCTTTTATGAATTAGTTGTCATATCTATCATAATGACATCAATTTTAATACATGTGTCTTTTACGTGGATAAAAACAGTTTGTGCGTTTCCTAACTTGCCGAATGTATTGACGCCTTTCCGTTTTTCCAATGCTACAACTAAAGTTTGACCATTAATTATTTTGGTAGTAATGTCTCCATGCAAACTTCTTCCTCGGGGATATTTTGAAGATCCGACTCGTCGGCTGCAGATAACAAGGGTCCTGATGTATCAGGTATAGAAAGCGACACTGGGAAAAGTTCATGTTTCAACAGTTCACTAATATTTCCACCAGAAAAAGAGAACATACTTGATAGTATTATACAGATGCAGTCATTATAGCTAATCAAATCTTTCAGTACCACCAGTACTTTGATTTCTTTATTTTTTTAAAATGGATACTTATATAAATACGGGCAATATGATTAAGTAAAATTATTCTAACAGAAGTCTAAAGTTTTGTTAAACAATTTTAAATGCACAAATGTGTTTATACTAGTATTTATTTGCCACAATTAATCATATTTGTAAAGGTCAAATTTGTGCAAGCGTCTAATCTTATTTTTCATGGAAAACTTTGAAAATAAGTGACTGAATTAGTTGGATATGGCTTTCTATTAATTTGAAGATACCACTTACATATTTAGAAGACAAAATGTATAAAGAAAAACTTCTGTAAGCCACCTTGAATTTGTGTATAGGTATATGGGCATTTTCACTTGAACTTTGCACCCATTGACCTTTAGCTGCCCCCACAATGGCCCCTGGGTGAAATCCTGCTTGGCAACAAGCCGATTCTACCAAAGTAAAGTTCAAAGAAGGTTATGACATAACTTGCCACCTTTGAACACGTTGTCCTCCCTACATCGAAAAATAAGCGGTTTTTTCAAAATCCTCTATCAGACTATGCGGTTCCTCGGACTTCGTAAAAGACCTTAAAAACCGATGTCCCGTGTCACGCCAGACGTGAACACATTAAAGAACACTCCATACACATTGCCTTGTGACGCCTTAGTGATTAGTGAAATATTCTTGACTGAGACGTAAAACCCCATTCAGTCAATCAATCAATCAATCAATTTTTCTGAACCCAACTTAAACATGTGACATCTGGATGTTTACAGTCTTCCAGTAAACTAGCCTAAACCGTAAAAAAACATAAACATCCATACTTGAATGAATTCATCTTACATGCATTGCCGACCCGTTTACGTTGGTTTATACCCACGACGATAAGTACATATTCATTGCGCCTTTAGGACAAAATAACCCGAATGGATCAAAGAACAAACATACATGTTGGTGTATCATGTTTTATAAATACTTTATTTCTCACTACAAAATAAAAAGCATAACAAAACTGTCTAAAAAGTAGCAACAAATAAATTATATTGCCACCAGATTACATTGTTAACAAAATATGTACACTATGCAGATTATTACAGGATATACATCAAAAGTAACACCGAATGATACACTCACAAATTAAAGTTACCAAGTAAAAACGGGCGATACATTGCCACTCGGTTACAAATTAAAGAGTACCAAGGCGTGTTACTTAGGGCGATATATATTGTCGCACAGCTACAAATTACAGAACGGTATGCTACAGTTGGTTACTGGATACATTGTCAGAAGTAACGATAAACATGTACATTGGCCTATTACTAGAAATTACAAAGTGTAAAACATATGTAAATATATGTTTAAGGAAAGCACAACTTTGAACAAGCAGCAAAAATAATTAAATAAATAAATAAATAAATAAATAAATAAATGTTAATGTCAAGTGTCTTTAATACATTTTATAAAAATATTGCATTAAAACACCGCATGACATTTAAACGCTTAACACAATTTTCAGAAAACAACATGTACATTGTAATAAATGAACTCTCTCTCTCTCTCACACACACACACAGTGTCGAAAACTAAATTTGAAACTTGTTCACAATAAAATAGGTGTTATATACGGCATGCATTGAACAAATTATGATAAAAAGAAAGACTTCATTATGACTACCAAGATATACATCTCCAATCAAACCAGAAATGGCAAAGGTTTTGATCGATTTTCTGCTAAGCTCATTTAAGAACTTTTTCTCTGTCACTTACATATCATGAGGTGTATTTTATACAAGGGAACCATATAATAATTGACGTATCGCCGGCCACGCCCACAATGATCCGACAATGGCCGCCATCACGGTACCAAAGCAGCGTCACGGCAACTAATGACGTACTAGTGTCAGTGACGTCATTTAATGGCGCTATTCAGGCCGAGTTTTCGTTCTTTTTGCGTGTAAATCAAGCATCTTGCCATTTGACGGAACATTGTGGGCGTGGCCGGCGATACGTCAATTAGTACAAGTTGTTAAGTATTACAGTTTGTTTTATTGTTTATTCGTCCCAGGATGCTTTAACAGTTCATACGTTGACAAACGTCAATCCTTATATTTACAATGATGTAAGTGTTCAGTAACATATTACCAACAAAAGAGACCATGAAGTGACAGAAGTAACAAAGATCAGTCATGAAGTGTGGTGGAAGAGAATGAAACTGGATTGTTCATGTAAAGAACAGACAGACGACAGCGCTGTTGCCTTTGGGTGGACTCCTGAGGGTAGAAGGAAAAGAGGCCGCCCTAAAACAACTTGGAGGTGGATGGTTGAAACAAAACGGAACGGTGCAGACTAGAACACCTGGAATGCGTCACGTCGTGTAGCCTTAGACCGACCGACATGGGGAATGACGTCAAAGCCTTGTGTGTCTCCTGGTACTGAGAGAATTAAGGTTAGCCTTAGACCGACCGACATGGGGAATGACGTCAAAGCCTTGTGTGCCTCCTGGGACTGAGAGAATTAAGGTTAGCCTTAGACCGACCGACATGGGGAATGACGTCAAAGCCTTGTGTGTCTCCTGGTACTGAGAGAATTAAGGTTAGCCTTAGACCGGCCGACATGGGGGAATGACGTCAAAGCCTTGTGTGCCTCCTGGGACTGAGAGAATTAAGGTTAGCCTTAGACCGACGGACATGGGGGAATGACGTCAAAGTCTTGTGTGTCTCCTGGGACTGAGAGAATTAAGGTTAGCCTTAGACCGACCGACATGGGGGAATGACGTCAAAGCCTTGTGTGCCTCCTGGGACTGAGAGAATTAAGGTTAGCCTTAGACCGACGGACATGGGGGAATGACGTCAAAGCCTTGTGTGCCTCCTGGTGCTGAGAGAATTAAGGTTCATCGAAAAATAATGTCAGTGGTAGAAAGTTTCATATAGTGAGTGATGGTTAAATTGTTAATATTATTTATTGAACAAATGTTGCACTTATAATAATAACAGGTTAAATCGTGTTCAATAGAATGCCTCAGGGACACTTAATCAGGTACACGTTACTCAGTTTGATGAATTGAACAGAGTTCATTCTGTCATTCCTTATATAACCATTTTAAATATTTAAGTAATATAGACCAGTATTTATAGTGTGAAGTGTGATAATTTGAAATAAACATACGTGTATGTAATGATATATACTATAACAAACATCGCACCACAATACTCTAAACTGATTATGAATTGTGTTGATAACATATAACACCATAAATAAATAAATACAAAAGATGTTTGATTGGACATTTTGATTGAAACCCTATAAAATTAATTGTCATCATTATGTTTTCACAAACACATGCAGCTTTGTTCCCATACAACATGTAGAATTACAGTTATATGTCATTCTATAAACTTGGACATTCTATCCATATCTATTCATAACATTTGTGCAATGTAACAACATTTAAATTCTCTCTTCAAATTATGAAAACTATTACCTTATTAATTTACAAGAACTCAAATATATGTTTGCGGGATCAAACGGGATCAAAGCTGGACATGCACATCTACAAAAACCAAGTAACAGAATTAAGTTTTCACATGTAACAAAATGATCACCATATATATACAATAAGTTTTTGGCAAATAAGAAGCTATATTTGGTAAATAAACTGAACTGGTTCTATCTGTCCCTATAATACCTTGATTCTACAAATTCCTTGATTTTTCTTTTTTTTCTGCCAATCATCAAAAGTTTTGTTTAATTGAGAAATGTCTTTGCTATTATTGTTATAAAGAGGTGTTATGATGTGCCTTCGTCAAATTCATATAAGTACACTTGAATTATTGTAAGAAACACTAGATAACACAGCGATGACTGTTTGTGGTCACTTCTGTTTACTTGGTTTGGGTCACACGCACGTGTGTTATATTTCATTAAATCACACTCTTCTGTAACGGAGGTTTCTAATTTGACTTTATTGACGTCACTTCCGTTAAATCTATTATCGCCACAGTTACCACTTATATCCAATGAAATATTAGAATTAACTATAGCTAACGAATCACAATCACAGATTAATGGATTGTCTAATAATGAAATTTTCTTGAAAAAACAAGTATCTAATTGCAATATAAATGAAATATTAGAAATGCTGTTATGGTCCAGATTCAAAATGATAGGGCCGCTTAGGTCTTTCAAAGCACTGGATTCAACAGAATCGATATTCATTCCTGTCAATATGATATTTTTCGCTTTCAATTTGCCGAAAAATCCACGGTTTAAAGATGTAAAAAGGTTGTTTGAAGCATCAAGGTCATAAAGCTTCTCCAGAATTATCAATGATTCTAGTGGCAGTGTTGTCAATTCCATGTGCCGTATTTTTAGCGTTGTAAGCGATAACTCTAATCCTTGAAATGTGGTATCTGTAAAGACCAAACGATTTCCGCTTATATCTAATTCATTCAATGAATGGAAATGATCAAATGAATCATTCTGCATATGTATTATCATATTATTTGATAAATCTAATTTTTTCAATGATCTAAGTGGCCTTAGCGCTCTCGCCAAATGGTACCCACCAGTCAACTGTCCGTCTGCTAGCACGAGAACTTCTAGAGTTTCTTCAAGTCCAGTAAAAGCTTCGGATTCAATTCGTGTGTTGTCAGTTCCTTTCATGTAAATTTTCCTTAATTTCTTTAGAGATGAAAACGCCTTATTATGAATATGCGATATTTTCTCATTATGTGACAAATCTAAAACTTTTAAATTGACCAATTTCAATATGGCGTCAGGCACTTCCGTTAACTTGTTCGACGATAAATTCAATTTTTCAAGATTCGTTGAACCCTCAAATGTGTTATCCGGAATTTTAACTATCTCACATCCACTTAGACTTAATCCTTTTAAGGAGCGCAAATTCTTCTCCCTGAATCGATTTGATGGAAAACGAACTTGGTAGACACCATTGTAATCCATGGACAAATATTTCAATCGTGTTAAATTTGTTAAAAAGTCCAAATTTTTAAAATTCAATCCAGCATCATTCAGTTTTAATTTAGACAATGATTTTATTCTAGAAAATGCCTTACTGCCTATACTTTCGAATTCACTAAAACTTAAATCAAGTTCATGAATCGTCAAGCCCTGAAATGTGTCGTCTGCTATATCATAGAACGTGTTATTGTTCATCAATAATTTGGAAATAGTTTTACCTCTGAATTGTTTAAACTGATGCAGTAAGTTTTGAGTAATATTTACACATGTTATAACGTATTTTATTTGCCTTGATTCGTCCTCGGTGTAGCATTGGCATTGGTTCAGTGTAGGACATCTAGAACTTGTGACGTCACAGAGAGCACTCCAGATAAAAAAGTAGAACCAGCATTTGATTGGTTTATATACATCCATGCTGTCACCTTAAAATACACAAATATTTGACGAAATTAACACAAAAAAGTTTTTGTAACTAGTGTTATAACAGTTTTTACAGAAATAAATCAGTTGTTTAAATTGGAACAAAATCAGATGAACGTAATAGAAGTCATAGCAAACAACAACAAACCACACCTAACAAAAACATGTATAATATTAATAAACAAAACCGCAAATTATATTGCACCATTTAACTAAAATAACCTGTTGTAACCAAAAATTTACAGACCCGGATGGAACGTATCGTAATTTCCAAGACCTCACGCGCTCGCACACATGAGCGTCTTCTAGTACGTTTTAGGGGCTCTTCTAATATTTTTACTGATTTATGAAGTTTATTGTAGGATCACTGAACCATTACCCTATTTTCAGCGTTGAACATCTCCTACCTACACATGGTATCTACAAATAGCTAATGGAAATGTCTTTAGCAGACGAGTTATATCGTGGTCCAGACGTAGTCTAGCCGTGTTATGTACAAAACTGAGCAGAGAGAATTAACATTTACCGACACACTATCTTCTTAGGGTGGTTAAAAACATCAATGTTACATCGCAAGTCCCAGACCAATATCAATCTAAATGGAAATCAAATTTAATATAAATGTTAAGAAGGTCACTCAATAAATCTGATTTGTGGTAATCTAACTTCTAGAATTAGGCAATTTTCATCGACCAACTACTACATATATACACCACAGACCTGTCCAAAGTTTAACACTAAACTATCAAATAAGTACCGAATGCAGCTCATCTCAGCTCCTCGTTATCTATATCACGACAACTTTCCGGCAGATGATAAATATCTTTTGTCAGGTTTTCGGTCATCTGACCATGTAGCTTCGACTCCTTTTTATTAGCTCAGTGTTAAACTTCCGATATGGCTGTACTGAATATAGAAATAGTTTGATGTTTGAATCTGAGACGTATACAAAATTAATTTACTAAACAGATTAATCAATAATGGTTACACAATATAATCCATACTTTTAATCACTACTTTCAACCTTCTTCAACTGTTAACTCTTCTGGATTATATACATGTAAATGAAGCAATGCTGGAATGGTTACACAATATACAGTAATCTACACCTTTTATCACTACTTCCAACTGTCTTTAACTGTTAACTCATATGGATTATGAAAGTGAATTAATAATAACGGCAAGCGAAATGAATACATGTCAACCACTTCTTTGTCTTAATGTAATTGATAGTTCTGTCATGTGCTACTTTTGAATTTTTATAAAAATAAAACATTCAAAAGTATCACATGACACACTTTTAAATGTATTATTTCATAAAAATTCAAGAGTAGCACATGACGGTTCTGTGCTTTTAAAATTGATATATCTGTGTCTAATTTTATATTGCTTTTAATAATAAAAAATATGCTGGTCCATCTTTAAGTCACAATCACCAAAAAGTAGCAAAAAGTTTATAAACTTGCAAATTCAACCAAACGCGTGAAATCTCGACCATGGAATCAAGTCGGGTGCTCCTGAAGCGTAAGCACCTCCTGTCTAGCAAGCTCCACCCACCACATGTAAAATAAAAAATATAACAATGAAAGGAAGATGGAACTATGGGAGGTAAAATGTACCCAAGGATAATTTTGTTAGAGACATCATGTTCTGGAACATATATTAAATGTTATAAGACATATTTGACATCCCATAATTCCATGTTCCTTTTTGAGTACACGACTGGCGGGTGTAGCTAGCTAAACAGGAAATGCATTTTCCTACCGCAGCACCCGACCTCACTTCCCTGGTGAAAGTTTACGCGTTTAACCTAATTTGTCAGTTTCAATTTTTTTTACTTTGTTTCTAGATTGTGATTTGGACATGGGTTAGTATGTTTGTTTTTACTTTGGTTCTGAATTGTGGTGTGGGCATGGATTAGTATGTTTGTTTTTGATGTATGTTTGATGAACCCAATGCTAATGTTGTGAAGAAAATAAATTAATAACTCAGGTTTGGTGAATTAATTAGTCGATCACTATGAAATTATTCAAATATTCTCGACTGAACATCAGAAACAGTATAAACACTTTGAGTTAGTAACTTTGGAGTTTTATCCTGTTTCCGGCTTTTGACAAATGAGTTTTTACATCTCTGTATTATAATGTTATAGATAAAATCTCCAAAATATAATAAAGTTTATTGTATAAGACAGTAACAGGACATAACAAACAGTGTTAGAGCACAATGATTTTACCATTTCAGATAAGTTAGTGGTTGTAGTATCCTCATGGGTAAGATAAGGCTAGCTTTGGGACTTCTCTGTCAATCTAAATGGAAATCTCGGTATTAATTCACTTGTGCTGAACATATTGCTCTGATAGTTGTAATGATGTAAATCATTTCCTTCCAACAACTGACATGGGTTTGTAACAACGATAAAACTCGGTTCTTTTCAGTAGGATATTTTACTAGACAAAGCTAAACTAGACCTGTCTTTTCAGAGCCAAATACCCCCGTCCTCAACTCGCGATCTTGACCTTTTCGACATGACCTTGATTCAAAGTCATGACACACCTTTGGACCATAAAATTGTAAAGTTTTATGACAGCCGTCCAAAGCAGCTACGAGATTTGGCCTTGACACGATTTTACACGGACGGACAGACAGACATGGTGATTCCTATATACCCCCAAACTAGTTTGCGGAAGTATAAAGACAGTAGTTATATGGACGGAGTTCTTCAAAATTGTTATCAATTATTAGTACACACATTGTGTTTGTAGCAAGCTAACCGAAGGTGCTAACTCTTCCAAAGGATCCGACCTAACCTCCCTGTTTAACTTACATTGCCAGTTTTTAGTTTTTACTTTGCTTTGTGATTGTGATTTGTACATGGACTAGTATGTTTGTTTTTGGTTTATTGTCTTATTTTGTGTTATATCATAATAATTTGCCGAATGGTACCTTTTGTCGTGGCGTGTCACATATATTCTGGATAAGAAGGACCGCCATGTCAAGATATATTCGACAACTTTATTACAATTTACACGAAATGTACTCAATGATATCAAAATAACAACTTATCTGTCAAATATAACACAATTATGTAACACTCAAGGCGCACTAATTACATTTTATTTCCACATGCATTTCAGTCACGCAAACTTCAAGACTTATTTTGTAAAAAAATGTTATTACAATCCGAAGTCTGTCTAGGAGCAAATTAACCGATTTAAAACAGCTCTACAAGTAAATAAAATGTCTATCTAAAGATCACTTACCTAAACCCAAATCTTTTGAGAAAGTTCCGTTACAAATTGGCGGCTATGTGTGCGTGCTTTAAAAACATACAAAAACCCAAACACAAAACAACAAAATACATGAACTTACATCTATAGATTTGTTATTCCCTTTCCTTCTTCGTCAAAGATTAGTTTCTCGTTTCAACAATATGTATCTTTGACAATCCTGTTTTATAAGTTATTGGTTATATTTGCGTGTTATTTATAATTATTCTATATAGAAAACGGGAATCACTAACAAAATATATAACCTCACAACACTATCATTTACAGTACAGGCCTGTCGAAAGGTTAACACTAAGCTAAGGGATTATTGCCAGACCAAAAACTCATTTCGGCCCCGCGTCACCTACAGTACGAGCTTGTCGAGAGTTTAACACTAAGCTAACGGATTGTTGCCAGACCAAAAACTCATTTCGGCCCCGCGTCACCTACAGTACGAGCTTGTCGAGAGTTAAGCTACATGTTGGCTCCTCGTTAGCTGTCCGACAGCTGCTATCTATCTCTTTAGTCAATAGCTATCTATATCTCACCTACTCGGCTGTCGAGATTTGACTTTTTTTTCGTTCACTTGGTGTTAAACTTTCGACAGGTATGTACTGTAGATATATCTCATCAGCTGTCATTGATCTTTTTGCCACTGGATTTTCCAATTCCGTTTCCTCAGCTCAGTGTTAAACTTTCGACAGGTCTGTACTGTACATGTATTTTTCACTCTTTGTTTCTTACTGGTATATAATTTTTATATTTCGACAATATTTCATTACAAATTGTTGGTTTATATGTTCGTGTTATTTATAATTATTTTGCAGTCTGGTAACGTCTTGATCAATACTGGAACCGCTGAAACATGATTGATTTTCTTTATTATAAAACTTTACAACTTATAAAATATATTCACAAACAACCAATAATGATTACTTTCTTTAAGTTTTGCTTTGTGACGGACGTGCAAGACTGTGACAATTTAAAGTTTTATATGAACAGAGTTGAATGATAGTAAAATTTTTGAAAACTTGCAAATTGGTTGAACATTAGAACTTCCATCAGGAAAGTGAGGCTGTGTGATTCAGAGGGGTAAGCACCTTATGTTTAGCTAGCTACCCCTACCACGTATGTATAAAATATCCGAGTATTAAGAAACAATGTCGTCTATAGTGTTCTCACCTTTATTGCTAACTTTTCATTTTCAAAAGTTCGTTAGTTACATTTTAACTTGTATAAGCATTTAAAATTGTTAAAATGGCTTTATGTACCATTAAACATGTATTTTTATACGCAAAATCTGAAATTGTCAGCAGTAGTAAATATTTTGCTGACAATAATTAGGTTAAATACTCTTTAATTAAACATTTAAAAGATAAAACATCACAATGGACCGTAAATAGAGTGTTATGTTCTACTTTTGATTGCGTTATTTTATAAAAAATTCAAAAGTAGCACATGGCAGAATAATTAATAAATTATATAAACTTGCAGTTGAATCAGATACATACAGCTCTATATTCATTGTAAAATCCTATGTGTGTATGCTAATCAAACACCCGGAGCACCCGGTCCCACTTCCCTGATGGAAGTGTTTAACATAGCTTGTCAGTTTCAAAGTTTTTACATTGCTTCTGGATTTTGGTTTGGTCATGGATTAATATGTTTGTATTTGATTAATTGAATTGAATTTGTCCATAGGAAAAGTAGCCGCACAACATAACACTGAAGGAACAGCACAGAAAAAACAAGAGACAGAAACATATTGAGATCAATGATTATAAACTAAAGTCTTGATGAACAATGAACATAATGATAAAATAATATACAAGGTTGTTATAAATGTCAATATTAATTTGTTCGACCTGATGGTTTTCAAAGTTGAAAATCGCCAAAAACATAATGTTAATATTGTCACAGTATTTATTTCAGGTAAAGAAAAACAAATACTTCCTTGGGTTCTTTTATATATTATATTATACGCATTTACATTCACAATCACCTTCACATTCTACAAAATAAAAAGACAAAACATTCCTTACAATACAGTTCAATATGATAAAACACAAAAATATCCCACGATGTACCCCATTACATTAATTTACATAAAGAGAGATAACTCTGTATGTCACTTGTTCAATTACAGTGGATATTATATTACCATTACTTGTTACAATAAAAGTACGACCGGAACTAGAATTCTTATTGAAACAATTTTACAATAACCTTACTTTTTGTGTATAAAACATAAATATATCTTGAAATATTGATAAAAAACTATATTGTAACCAATGAAAATAACATATTATCAAGAAATAAAAATACTCCAGAAAACATAACGCCTAACTGAAAATTGTTGTAACTTTATAACAGTGTATATAGCACGTAAAAATTGTGCATTGCCGTACCTAGATGTGGTCCAGAATGTCCCGACCTACATGGTAACTTCCGAGTTATACAAACTTATGTACTGTAGCCTAATAAAATATGAAAATATATTGTAAGTATGGATTTTACTTACAATGGAAAATAATGTAAAAATATGGGGGAAATAGACACCATAGCAACGGATTACATTGCTAGGCAACAATAAATAAATGGCAGGTGCGATTTACGCTATCCTAACTTTTTAAACCAATTATATTATTAAATATTTTTGATATTTTATATTTTACTTTAATCATTGTTAAATATATTTATACACTCTCTCACTTATTAAAATATTAGTATATACTTTAAAATAGCATTAATACGACTAGGCGTGGCAACTGGAAAATTACAGAAACTGAATGAACATGATCCAAGAAAATATAGCAACCAGAAATAGGGAAATATAAATGACTGAATAAGTAAATGAATGAACCAATAAGTAAATGAATGTAACATACCTTTGATGTTAAAGTAGCTGGAAATATTGATCTAATAAAAACACGTCAATCAATGACCATAAATGACTAAAGAGTGATAAAAATACTAAGAGCGCCAAAACAACTGACCAGTATGTAAGAGTAGCCAATGAGGTGAAAGTAAAGAACTGGACAAACCGGTTATGTGACATGACGTAAGTAAGTACATGTATATTGATTGACAGGTGAATGACAGTTAAAGTTTGGGTGCTCCTATAAAAGAAGAAGATAACAACACAAGACGAAAACAATACAAGATGGCTGACAATATTAAACAACATCACAGGACACCACAATTACAACATAATGTAAACAGTTAATTAAAATAGAACTTAATTAAATAAAACTTAACTAATTATTCCATATGATTAATACTACCACATACTTCCCCCCAGCAGAAAATGATGTCCTCATCATCAAGTCTTGTCTGTAATCAGTAGGGAAAAATGACATTTCATATGATGTTTGGAGATTTAGGGTTATACAACTTCTCAATTCGGATCTATATTCAGAAGGTGTAATAACACAGGCAGTTCATATTGAAAACTTAGATGTTCAAAGTGGTATTCCACCGGAACACAACAACTCTATTTTAGATCAAATGCATTTTACATCAGCAAACTTGACAGAACAAGAGCTGGAAACTGGGAAGAAACTAATTTTACATTACGAGGATGTGTTTTCACATGGTGATACAGATGTTGGTCACTCAACTGTTACTCAACATAGAATTGAACTCAATGATCCGACACCATTTAAACAGAAACATCGTCGCATTCCACCTTCAATGATTGAAGAAGTTAGGCAGCATTTGGAACAACTAGTCGCCAGTGGAATTATCCGTCGATCATATTCACCATGGGCAAGTAACATAGTACTTTGTCGTAAAAAAGATAACAGCTTACGTATGTGTGTGGACTATCGCCAACTGAACCAACGTACAATCAAGGACAGTTATTCATTGCCCAGAATAGAGGAAATACTTGAATCGCTCGCTGGAAACAAATTTTTTACCGTTCTTGACATGAAGTCGGGTTATAACCAGATGGAAGTGTATGAGCCCCATAAGGAACGAACTGCATTCACCGTAGGTCTTTTGGGATTCTGGGAGTTTCAGAGGATGCCCTTTGGATTAGTAAACGCGCCAGCTAGCTATCAGCGTCTTATGGAGGAATGTTTTTATGGTCTCAATTTAAAGATTTGTTTTATTTTTCTGGATGATATTATTATTTTTTCTCGTACATTTGAAGAACACCTGGAACGATTGGAACAAGTCTTCAACCGACTTAGAGAATATAATCTAAAGTTATCTCCCAAAAAGTGCATTTTTTTTAAGGATCGTGTAAAGTATGTAGGCCATATTGTTTCTAGTGAAGGAATTGAAGCTGATCCATCAAAGATTGACAAAGTTGTTAACTGGCCAACACCTAAGAATTCTGACGAAGTTCGACAATTCCTTGGATTTTCAGGATATTATAGGAAATTTTGCAAGGATTATGCTAAGATAGCTAGACCGTTAACAGATGTGATGCCATCACCGCAAACCAAGACACGTCGTAAACACAGCCCTGATCCAAAATGGCACTGGGGATCACATCAGGAAGCTGCTTTTAAACAACTTAAGCATTTATTATCCAACCCACCAGTTCTCTGTTACCCAGACTATAGTCAGCCATTTGAGGTTCACACTGATGCTAGCTCACTTGGATTAGGTGCTGTTTTATACCAGACTCAAGATGGTGTCCAACGTGTTGTTAGTTATGCTAGTAGAGGATTGAGTAAATCTGAGCGAAACTATTCAGCTTTCAAATTGGAATTTTTAGCTTTGAAATGGGCAGTCACAGAAAAATTTAAGGATTATCTTACTGGAAATGATTTCATCGTTATTACGGACAACAATCCCTTAACATATGTGTTGACTAGTGCGAAACTAGATGCCACAGGACATCGTTGGCTAGCAGCTTTATCCAATTTCAATTTTTCAATCCATTACAGACCTGGAAAGCAAAACTCAGATGCAGATGCGTTATCCAGGATACCTGGAATACCATCAACTTATGACAGAGAGGAGATTCCCCCAGAATCTATTAAAGCAATTTGTCATGTGGTAGATGCTCACCCATTTGTGGAATGTTTGTGTAATAGCACATCAGTTTTCGATCATAATGGGGATTTTGATTTACCGGGTGAGGATACTCTAGCATACACCAATCAGGATTGGAGGAATGCTCAGTCTGATGATCCAGTACTGAAAATTTGGATTAAAGCTGTCAAGGATGGTGTAAAACCAAAAGTCGACCAACTTGCAACTCTGTAATGCAACTATGTTATATTGATGTAAATAATTTTATGTTGCATTGTATAAACCATGCGCATTCTTGTACCACCTCCCGTGGGCTTGAGTGAATAAAGTGAATTGAATTGGACCCAACCTTTCCATACGATACTGGTAATATAGACCCTGGACCCAACCTTTCCATACCATACTGGTAATATAGACCCTGGACCCAACCTTTCCATACCATACTGGTAATATAGACCCTGGACCCAACCTTTACATACCATACTGGTAATATAGACCCTGGACCCAACCTTTCCATACCATACTGGTAATATAGACCCTGGACCCAACCTTTCCATACGATACTGGTAATATAGACCCTGGACCCAACCTTTACATACCATACTGGTAATATAGACCCTGGACCCAACCTTTCCATACCATACTGGTAATATAGACCCTGGACCCAACCTTTACATACCATACTGGTAATATAGACCCTGGACCCAACCTTTCCATACCATACTGGTAATATAGACCCTGGACCCAACCTTTACATACCATACTGGTAATATAGACCCTGGACCCAACCTTTCCCTACCATACTGGTAATATAGACCCTGGACCCAACCTTTCCATACGATACTGGTAATATAGACCCTGGACCCAACCTTTCCATACCATACTGGTAATATAGACCCTGGACCCAACCTTTCCATACCATACTGGTAATATAGACCCTGGACCCAACCTTTCCATACCATACTGGTAATATAGACCCTGGACCCAACCTTTACATACCATACTGGTAATATAGACCCTGGACCCAACCTTTCCATACCAAACTGGTAAAACTGAATCGTGTAAGCCTTTAATTTGTTATCAAAATATGATACATGAATATGATATAACCAAAACTATAACTTATCATTGTTATAGATTAAAGGACAGAAAAGAACATCCATCACCATGGTAACATAAATCTTAGATATTGTTATTTATGTATATTAGTATCAAGAGGGACATACATCAGATATCACTTACACTTCTGAGGGAAAAATCAATATATGGAATTATACTGCAGTAAAAATGTAAAATATAAAAAAATGTCTTAAATAATGTGCTTAGATGGTATCAATTTTAATTTAAACGGTATTTGTTTCAATTAATGTACATATTAGCAAAAATTTAAACACACATAATAAGGGATTCTGGAATACAAGTAAAAACCAGTCTCCTGATGTATCAGTTTTAGATGAAATGAACTCGGTTTTTGTTTATGAGTTCTAAAATGAAATTGAATCCAAAAGCATTGTTATATGTTTGCATAATGTGTACTATTGAATACGTATTGTCTAGTTAAAATTCTCTGTATAACAATTCACAATGCTTATTTTGATTTTTAAATGTAAATATTTATGGAGCACTGGTGGTCTGGTTGTAGAAAAATTGATATTATTATGGACCTTCCAACGGTACTATAACCACACCATTGAACACAATTGGATCCAGTTACTGTCCAAAGTATTGAGTTTTACAATTAGTAGTTGCAATATAATTACCCAGTCTTCAGTAACTTTCTTGTTTGTTCTTTTATCATTTCGCGTTTTGAGTGCCACTTTTTTCAGTTCTAGTTTTAAATCCGTATGAGTAATAATACAATACCAAGTAACCCGTAACAAGTACTATGACATACTGTAACTCTCCGACGTTTAGTACATTCTATGGGTAATTTTGTCAATTAGACAACGAGAATGCAACATATATCAAGTAAAACATATAATAATTTTGTATAATTTCTTACGATAAGTTTGAATTGATTTTAAATTATGTATTTTACTGTGATCCAATTATTTTATTCTTTGACAATAATGAAAACACATAAAAACTCAATTACTCCACTCAGAGGTCGATAGCTTCTCTGTTGTTTGCGGTTTCGATGGTTACTACTATAATGATATGAGAGTTTTAAAGGGCAATAACCCTCAGTAAATTCCCCGGCTATTTCTAACTCCATCAAGTAAAAGATGATATTATGACATTATGTAAAACCAGGGTAATTCATCGTCTCTATTGCCATGGGAACAGATCTGTGTTAATCATTTGATCTAGTTAATAATACTGAAATTGTTTGTAATTGTCTAAATTGTCTAAATGAATATTTACTGCACATAATCACATAGTCGATATTGATCATAGTATCATTGAACATCAAAGATGGTAATGTGATCTCTCTAAATGATATCTGTCATCTTTGACGGATGTTTCTATATAAGTTGGTGGTATAAGGAAGTGTCAAATAATATCTTTTAAGAAACCTCGTGTTACCGAATACCTTTAAATTAATATTGAATAATAAATGTTTTCCTCTTGGTAAGCACTATTTGGTGGAGTAATGATGAATAGCGTCATTGTGGTGATTCATCGCCTTTAATTGGACCATTAGTTCAGGGATGATTGAAACAATATAGGAGATTCCGGCCTTCAATTGTCCTCATATTGGCCAGAAGAGTAGTATTCAAAACACATCATGTTGAACACAACTATACATAACCTCTAGGTCTAGTTCACAAGAAATGTAACATTTATATTTTTATGAAATTTATATGGTTTAGCTAATATCAATCTCATAATGTGAGAAAATAATCAGCATCTCAACTTACTTTAAGTTACCATGACAGCCAGAAAACACTAAATGTTAATATTCTTACTGTTTTATTTAATCTCATACAACTAAATAATTGAAAATAAAAATATGAAATTCTTAAAATTGCTCCCAATGAAAAAACTAATAACTACTCAAACAGCATAAACAATGAACGTCCTAACTTGCGTTATTTTACGTAAACCCCATACAATATATCAATTGAAATAACAAAATTACATGTCTTAAAATTACTAAACATAAATAAACCAAACACAAACAATTTTCGTTCGCTTCAATTTGAGCAGCTGAACACCCTAACTTGCTTTATTTTACATATACCGCATACAAACAACAACACAATTACATGTACATGTTTTAAAATTACCACACAACTACTCGAACAGTTCCTATACAAATTGTTCGTTTCAATTGAAGCACCAAATTTGATCACATTACAAAACGCTGAGAATTGTCAGTCATGATTGAAACATATTGCGACAAAGTAAAACAAAAGTACAGCTTCACTGATTAAACATCATAGAAAACAGTATATAATTTGTAAACAGTTTGTAAATGTTATACAGATGATGAATAGGACAAATATATACACAGACAGGAATCATTTATCTTTCTGAAGTCTTGTTGTCTCTTAAAGAAAAACAATATCGCTAATAGCCAATAGCAGACGATATCATATCACCGTCTTTAGTATCCTGTCAAACCATTTTTAGAGTTTGGAAATAAAATGAAATATTGAATGTAATTCGATGTTTATAAAGAAAAATTAAATGAGGATATGACATTAACGGTAGTCCAACAGACAAAAGAAATGTTATATAAGAGAGTTTTATCGTTTCATTTTAGAAAAAAATTCTAGACGTGTACCATTGTTTAATTATGCAACCACAGTTAAAAACAGTGAGAAATACCAGGGAATTCAATTAATCAAAGTCTCTAAGAAAATCAGAATAATTTGCCCGTCTTGGGAACACTGCCTATATTTATCTTAATCAACAGTGTCTTGTCTCTCAATATCCTTAGTTTGCTGTTTCGTGTTTTGATGGTTTTTGACAAGTCGGCGATTTTAAGCTATAACTTTCTTCTTTTCTATAAGTTCAACTGAATTTTCTATACAACATATTTTGGCAATTCTGTTGTTACAGTCTTACATTTGGTGACTGTGTCATGTGCTACTTTTGAATTTTTATGAAATAATATAATTCAAAAGTAGCTTATTTCATAAAAATTCAAAAGTAGCACATGATAACTGAGTCAGGTTTGAATATTCACACAAGAGGGTTTTTAAATGGTAAATTGTGGCAATCATCGATGATGCTTTAAATGCACCGAAACTGAAATGCAAATGCAATCGCCTTCGATTCGCTTAATTAAGAATTAAGAGAGGTGTTGGTTAGCGATTTAGTTGTCTGACCCATCAACCATATCTCCAGAACTTTCTTTCTTTATAAGCCAAAGAAACAAAATGATACAGAAAATTAAATTGCAGAGCAGATGATGGATGAAAAATAAATAAGGGTAAACAGTCTTGTTGTCTCTGAAAGCAGACGATCTTACATCAAACATCAGACGATCCCATCTTACTGTCTTAACAATCCTGTCAGACGACATAAAGTCTTCACAAATACGTACTAAGGGGGCTATAACATTGTAATCAATTATTTTGTACTTTGTTTTAAAGTATTTATGTTTAAATTTAATTCTTTTAGACTAGATAGTTGTTTTAAACATAAACTAATTACTATCAACACTGGGCTTTTTCAACACAAAATTTAATTTAATAAGTAAAGTAAAATGATCATTGTCTAAGTAAATGTGGTTGTTTTTGTGTCTGTTTTAAACCTCTTGATATTTGATGATATCTTAAATTGTTAAATTTGCTTCGTGAAATGTTCTTGTCTTTTCTAAATTTTGACTTTGAATTTTGGGATTATGGTTTGAACATGGAGGATATGTTTGTTTTTTTAATCTAAATTTGATGTTTTTACACGAGGGTTGTCGAATTGTCTGAAGTGCGTGTGCCCTTGCTGAGCACAGCGATATCTAACGAGAGCAGTAGAATCAACAAGTAAGGTTCCAAGTCTGTAGTCAATACAGTTTTGACATTAAAAAATAGATTATTTTATCACATTATTTTCGCTTTCGCGGTACCTATTTTCGCGAATTCATAAATATATCCAATTTAAATGAAATAAAAAATCAATTAATCAAACACAAAAATAATTCTAAAAGTACAATCCAATAAAGCACACTACTGATGGTATGTAATATACCATTTTCTATACATGTATTAGTCTTAGCATATTTTTGTGGAGTTATGAATATAATGGAAAGTTATGTGAAGTTCAAAAGGTGATTTGCGTCATCATTTTCGTTGCAGAATGATTTGAAAACATCTTGGCTATTGGCTTTCCTTCTTAAACGAAAATGAAACGAATGTCTGCAGTTAAGATCTAATTAAAAGTAGTTAGAATACGACAAAGATCAAATGACAACATTAGAGCTATAGGCGCCTTTGATCGTCATTATATACAGTACAGATATGTCGAACGTTTAATCGTTAAGCTCAGGAAAAGGAGTCAAATCTCGGCGGCCGAGATGTGGATAGCGAGTGACTGAAAAGCTGCAGCGAGATAGAAAGCAGTTACCAATAAGCAGCCGAAGTGTAGCTAACGAAAAGTAAAAATGAGCTGTGCAGGAGTATAGCTAAACAAGGATCGAGATGATCATGAGCTGCCAATTTGGCAATAATTCGTTAGCATTGTGTTAAACTTTCAACAGGTCTGTACTGTAGTTTCCGGATACTAATCACATCTGTTTGATTGAATTTCCTGAATTAAATTGAATATTAATTAGTATAATTATTGTACATTGATACAGAATACGAGGTTTGGTGCTTTTCATCTTTATGAGTTTCCTTCATTGTTATATTCTGTAAATGACAGATTTATTAGAAAACTGATTTCGGTTGCTATGACAACAGATTCCTATATCAAATGTTCTTTCTTATCTAGAATTTTCATCTACGAATCAGACACAAAATAATTAATTATATTCATGACATTGTCAACTTGAATTTTCCATTTCATTGAATTTTGATGAATGAAAATCACTGGTAAGACTCAATCCAATGTAACTTTAACGTTTACTTAAAATAAACGAGGTCCCGTGTCACGGTGGGCTTGGCACGCTAAAGAACCCTGCTGTATAATGCCATCAACGCAACGCACAGGCAAAATTTCTGCACTTTCGCTTATAGCTAGCGACGTCTCGATATAAGTGAAACATTCTTGACTGGGACGCTAAACACCATTACTCAACTCAACTCAACGTTTCTTTTTTTACTTTTGAATAAAAAATAATAAGACGAAAAAGACCAAAGCAACAAAGCACACATAATAACCAAGGAAAGAAAACAATTCTTCTCGGTCGCTCAAAAAAGCAAGAACACAAAACAACCGACACCCTAAATTCCTAGACGAACACTTAGTATAATGTTAATTAGTTTAATTTCGTTTAAATACTAAACGAAAATATAGTTTACATGCAATAATTAATATGGCTGAACTATTTGGTTTAAAAGATGTCCAGTCTCATTAGCGAATTTCCATATTAGATCACAAAATCATCTCTAGTGACTATGTAAAAATAAATAGCACTTGTAAATACCAGTAACGATATATCAAGAATGATTGATAATCCTCGCTTATGGTAACACAATACAGTTAAATCCTAAATTATTTTCAAATTATTATTGATGCAGCGGTTCATTCGATAAATTAAATAAATTTCCAGTTTCAAATTAAATATTATACCAGTATTAATTTTACAGCACTAGACTGCCGTACATGTTGTATATTCCTCATCATTGGACTAAAGTTATGAAACCAAAACTTGATTCACTTTGGGATTGTGATTTAAACATGACATGGATAGGTGTGCTTGTTTTTACTTTGTTTTGGGGATTGTGTTTTAGACATGGATTGGTATGTTTGTTTTTGGGATTGTGTTTTAGACATGGATTGGTATGTTTGCTTTGGGATTGTGCTTTGGACATGGGTTGGTATGTTTGTTTATGGTGATTGTATTCTAGATATGGATTGGTATTTTGGTTTGACGTAAGTTGGAAAAACGGTAAATCAAAATCATAGATACAACATACGTTTCAATACCATATTTTGTCCCTATACTAGAGGTATACAGCAATCGAATGTAAACTTGAAAGCACTGTCATTAATGGTTTCGATGTGTGTTTATTTCGTTTTTTTCTTTCTTTTTAATTTCGTCAAAGTTTTTTGTCTTGTATTCTTGGTTACATTTGATATCGCATGATGAAGTAATAAAAGGAGTGTAGTTATACGGTATACAACAAACGTTCGTAACTGACCCTACCTATGCTTGTAGTTCTAGTCAATAACAAACATACTAATCCATGTCCGAATCACAATACAGATTTGAAACTGACAAGTTAGGTTAAACACGTGAACTTCCACCAGGGAAGTGAGACCAGGTGCTCCGGAAGGGTAAGCACCTCCTGTTTAGCTAGCTACACCCGCCACATGTGTAATCAAAATTTTGTTGAAGGAACATGGAACTATGGGACGTCAAATATATCCAGGACAATCCTGGACACAGAGACAGCAAACTTATCTATGTGATTGATGTGATTTTTAATTGCTGCACATTGATTGGCATCACATCAGTAAATGTAAGTCAAACCAATCATGACAATCAGATAAATGTTTGTAGTCTGATGATTGATCTATATAGTATCAACAGTTTTAATTACTTGATGTTTGTCAACCAGTAGTTTGATCAAACACAGTAATATCACTCAATATCAAAATAGCAACCCTAAGACCAAAGTAAAAACTTTGAAACTGGCAAATTTATCAAACTTCCACCAGGAACGTGAGGCAAGGTGTTCCAGAAGGGTAAGCTCGTTTCAGCTAGCTACATCCGCTACGTGTGAAACACAAACTGAAACTGACAATGATTTCTTACCTGACGTAAAGATTTTTCAGCTATTTCCAAAACAAATTTTGCTCCCCCCGTAGAATAATCATCTCATGAGTTTTAGGTTCATGTGTAAGTTTGTGAGTTTATAACCCGTTGCTTTTTTCTGCGGTGCCTTGGTGGCGACTTTTACGAGTGCTATAGTACAATGGTCTACAGCGTGACAACAACAATAACAACACGGACACCAAACCAACAAGTAAAAACAAGTAAACACAGCAAGTGCAATGTGGTATATGATGCAACAACATGAATCATCATATATGATTGATAGATTGTAATATTTTGTCGATATATTTTTTACAATTAGGGATAGTTTATTTTATTTAAGATTTATTTAAGAGCTAAAACTGACCGAGAGTCTCAGAGTGTTAGATAAAGTCTTTATTTAAAAATGAGGAATGGTGTATAGGAGATGCATCATTTAGGATAATTATAATTAGATATTACTCTACTATCATTACTCATGTACACGGACATACTAGAGGACTAATTTTGATGATAGTAACGAGTTAGTCACCATTATTATGAATGCAGCGAAACAAAATATAATACGGTGTCCTTACTAAATCTCTTATTAAAACCTCTTAGCATTTCTCTTATGTTTTTTATTTAATAACAATCAATCGCATGTGTTTATTCAATAACTGAAAATCTAATTCAATGGAAAAATACAATTAAATTAATTACATAAATTATTTCCATTTATTTGGTTATGATGGTTGAAGTCTTTGAAGAGTTACACTGTAAATTATAGACGCATGTCGCACTGATATTTATTGATAATTAAAAAACCCAGCTGCAATTACTGGAAAAACCATTCAATTATTTGCTGAATTACTTCAGTTATATAACAGATCCATATTCTGAATATCACACACACCTAATGCAACTCAACTTTCAACTACAATGTCAGATTGTGTGCTGGACCAGATTCCCAGTATAACCGTTGACAGCTGTTTTGGTTTTTAAACACCAAAAAAGGTGTTGTATTGTCATCTCCTTCTAAATCACTGATTGGATTTTGATGAAATCAAACACAGAAATACTGATCAATGTTTGTACTTGAAATGATATAAAAGTGCGCATGCTACGCTTGATCAGATTACCAGATAGCCGTTGACCGCCATCGTGGGTTTTAAACATTGAAAAATTTAAATCCTGCAAAGGCAAGGGTGTTAATTTCATCCAATGTTCATTGTATGCTAGTTTGTCTTTTTGAGAAGTAGACACTGAGCTATGTATTGTATTTTGTAATCTTGGCACACAGCAAATTAAACTATAAGATATGCTAACAAAGTGTTAGTTCTAAGTTGGTATGATATACTGATTAATCAATATAACCAGATTAAACTAACACTGTTCAATAGATGTTCTTACACAATTGTTTAATTTGTAGGAAAAGTACATTTTTCTAATCTCGACATATCTTTATGCCGGGCCAAGACATTGATTGCAATATACTGTACAAATCTCAAAAATCGTTTATCTCGAGCCAAGGTATACAGTACAGTCATGTCTTAAGTTTAACACTAAGCTAATACATTGGTTCTTAATTGGTATCATCTTAGCCTCGTTAGCTGTATTTCGACATATTTTCTGCAGCTACTATTTTATCTTTCTCTTTCTGTCATTGGCCAATTATTTTTCTATCACTCGGTACTATTGTGGTCTGTGGCGTAGCTAGAGGAAAATTAATGTGCATGCTTAACGTGTGAGGGGGTGATGTGCTAGGGGGTCCGGGGTCATGCTCCCCCGGAAAATGTTTTTCTCAACAAGTCAGGAAACTCATTCTCCTGCTACCATAGAAGTAAAATTGTCCACCTTATATACTTCAAAATACAATTTTTTTAAAAAAATAATTATGTTGATCTGAAATGTCCGTCTAATGCTGCAAAACAGGTTTGGTAACAATAGAAAGTCGAAGCTAAATAGTAAATGGAAACAGCATTAGCCACCAAGTGTGCTTGAGCATAAGAAGATGCTACGCCACTGGTTGTAGTTCAGTTGGTAGAGTGCTCGCTCTGTAAGTGGGAGGTCGACTCGTGGGTTCCAACTTAGACTGAGGCTATTCTTTCGCCAAGAACTCGGCATTACGAAATGAAAGTCACGATTTATTCGGATGGGAACTTAAAATAAACGAGGTCCCGTGTCATGGTAGGCGGCGCGATAAAGAACCCTGCTGTATAATGCCATCAGCGCAACGCATGGTCAAAATTCTGCACCTACGCCTATAGCTGTCAATGTCTCGCTATAAGTTAAATATTCCTGGACTGGAACATTAAACACCATTACTCAACTCAAAGCTGTCAATCAACAGTTAACCTTCGACTCCATTTAAATAGCCTATTGTTAAACTTTTGACAAGTCTGTATTGTATTTGCAGACTAATAAAACTCACATGTTCCAAAGACAATCCTTATTTTGAAAATTTATGGATACCATAAAATCCTGAATGTCGTTATGCACTTGTAAAGTAAACATTGTGTTCAGAGTCAATGTATTTTAATGTCAAGCTAAGACATATTTGCAATAAATAAGAAAGACCACTCGTACCAAAGACAATTGTAATTTCAGAAATTTGAGGAGTCCAGACAATCACGCTAGAATCTGTAATGGTCAGCCAAGGATATATTTATACCACTTCAATTTGATAATGTTTATTTTACGATATCCCTTTAATCCCAGACAATGGCTGTCTATAAAATGGCGCGATTGACCAATTACTACGCCGCTTTACGGATATTGATCCGACAGATAAAATAGCCCTCTTGAAATTCGCTCAAGTATTTGATTAAAGAAGAAGTCAGAATTACTAACATCAATCAGGCTGGTGATAACAGTAAATAATTTATTTAAGACTTTGTCAAGTCACCGTGGCGGATATTTTATAGGAAGGAAAGCTGTGAAGTGATCATTTCCATCTTGACCAAATCGTCTAGCCGAGAGGAAATGTGTCCAGTCAGATTATTTACATAGTATTTGGATCTTATATCTGTTCTGTGCATTTCCTAAAATAAAATACTTAAAAACAATAAAATGTATAACACAAATAAATAAATAAATAAATAAATAAATAAATAAATAAATAAATAAATAATGGACAATGGGTTGTGAAATAAAAGGGTGGTCAGATACAAATAACAGCACTTGTATCTGGTGACAATAGAGGCAATTATACCCGTGTCCTCATTGTTGGAAGTATCTAAGAGTCCGCAGTCTCAATGACTTGTGTTCTTTTATCGTCAGCCTATTATGACGTGTTCTTGGCTACTCCTTGGAGAAGTTAGGTAATCGAGTAACTGATATATAAATAACCAGAGGCAGAAGAAAATGTTAAGATAGCAGTGGAGATATAGGTAGCGAGAGACCAGGAGATATAGCTAGCGAGAGACCAGGAGATATAGCTAGCCAGAGACCAGGAGATATAGCTAGCGAGAGACCAGGAGATATAGCTAGCGAGAGACCAGGAGATATAGCTAGCGAGAGACCAGGAGATATAGCTAGCGAGAGACCAGGAGATATAGCTAGCGAGAGACCAGGAGATATAGCTAGAGAGAGACCAGGCGATATAGCTAGCGAGAGACCAGGAGATATAGCTAGCGAGAGACCAGGAGATATAGCTAGCGAGAGACCAGGCGATATAGCTAGCGAGAGACCAGGAGATATAGCTAGCGAGAGACCAGGAGATATAGCTAGCGAGAGACCAGGAGATATAGCTAGCGAGAGACCAGGAGATATAGCTAGAGAGAGACCAGGCGATATAGCTAGCGAGAGACCAGGAGATATAGCTAGCGAGAGACCAGGAGATATAGCTAGCGAGAGACCAGGAGATATAGCTAGCGAGAGACCAGGAGATATAGCTAGCGAGAGACCAGGAGATATAGCTAGCGAGAGACCAGGAGATATAGCTAGCGAGAGACCAGGAGATATAGCTAGCGAGAGACCAGGAGATATAGCTAGCGAGAGACCAGGAGATATAGCTAGCGAGAGACCAGGAGATATAGCTAGCGAGAGACCAGGAGATATAGCTAGAGAGAGACCAGGCGATATAGCTAGCGAGAGACCAGGAGATATAGCTAGCGAGAGACCAGGAGATATAGCTAGCGAGAGACCAGGAGATATAGCTAGCGAGAGACCAGGAGATATAGCTAGCGAGAGACCAGGAGATATAGCTAGCGAGAGACCAGGAGATATAGCTAGCGAGAGACCAGGAGATATAGCTAGAGAGAGACCAGGCGATATAGCTAGCGAGAGACCAGGAGATATAGCTAGCGAGAGACCAGGAGATATAGCTAGCGAGAGACCAGGACGAGTTGAATGAAGTAATGGTGTTTAACGTCCCAGTCAAGAATATATCACTTATATCGAGACGTCGCCAGCTATAGGCGGTGCAGAAAATATGTCTGTGCGTTGCGCTGATGGCAGTATATGCCACTTCCACGGTGGCACTAGTCTGGGAGCAGCTTGCAAAACCAAAAAAAATAATCCGCACAATGTTTCTTTGTTGATAATACATCTTTAGGATGTGCTTAATCATAATCCGAGTGATGCCACCTTGGCACAGGTGGGGAAACTGAAAAATCCAAGATGGCGGCCAATATGGCTGACAAAACTATAATATCTCGTATATATAGCTATAATAGACACAAAAAGTTAATCAAAGTGTCTTTTTATAGGTTTTAGTGGTCAACAAAGTTGTTTTTGTTGTTCATATTTCCACAAAATGTATATTTAAGCCAGTTTTGATGTCTTGTAGATAATGTAATGTCAAAATTGGGACTTTCCACAAAAACAGTTCTTCTTAATGACATATATAATTTATACATTTTCATGATGGTTGAAAAATCGATTAAAACAGGTCTATTTCATCTATCTGAAATATTTGTTTGTGCATATTCCGGGAAAAAATGACTAGTTATGAATCAAGTAAGCGAAGGTGGGGGACCATTCATGCCGACTTTGGAGAGTAAACTTGTAAATGATGCATATTAATCGTCATTTGAAACGCATTGAAGCAGCGAATGCTTTCAGTGAACTTAACCAACACAGTATAGGAGAGCAGTTTAATGTTCGTGAACATTGTTAGTTCTGTGGAGGGAAAGATATCATGGATTTAGATTCTATTAATTCAAGTCTATGGTTGTACTATGTCAAACTGCTGAACGTATAGGTAGATAAACATATACGGGACAATATTTTAGAGACACGTGAAATGGATATAAGTGAAATCTCTATCTATAAAGGCCGTTGCTTAGAATATCATCACAGAATGTAAAGATATCAAAGAAAGAGCGTGTAGAGATAGTCTGATTAATGGATCAACATCTCTTCAGATTGCAAGTCAAAAGCACAAACTTTAAACTTTCCCATGTCTTCAGCGTGGCATGTTTATATACTGTCGTTTCATTAATTTAGTATGATGAATTTAACTGGTTTAACCTGTCTGCTGCAGTAACTGCAAGGAAAATCTGCTAAAACTGGTTCAGGTGGTAGACTGATACCGGCTGTGGTAGATAACCTTGATGCCAATATTTCAACACAAAATGGGCTGAAATCTACGCATGCTCTTGCACTTCTTCTTACCCAACAATTAATTTCCTTACGATACTGATAACCAATCTGGCAAAGCGGTAATAATGAAGAAAACTGTAGGTGAAAGAAAACGGACAATGTTGCCTTTGGAGGTACTTGAGAACATGCAAGTATGGTGCCAAGGGGTGTGAATTTGATTTTGATTTCTTAAGTATTGCATGTGCGGCAAAAACTCCAGAATTCTGTGCTTGTTATTAACATGGTGCTATGTGTGAAGTTCAGATGTTAAATGAATGCAGACAAACTTTTATTGTATTTATTTACAGCTGAACAACAGTTATACAAACATGCCGGGTGGAGCTAGATAAACATGAGGTGCAAACACTTCACTTGTACCTAGCCTCACTTCCCTGGTGAAAGTTCACTATTTTAAATTTAAGTTGGCAGTTTCCAATATGATTTGAACATGGATTGGTATAGTCATTTTTATTAAATCAAGTTTATATTGAATGTCATATCAGTAATGCCATGTTCCCAAATATTGTACTTAGATTAAGGGGTATGGATATGCTGATGAGTTTTGTTGGATGCATAGGTGTGATAAAGGGGAACTCTCATCTAGAAGTGCTACTAAAAGCGACATTTTGAGAGGTAGTCCCTTAGCAAAAACATTCCACAAAACGTAAAAACGTAAGACAGTGTTGTGTGAAATAGCAGATGATGTTAAGACTATAGTAACTTGATTGAAGACTTCCGGTTCAGAAAGGTAGCATGTAGACGTGTCTCAAGCAGCTCCCGAAATTTTTTATCAAAAAGGCCTTAAAGCTATTCAAAAACGACAAAACTCAATAGGTATGATATATTGTGACTTTTTTCAATTCCATTGCTGAACAATATTTGAATTCTGAACCGTTTTTTTAAGTATTTAGTCGTAATTTTCACTTAGAGTGCCACGCCCTTGTGTGTCGGTCAACCGGTCCTTTGTTTATTTACCATAATGGCACAGAATATGGACACTTCCAACATTGATGGCAGCATTCAAAAAATGTTTGAAAACAAGGACATGAGTCAGTGCTTTGCTATGCTATACGCTAAATTAGAAAAAGTCGAGGCGAGTGTTGATAGTGTCAAAGCTGACGTAAAGGCTCTGAGTGGCAGAGTGGATAATCTGGAAAGTTACAGGGGCTTTGTGGAAGATTCGCTAACCACAATAAATGAAAAAACTGTTCCAGCTTTGGAGGAAACAATAAACGGTGAGTCCAGGGAAAGACTGAAACTCGAGTTGTGGGGACGAAAGTGGAATCTCGTCATAAGGGGGGTACCATGTGAAACAAATGAACGCCCCCGTGTTACAGACGGAAAAGTGCGTGATTTCTTAAAAGAAGTACTGCAATTGCCTGCGCAAACTGTTGATAATATACAATTTCAGGCGGTACACAGGTTACCTAGTGGTGCCGAATCCAAAAAGAATATTATTGTTCGGTTCAATAACCTAATTGAGAGAGATGAGGTGTTGTATTTGGCAACAAAATTAAAACCTGGTTCAGGATATGGCATAAGTCCCGATCTTCCACCAGAAATTAGCAAAATGAGATCATCCCTTCTACATGAACGCGCACAGATGCAGCCAAATGTTAAACGCAAAACAAAATTAGTATACTTAAAAGAATATCCCTTTGTGCGAATCTGGACCAAACGGTAAAGATACAATGTATTATATGTACTTTTATACCACCCCTATTATATAGGGTAACGGACTCGCTCTATGGCGTAATTGACAATTTAGGTCATATTTATGATTGCTGGCTAGTAGCTCTTATAGCTAGATGGTCGTTATACACAAGTGTGTAGATCTACATAATATACTGTCATGTGCTGTTTTTGAATGCATTATTTTAATAGAAATTCGAAGACAGCACATGACAATACTATTACTATGATTATTTTGTATAGATCGACCAGGGTGTGTTGGCGCACAGTTTGCATATACACAAAATATCAATGTCTATCATTAATCAAAGTATTATATATTTAATATGTGTCTGCATATTAAAAAAAACAACTACAAACAGAAATAGCACGATTTCTTGTGTTTTGTGTTTGATGAAACAGTGCGCTAATTTATCTCGGTCATAAAACATGCATAAAATGTATATCAAAACTAGTTATCTAAGCTGGTCTAACATGTACCCGTCAATTCACACAGATATATTTATATGGTCAGTTTGCACAGTTTATATTAATATCTAATGTAGATAGGTGCCTCATATGTGTATCTTATAATTAGGAAATTTATTTGAATTAATTTCAGAAACAAATACCAAAGTTTATTTTAAAGGCGAAGATAATATTTTATCAAATTTTTTCCCGTGTTGTATAGAATATAATGGCAGAAAATATACAAGTGCTGAACATTTATATCAGTTTATTAAAGCAAAGGAACATGGTAAAAATTATATCGCGGAACAAATATTTCTTTCAAAAAATGCTAGAGTAGCGAAAAAATTATCTAAATCAATAATTACAAATGTGTCTTGGCATAGCAAGAAAGAACAGGTCATGAAAACGATTATTTCTCTTAAATTTGAACAGGTAGAATATTTTCGAAAAACACTTTTATCATCACAAATAAAAAGTAAAATACTAATTCACAATGTGTCAGATAAATTTTGGGGTTTTGTAAATGGCGATGGTAAAAATAAAATGGGATACTTACTAATGGAGTTGAGAGACACATTCTGAAACGTTCCAACTCATTATAACGACACACTACAACTACCAGTGTATACTACACTGTAGCTCCTAATTTAGGTCACAATGTAGGTCTAAATATAGGACGTCTGGACACCGGGGTTTCATACCCGTGATCTATTTACTATATATACTGCGGGACTGTATCAAAATCATTGATGATCTCGGTACTTATTTTCAGAAATAAAAGATTACACAGGTATTTATTTATATACATTTTTTGTGCGTTTAAGTTATTGTGTGTAATTTTGTTAAAATCTCCAAAGCATGGAGATTTTTTTTCTTTTTTATTTATGTTGTGTTATCTTTTGAGTTAAGTTATTACATTTGATATAAGTTTATGCTGCTCAAGGAATGGGCTAGCTTTTTCCTTTCAATTTTGAACACTGCAAAGACAAGTGCAAACGTGTCTTTTATGTCAGATGTCCGCTGTTTTTATCGGAGTCTAAAAAACTGTTACTGATTTTAATTTTTGAGTGGTGGATACATTCGGAAATAGTTTTGTCGTGTGCTATTTCCTTTTTGGGGTGGGGGTTACATGGGGGCTCGGAAGTATCACGTGACGCTATCGCACCTCTATGTAAAGAATGTTTAAGCACACTTGCGCGATACCGAGTAACACTTGTGTTTTGCAGTGCATGTATATACGTTGTCTACATATACATTGTCACGGGCACTGTTGATTCTGAGGTCTGATATTTGATTAAGCTACAATTATGTAACTCGCCCTATATTTAGACTTTAGTGTTGGCGGTGCGCGTGGTTATTTAATTTTAAATGAATGTTAGAGGCAATGTGACCTAATAATTATAAGGCTTTTCAATATAAATGTCAAGAAAGTTAAGTCGGGAGAAAATGTATAGAAAATGTATTGGAAGTATTTAGAAAATCTTTGGGGAGGGTTTTGGCTGGGGAGGGATAATATATGTCACAAAAATGATCCTGTATCTTGGTTAATTTTCCATACATTTGTCGATGCCACACTTACATTTAGAATATTTCTTATAGCCACAATACTTTTACGATATGATGAATAATCTGTCTATTGGAAGTGTAAATTGCCGTGGGCTCTCTTCTGACAATGTTAAAAGAAGAGATATCTTCTCTCGTTGCAGAAGAGATTATGATATCACATTTTTAATTGATAGTCATTGCAAAAAGGAATTAGAAGCTTATTGGAAAAATGAATGGGGATACAATGCCTATTTTAGCTCTCACACCAGTAACAGTCGAGGTGTAATTATCTTTTTAAAAATAATTTTGAATATAAAGTACATAGAAAGATAATTGATAATGATGGGAACTTTCTACTTTTAGATGTTACAATAGGAGGAAATAGGATGACCCTTGCCGCTATCTACGGGCCTAACGAAGACTGCCCACCTTTCTTTATAAATTTGCAAAAGCAACTAGAGATAATTGGAAATACGTCAATAATAATGGGTGGGGATTTTAACGTACCGTTGGAATATGATATAGATACATTAAATTACCTACACAAAAATAATATAAAATCTAACGAACAAATCCATAATATGATTCATGAATTAGACTTAATAGATGTTTGGAGAGTTCTGTATCCAGATAGCACCCGATTTACTTGGAGGGGACCACATAGAAAACAATCAAGACTAGATTACTTCCTAATTTCATCTAATCTTCAAATGTATGTCGTAGACTCAGATATTGGTACCAGTTACAGGTCAGATCATTCTCCAGTCAAAATTGAACTAAAATTTATACAAAGTGAAAGGGGAAGGGGGGTATGGAAATTTAATAATAGCTTGCTACATGATGAAGAGTATATTAATATAATAAAAAACTGTATAAGGGAAACACTCGATCAATATATTATTAACGAAAAAGATGGAAAGGCACATTACTCGATAGATGATCAATTGTTATGGGATACCATTAAATTAATGATTAGAGGCAAAACTATTTCTTATTCTTCATATAAAAAAAGGGAAAGGGATAAAAAAGAAAAACAATTAGAAAATGATTTAACTCGTCTTTATTCACAAAATAAGTATGATGAACTGAAAGATGATATAGGAAAAATTGAATCCGAGCTCAGGGAATTAAGAGAGAAAAAAATTAAAGGGGTAATTATGAGAGCAAAGGCAAAATGGAGTGTTGAAGGCGAAAAAAGTACAAAATATTTTTGCAACTTGGAAAAAAGACATTTTACTGAAAAAATTATCCCTAAAATAATTCTGGACGACGGTACGGAAATAACTGACCAAACTGACATATTGCTGAAACAGAAGGAATATTATGAAAATCTCTATAAAACAAAAAACAATACAATATCTCCTGAGCAAGAAAAAACTTTCTTTGATCCAAAAAACCCTTTTTTAAATTTTTTAAATAAAGAAACATGTGACCCCCTGGAAGGAGAGCTTGAGTACAACGAATGTCTTAAAACACTTAAAAATATGAAAAATGGTAAATCTCCGGGCCTTGACGGTTTTACTGTAGAGTTCTATAAGTTCTTTTGGACGGATATTCATGAATATTTAATAAAAGCATTAAACTGTGCTTATGAAAAAGGTTCTTATCTATTACCCAGAAACAAGGTATTATTACTTGTCTACCAAAGGAAGGAAAATCAAAATTTTACTTTAAAAATTGGCGACCTATTACCCTACTTAATGTAGATTATAAAATAGCTTCTGCTTCAATTGCAAATAGAATAAAAACAGTTTTGGATGACTTGATTAGTGAAACCCAAACTGGCTTTTTAAAGAATAGATATATTGGCGAATGTTCCCGTTTAACTATGGACATACTTGAAAAAAGTGAAAATGAAAAAATATCAGGGATTTTGTTGCTTTTAGACTTTGAAAAAGCATTTGACTCGATTGAATGGTCTTTTATCAAACAAACATTACGTTTCTTCGGTTTTGGAAACTCCATCATATGCTGGTTTGAAACGTTTTATAATGGGGCAGTCAGTCTTGTTCAAAACAATGGTTACATTTCAAACTTTTTCTCTGTTGAACGTGGTGTGCGGCAGGGTGATCCTCTATCTCCCTATCTTTTTATACTATGTGTAGAATTGTTGAGTGCTGCTGTTAAAAATGATCCCAATATAAAAGGTATAACTTTGAATGGATCAGAGTATCTGATTAGTCAGTACGCTGACGACACATCGCTTACATTAGACGATAATGAACATTCTTTAAATAGAGCTTTGTTCCTAATTGAAGATTTCGCCGACTGTTCTGGTCTGAGAGCTAATTTTGATAAAACTGAGGCTATATGGTTTGGATCAAAAAGAGGGTTTAAAGAAAAATATAACACTGATATACCAATTTCTTGGAATTTTGAAGGGAAATTTAAATTGTTAGGAATAAAATATAATCTCAGTAGGGAAGGGGGAGACTTTTATTTAGAAAATTACACTGAAAAAATCAATTCTTTCAAAAAACTTTTGAACGATTGGTCCTTTAGAAATTTATCACTATTAGGCAAAATAACTGTAGTAAAAACCCTAGCTATGCCAATACTTATACAGATATTAACAGTCCTACCTGATCCACCAGAATATCTAGTGAAAGACGTTGAAACATCCATTTTTAGATTTATTTGGAATGGAAAGGGAGAAAAGGTAAAAAGAAACATCATGTTTAGCGATTACAGCTATGGTGGGTTGAGGGTACCTCATATTAGATCTTTTGTTCGCGCACTAAAAATATCATGGTTGAAGAAACTTATTGACCCACTCATAGGTTCAGCATGGAAACGTCTCTTACTGGATGATCTGGAGGATGTAGGTGGCGACAAGTTCTTAATGCTAAATGAACAAAGTTATAATATTTGTATAGGCAAATTCAATGTGTTCTGGCAACATGTATTCACAAGTTGGGCATCTATACAAAAACAAGGAACCGCAAATACTTGTGAAATAGTATCTCAATCCCTGTGGTTTAACCCACACATTAACATTGGTAACAAACATGTCTTCTATACGGCTTGGTGTGAAAAGGGTATATTCTTCATAAAAGACCTAATAGATGATACAGGTTCTTTCTTGGCTATTGCCGACTTGATGAAAAAATATGATTTGAAAGTAAATTTTCTAGAATATTATAGCTTAATCAGAGCAATTCCTAAGCAATGGAAAAGTATCATAAAAAACGCATGTCCAATACCGCAGGTACACCATCCGCTAATACAATCATTAAAAACTTCGGAAAATATAGCAAAACATTTCTACCGTCTTTTTATAAACAAAATATACCAAAAGCCTAATTCTCAAGAAAGGTGGAGAGTTAAACTGAATATAGAGTTTACAGATGAACATTGGAATAATATATATTACACCATTTAAAATAACAGAAGATACAAAACTAAGGTCATTTCAATTCAAACTCAACCACGGTATTTACTTTACAAACATCAAACTTATGCAAAGTAAATTATACGAAACTGAATTGTGTACATTTTGTTCAGAAACGAAGGAAACAATTACTCATCTCTTTATTGAATGTTCATGTGTAAAGTCTATATGGTATCAACTCTTAGAAGACATTAGATTACAAACCAATATAAAAATTGAAAATACCACTGAAAATCTGCTATTTGGTATAAAAAGTAATGACTCTAATTTAAATGTTGTAAACTTATGTTTACTTATAGCAAAATATTATATCCATACATGCAGAATGAAAAATATACAACCTTCTTACCAAGCCTGTATAGAAACTATAAGATTTTATCGAAAAATAGAACTTTTTTCTTTGTATATGCATACCCCGGCAAAAGCACAACTTATTAAGCAAAAGTGGCAATTTTTACGATTATAATATACATGTTTTTCATATGATAATATTTGCATCTATGTTAAGAAAATGTACGTGTATATGTGATTTGGATTTGAAATGTATATCTGTATCTGATTTATTATGGATCGAATAAAAACTTTACAAGACAAAAAAAAAACTTGATTGAAGACATTAGTGATGAAGGCAAGTCAAAACAGGACAGAAAAGCTGTGACTACTGTCAGAGAGAAGCTCATAGTAGGAAAGTAAAGTTGTGGGTGTAATGTCAGAGGACAGATCAAAGCAGGAGAGTAAAGCTGTGACTGTACTGCCTGAGGGCAGGTCAAAGCAGAAGAGTAAAGCTGTTGTTGTACTGTCTGATGGCAGGTCAAAGCAGGAGAGTAAAGCTGTGGCTGTACTGTCTGAGGGCAGGTCAAAACAGGAGAGTAAAGCTGTGGCTGTACTGTCTGATGACAGGTTAAAGCAGGAGAGAAAGCTGTGGCTGTACTGTCTGATGGCAGATCAAAGCAGGGCGGTAAAGCCGTGGCTGTACTGTTTGATGACAAGTAAAGCTGTGGCTGTACCGTCTGAGGGCAGGTCAAAGCAGGGCGTTAAAGCCGTGGCTGTACTGTTTGATGACAAGTAAAGCTGTGGCTGTACATACCGTCTGAGGGCAGGTCAAAGCAGGACAGTAAACCTGTGGCTGTACTGTTTGATGACAAGTAAAGCTGTGGCTGTACATACCGTCTAAGGGCAGATCAAAGCAGGGCGCTAAAGCCGTGGCTGTACTGTTTGATGACAAGTAAAGCTGTGGCTGTACCGTTTAAGGGCAGGTCAAAGAAGGGCGGTAAAGCCGTGGCTGTACTGTTTGATGACAAGTAAAGCTGTGGCTGTACTGTCTGATGGCAGATCAAAGCAGGGCGCTTAAGCCGTGGCTGTACTGTTTGATGACAAGTAAAGCTGTGGCTGTACATACCGTCTGAGGGCAGGTCAAAGCAGGACAGTAAACCTGTGGCTGTACTGCCTTAGGGCAGGTCAAAACAGGACGGCTATACTGTTTTATCACACCAGTGGTGATATTGGTGTTATTTAATGGATCTTATAGGGAAGTTAATGGGCTTTGCATTGTAATTAAAGAAAAAGTGAAAAAAACATATTTTGTTACTTATCTAGCTTTGCACTCTTAAAAATGACAAAAACTAAGACCATTTTCGCTAGAATATCTTCTGTATTTATCATTTTATTGATTTTTTATCATTTATCATTATAGTGAAGCATTATTGTTAAACTATCATGAATATACTGCTAAAACACAATAACAAATGGAAAACCTTAAACATCAACAGATATAAAATAGAAACGATTCTGGCAGCCTTCTTGGATATCTTGAATTCCCCATGGCTGCCAAGGTGGCATCATGCAGTTTCTGATTTAGGACATGTTGCAGAACAACTTTATGTAAAAACATTTTGTGCGGACTATTTTTTTAGGTTATGTGAAAAAATACCATTTGTCATCCGGACTACACGGGGCCTAGTTTATTTTAAGTTCCTATCCGAAAGAACCGTCACTTTCATTTCGTAATGCCGAGTGCTTGGCGAAAGAACAGCCACGTGCACTACTCACTTTCAAATGTTGGGTTAGGATATTTATGGTTGTTAAAGAGGTATTATAATAATACCGATGGGCATTAACTGCAGTACTCGTTCTAAGACGGTTAGTTTATAATCAGATGTCCTCACTAATATTGTGTTAATGTTTTCTTGTCTAGTTCGACTAACTTTATTGTTATCAATCGTAGTTCGTGGTTGCTTCAGCTGTTCCCAAGTATATATTCATTTTTATCATAACATTTTATTTTAATCCCCCCCCTCTACTTAAAACTAAGTTATACTGATAGCCTTATTGTTTACACAAGTTACTTTAACGTTGTGGTTGAAAAGACGTCGAAAATTTAGAGAAATTCGATAAATGTTACTTTTGATTCTCTTTAATTCTAGTTTTGTTTTTGAGCCAAACTAATCATTCATCCCATTATACGCATTTCTGACAAAGTAGCCTTCAAGACGCCATATGTCTGTACAGTTATAAATTCGGCTTTTATAATTCCCTCTATAACAATATAGACATATGCGTTAAAACAGACGCTGACTTAAGACGTGTCATTGTCTAGGCACACAGCATTGACCTGTCCGCTTGACATTTTATTTGAATATTCATTACAGACGAGTACATTTATGTTATAGGGATCGTATACATGATGTGAACACTAATCATGGACAATGTGTATATGTATTAACTTCGAATCCTAACCCTACCCATGTATCGGGTGAACCCTCCTATATGAATATTGCTAATGAAAGGTCAAACGAACAGGTCAATGTTGTTTGTCTATATCTTTTTAGCAATAAAATAAATTGAAAAAGGCTGTCTGAAGAAGAACATAAATTTCATACTTATATAATGAAAAAAAAACTTTAACCAAAACCTTGGGATTGGATTTCGACACTGACGATCACATCTTGATATTACAAAACATCGTTTGTACAACATATATCATAGTGTTCAAAAATCAAATACGAACATACCAGTTCATGCCCAAATTATAACACCTAAGCAAAACAAAAACCTTTAACTTAAATTCGCGAACTTCCACCAGGTAAGTGAGACCGAGTACTCCGGAGGGGTAATCACCTCCTGTTACATAGCTACAAACGTAACGTGGGACTTCGAATACATAAGAATATAAATATTTAACAAAATCAAAACAAACTATGTTCTTTGTAAATTTTAATTAATTAAAATAACACACCAGCTGAATTTCGCAATATTTAAAAGAATGGACAATTGTCTAAACACCAAGTTACGACTCTCCTATATTGTTCTTAACCCTTGCATTGTTTTCAACATCATAAATTAAAAATAGAGTTAATTTCACACAAATATGTAACCACCCGAATTCTTTGTTTCTCAGTGTTCTTGATCCTGGTCTTCTTCTACACCACCTTCTTCCTCTTCCTCATACAAATCCGGGTCTTCCTCTACTGATGCATCCTGGTATTGCTGATATTCCGATATCAAGTCATTCATATTGGATTCCGCCTCGGTAAACTCCATCTCATCCATACCCTCGTTAGTATACCAATGCAAGAAAGCTTTGCGTCGGAACATGACGGTAAATTGTTCGGATATTCGCTTAAAGATATCCTGGATAGCTGTGTTATTTCCAATGAAGGTGGCGGACATCTTGAGACCACGTGGTGGAATATCACATACCGCGGTTTTAATGTTGTTTGGAATCCATTCCACAAAGTAACTTTGATTTTTGTCTTGGAGCTTGAAGATTTGGTCTTCTACTTCTTTTGTGGACATTTTACCTCTGTACACAGCTGCAGCAGTCAGATAACGACCATGTCTAGGATCACATGCTGTCATCATATTCTTGGCGTCAAACATTTGTGACGTCAGTTCCGGTACGTTGACAGCTTGGTAATGTTGTGCTGATCGTGAAGTTAGAGGAGCAAAACTTGGCATAAAGAAGTGTAATCGAGGGAAAGGTACCATATTTACTGCAAGTTTTCTGAGGTCGGCATTAAGCTGCCCTGGGTAGCGAAGACATGTTGTGACGCCAGACATTGTCATGGAAACAAGATGGTTTAGATCGCCGTAAGAAGGCGTTGAAAGTTTTAAGGTACGGAAGCAGATGTCATACAGAGCTTCGTTGTCGATGCAGTAAGTTTCATCTGTATTTTCTATAAGTTGGTGTGTTGATAGAGTGGCGTTATAAGGCTCTAAAACAACTTCTGATACCTACAATTGTCAAGGAAAAACAAGTGTTACTTAAAACGGATGTCAGAGAGAGAGAGAGAGAGAGAGAGAGAGAGAGAGAGAGAGAGAGAGAGAGAGAGAGAGAGAGAGAGAACATTCTCTAAATGGCGTTACAAAAGTACATGAAAGTTTCTGCTGTTTACTTATATGATAAAATTGAGTACAACTGTAACAAAGCAGGCATTGTTGGAATAAAAGTACGCGAACCAAACCTCTTATGAACTTACTCGAAACATGACTATTGTAGCAATATCGACATCCAATTTGCTATGCTCTTATAACAATGAGTACCGTGTTCATTATAGTGTTTCTATAATTAGTGACTCTATATCAACACTAACAAAGTTTCTCATTACAAGGCGGCAAGTGGCGACAAGTGTCATATGATTAACTGCATTTAAATAACAGCAAGGAAATGTTATGTGATTTGGCATCATACATCTTCATGGAAGCATTCCAACCAGTAATTTCAAAGAAGTGATTGAAAGTTCATCTAATTTGCATCATTTATGAAAATAAGGTTAATGAAAAAGTTCTCAGAAAAACGTCCAGCTGTCTTCTTTCTGTATTTCAGATTTGTAAAATTTCGGTTGAAAATTGAATCCTAAATGGCTATTTTCGCATGTTTGCTATTGTAACGACAGTCATCTTGTATGTCGGACAGGATGACATAGAAAAACTTATCGGGACCTTTGACAATTAATTTGGTTCTTATTGCCCCAGAAGTTTCGGAGGAGAAGATTAAAGTTTATACACTAGCGTAAGGCCAATAGACACATGCACACTTGCTTCACCATATCATACGATCTGTTGGTTGAGGCCAATTAAGCTAAGACACTTTAATAGACAACTGTTTTTGCAGAATTGTATAACAGATGACATATGTTTACAATATTTACGGTCAAAACCCGATATATTTTCAAGTAATTGAATAAGTATTTGCAAAAAATACCTTTGGGGTTCTATGCTCTCAATTTCTTGGAGTTTACTTTTTGGGTATTTCATTTACAAAAATTACAACACAAACCTTTGGTGAAGGGACTACAGAATACGTGTTCATGATTCTGTCTGGATATTCTTCTTTGACCTTGCTGATGATCAGTGTACCCATACCGGATCCCGTCCCTCCCCCGAGGGAGTGGGTCAGCTGGAATCCCTGGAGGCAGTCGCAGTTCTCCACCTCTTTCCTAACGACATCTATGACAGATTCCACCAGTTCCGCCCCTTCTGTGTAGTGTCCTTTGGCCCAGTTATTTCCTGCGCCACTTTGTCCATACACAAAATTGTCGGGTCTAAATATCCTCCCGTAAGGGCCACTTCTGAGGGAGTCCATTGTTCCCGGCTCCAAATCGACAGGGACACATCTTGGGACATAAATCCCCCCGTTTGCTTCGTTGTAATAAACATTAATACGTTCTAACTGTAAATCAGAGTCTCCTTTGTAAACACCTGTTGGATCTATACCGTGCTCATCTGAAATCACCTCCCAGAACTTGGAGCCTATTTGGTTCCCGCATTGACCGGCTTGTATATGGACAATTTCTCTCATGTTGCTCGGTTGGACGTTAATTCAGTTGTATGACCTGTTAGTTTGATGACAATATAAGCTGTACATGCATACCTTTATCACAGACCTTTATACCTATATGAATGATGAAGTACACTATCTCTTTATTATCTAACCTATATATAACACTACTATCACAAACCATCCTTAATTTGTGTGTATCAACACTTTATTTATAAACATGTACATACTTACTTCCCATGTAACTTGTTACACGTTGGCATTTTGGTCATTTATAATTTTAAGATCGAGTTTTTGACCTATTAGTAACTGATATATGGTACATGAGAAAGAGAGAGAGAGAGAGAGAGAGAGAGAGAGAGAGAGGTCCATATACTTGCAATGTTGGTATACTTTTTTTTTCGTTGGGGTATATAAATTGTCCCCATTGAAAATAGCCTTGGGGCATTTCAGATAGATCTAGGGACTCGAGTTTTGTTTCCACGTAGTTGATAATGTCCCCACTAAGACGGTAGTGGAGCTAATAATTGTCCACTAACCAGATCAGAAACTCAAACTCTCTCTCATTTCTCTCTCTCTGTCTCTACGCTACTTCTCTCAAAATGTCCCATATTTACACTGTTAAAACATGAGAGAGAGAGAGAGAGAGAGAGAGAGAGAGAGAGAGAGAGAGAGAGAGGCGTTGACACAGCAATCATCATACTATCTAATCTATTGTAACAACATGATGCACTATGTACAATCCAACGAGATTAAGTAGACTTACACATGCAATATTTTCCAATCAAAAAAGTGCATTTAGACAGTCAGATAATTGTACGTAAAAACATAAATAAAACATTGACAATATTCCACTAAAATGAAGTTAAAATGACTAATCCAAAACACCACTTCTAATATGACCCTGAGCAGCACTGTATATAGACATATGTCACAACAATGCCTATTTCCATAAGCAGTTCTGCATTTGGACATTTGGGCAACAATGCTTCATTCCCTGAGCAATACTGCATTTGGACGTTTGGGCAACAATGCTTCATTCCCTGAGCAATACTGCATTTGGACGTTTGGGCAACAATGCTTCATTCCCTGAGCAATACTGCATTTGGACATTTGGGCAACAATGCTTCATTCCCTGAGCAATACTGCATTTGGACGTTTGGGCAACAATGCTTCATTCCCTGAGCAATACTGCATTTGGACATTTGGGCAACAATGCTTCATTCCCTGAGCAATACTGCATTTGGACGTTTTGGCAACAATGCTTCATTCCCTGAGCAATACTGCATTTGGACATTCGGGCAACAATGCAGTACTGCATTTGGACATATTGTTAACAATGCTTAATTCCCTGAGCAGTACTGTATTTGGACATATTCGTAACAAAGCTAAAAACCTGAGTAGTACTGCATTTGGACATATTGTTAACAATTCTTAATTTTCTGAGAAGTACTGCATTTGAACATATGGACAACAATGCTTAATTCCCTGAAAAGTACTGCATTTGGACATATTATCAACAACCCATGTTGTTTTTATCTGTAAAAGTATGGCATATGCAACATATAAGATATGTTTAATAAGTAAAACTTAAGCCAACGTTTTCTTGTAGACTGTATTTGCTTTAAGTATGATTACTCACGTTTTGTGACGTCATGTATTGGTATATCCTGGTCATACTTAGCGATAACAAGGAAATCATGTCATTTTAATATACATGTAATTTAAATAATCGCACCTGTTGTATCAATTATATTTAACTGTTATAAAGATATATTACAAGTGTGATTTATTTGAGAATTTGTTGTTTAATTTTTTCATTTTACAACGATTGTCACTAATTTGCTATGGATGGAGTGTGTAGTGGAGTAATAGTGTTGTACGCCCAAAACAAGATTTTTCTTTCATTTATATCGACGCGATCATTTCAGAGATGGTGGAGAAAAACCGGAGTGCCGGAAGAAAATCAGATAAGCAAACTCACAAAGTTTCTCATACTAGGATCTGGCCCGAGTGGGATTCGAACTTAGGCGGTGAGGAGCAGTGAGTACGGTGAACGCTTTAGACGACCGAGATAGCTCAGTGAGTACGGTGAACGCTTTAGACGACCGAGATAGCTCAGTGAGTACGGTGAACGCTTTAGACGACCGAGATAGCTCAGTGAGTACGGTGAACGCTTTAGACGACCGAGATAGCTCAGTGAGTACGGTGAACGCTTTAGACGACCGAGATAGCTCAGTGAGTACGGTGAACGCTTTAGACGACCGAGATAGCTCAGTGAGTACGGTGAACGCTTTAGACGACCGAGATAGCTCAGTGAGTACGGTGAACGCTTTAGACGACCGAGATAGCTCAGTGAGTACGGTGAACGCTTTAGACGACCGAGGTAGCTTTAAATCTCCGTCAGTACTGTTAACACTTGTAGATGGAGTAATAAGACACGTACACGAAACATCAGATATATAACATGTAGTCACATTACCATCTTATCACTACACCGTAACACATAGTCAATAAGAAGAGATAACCTATATCAGAAAAGCATGTGATTGCTGCACAATGTAAACTATATCATACAAGTTTTGGACTTAAAAGTAAATGACCTAAAAAGTTTATAAACTAAATTGAATAAAAGCGTACGATTCATAGAGCTCAATCACACACTTAAAAACCAAGGGAACAAAGACCATTATACATAAAAACGAAATAAAAAGGTGAGATGAACTCATAAGAAATCAGTAAAAATATCAAATTGAGATATTCAAAAATGAACATGCACATTCATTTGCTAATCACAATCCCAAAGCAAAGTAAAACTTATGAAGCCGGCTTATAAAGTAAAATACGCGAACTTCCACCAGGAAAGTGAGGCCAGGTGCTCCTGAAGGATAAGTGCATCCCGTTAAGTAGATACACCCGTCACGTGTGAAATCAAAATTAATAATGAAAGGCAACCTTGTTTTAGATAGTCATGTAATCTTCATTGTTCTATTTCATATAAGTATCTAAATGTTGCACAGTTAGGGTATGTTACAATGTCTAACCAATGACTACGTTGACAGTTTATTTGAATATTAGGTTACAAGAAATTTTGACCTATTTCATCTTGATCGAATCACTTGTATTTAAACCACTGCTTTAATGCCCATGACTCAATGGACATTGTAAGGTACAAAAAAATAAGACAAACGCAATAATTGTAGTGTTTGAGCCCTTAGTTAAACATGAAGTACATACACTTCCAGAGCACCTGACCTCACTTCCTTGGTGGAAGTTTACGTGTTAAACCTAGTTTGACAGTTTTCAAAATGTTACGTTGCTTTGGGATTGTGAGTTGGTCATGCATGTTATTTTGGTTTATAATTAAAACGTCAGAGTTATTAGCATACTTCAGTGAAATGAAACTGAATATATTAACACAGTATGAACAAGAGGTTCAATAAATGTCTTTGATATTAATGTTTTGGGTTTTGTCTCCATATTAAATTTCTGTGCAAATCAAAGTGATGGTCCTTGGCTAATTTAACTAAAGTGCATGCTATTGCCAGTATTAGTGCCTAAACTACACAAACCCTAATTTTCAAGTAGTGCATTTTAACGCCAGATATTAGAAAATCAGAAAAAGTATAATCAGATCTTGTACTTCACAGATTAATTGCATTAATATATTTTTCTTAATTGTTCAATGCATATACAAATGCATTAACTTGCTGTATACATCGACAATCTGTAGTATTGTTTACACACTTAAGATGCTGAATGTCAAATTATCCCACTGCATGTCAAATTACCCCACTGCTAATTAAATTGATATGTAACCCGCTACACTGCTTAATTATGACCATCGTCTAAGCAGCTTGCATTCAGGGTACCAGTGCCCGATAGAGGGGCATATAGATTGTTTTTATGCAAAATCATGTTTGTAATAATATACATAAAACAAATCGAATTGTGAACAAAAACAAATAGTAGAAAAAACAGGATACATTTAGAACAGTAAATCTTCAGTTTATTCACAATCCCATTGTGCATATATGCATGGATATTGAGTATAGCTACAATCCATGTTAAAAGAAAAGAAAAAACAAATTCGTCTTAATTGCAATGGGTTTAAGTGCATGTTAATTTCGCATTATTGTCTCAAATACCACTAATGTTATTATGCAATAGAATTATCTAACAGTAAAATAAATGAAAAATAAGCATAATTCATTATTTGTACAAAGCAGATAGGATAGTATTATTGTTTTAATTCAATATAGAGATGCACACATGCATGGCTAATTTGTACAAACAATTCTAAACTCCCTCGGAGAATACTATGGCTATATAACAGAAAGACAATAGCTTATTACTTCCACTTTGTAAATACAGTACAGACCTGTCGAAAGTTTAACACTGAGCTAACGAATTAGTACCGAATATTGGCAGATCAGATCATCTAGGAACCTCGTTACTTTTATCTCGACAGCTTTTCGGCATATAGTATCTGTCTGTCGACAGCTTTACGGCAGATAGTATCTATCTATCGACAGTTATACGACAGATAGTATCTATCTTTCGACAGCTATACGGCAGATAGTATCTATCTATCGACAGCTTTACGGCAGATAGTATCTATCTATCGACAGTTATACGGCAGATAGTATCTATCTATCGACAGTTATACGGCAGATAGTATCTATCTATCGACAGATTTACGGCAGATAGTATCTATCTTTCGGCAGCTATACAGAACTAGCTATTCCTATCGGCCACCCGGTAGCCGAGCTTCGACCTTTACCTCAAGGTTAAACTTTCGACAGTTATTACTTAACAAAGAAGATAGTATTGCATTATCACTAATTGTCTAACCATTTTAATGCAATATGCAACTAAAAAAACCAAACTGCAATCATAAACAATCTGTATAAATTTTAAGTCTTCCCTTGTGTATTATTTACACTAAACTCAAGATGCAATAAGTCATATTATTCTAGATAGTAATTACACGGACATTGAGTGCAGCACGGCTCAATCTTGTTATTTCTCAAGACTTTCCTTCCACTACTCGATCTTAAAGTATCTGGACATGCAATCTTGTAATAATTCTTAATAATGTCGGACTTTTCTGATAAATTAGCTAGAATAAAATAACTCTCATTGGAGATGTCCAATATTTTACTAATATACTTGTTATTGGTTTAATCACGGAAGTTTTATAACACATTTTTCTGTTAAACAACTTTATCATACTGAGATATTATTATCAAGTTATGTGGAGCATGCGTATAGATAATGTCATCCAATGATGACTGATAGGCTCAAGTGAGACTAAGGTACAAGGTTTGTAATAAGGCTTCTTAATCCAGTTTGTGGCATATCCTATTTTTTTTTTTTTTAGTTTTTTTATACAAATTCAAGCCACAAAAAAATAACACACAGGCAAAAATAAAACAAAACTGTCCCTTGAGAGCCAAATACCCCCCCCCAAATAAAATAAAATAAAATAAAATAAAATTTAATAAAAAATAAATCAAATTAATGTTTTTCCCGCGACGTTTGACTTTTCCGATATGACATTGGTTCAAGGTCATGATACAGTTTTTAGACATGTGAAGTTTTATGACAGTCGTTCAAATGAACTATGGCCCGGGCACGCTTTTCAAATACAATTCCCGCGACCTTGAACTTTTCGATATGACATTGGTTCAAGGTCATGACACACCTTTGGACCATGAAGATTATCTGTGTGAAGTGTTATGCCATTTGTCCAAAACAGCTATGAGATTTGGTCCGGATATGATTTTTAAACATTTAAACCTTGGTTTAATATCATTTCAAAGTCATGGCACACCTTTGGGCCATAAAGATTATTAATTTGAAGTTTTATGACAGTCACCCAGACCAAGGATAGCTGTAGGTAAATGTTCAGAAGACAACAGTCTAAACAACACTAGAATATCCACATGACAAGTAGTATTATGGCAGCTAAAACACGTGATTCTGCAAGCCCAATACGAACATACTGTCCAACACCACAATATTCTCCACTCAGAACATTTATAATGGTCAAGTAAGCACATAGATATGCATGCTCAATATAATCAAAGTCAAAATGACCAATATGAACGCTCTAACTCTCGGAACTGACCAATATTACAATAGTCCACACACTCAGAGCATAATAATGGTCAAATAAGCACATGGATATGAATGCTCAATATCATCAAAGCCAAATTTACCTTGTTATTAATATTAATTATCATCACTGACATAGAATCTAATTGTCACTGTCGTGTCTTATCTCCACAAATCAAGTCTACAGAATTCTGTTTAATCAAAGTTCTATGCCCGGTCATTGTGTTACCTTGACAACATAATAAACAGTCTTGGAACCTGTCAATCACGTGACCTTAACTGACTGATACATGTCGAAGTAAGGTTCTTAATGGAACAGGTCAGGCATAATTGGTCAAATTTGGAGATGTAATCTGATTTATTTGTACAATTGCTGACAGCTACATTAAGACTAGTTTTGTGATGCAGAAAACTACATGTGTGTGCATATAATTTACATTGTGTGTGTACGTGTGCTGAATGACAGAAACTTCAATAACATGATGGAGTAGACGGGCTAGACTTTATCGACGTGAACAGAGAAATTACAAACATCGAGTGGACGGGCTAGACTTTATCGACGTGAACAGAGAATTACAAACTAATTCGGCGCTTAATTCTATGTCTTGTTTTCCTTTCTTATCATATATAAGTTAAAACAAATTTAGTAATGAACTCATGTAACTTTTCGTTTGTTTCTGTTTTAAAAGTTGGTTTATTTCAATGATAACCTTTATTTATGCCCACAAAAACAGTTTCGTTTTGTCACAAAATATTTTCCTTTCCGTTTATAATAAACAACAAATGATAGACGAATATGTTTAACGACTATAATGTAATATGTGGCGTACCACGACAACATTATGTCTATGTACTTTAGACATATGTTTAACGACTATAATACAATATGTGGCGTACCACGACAACATTATGTCTATGTACTTTAGACATATGTTTAACGACTATAATACAATATGTGGCGTACCACGACAACATTATGTCTATGTACTTTAGATATATGTTTAACGACTATAATACAATATGTGGCGTACCACGACAACATTATGTCTATGTACTTTAGATATATGTTTAACGACTATAATACAATATGTGGCGTACCACGACAACATTATGTCTATGTACTTTAGATATATGTTTAACGACTATAATGTAATATGTGGCGTACCACGACAACATTATGTCTATGTACTTTAGATATATGTTTAACGACTATAATGTAATATATGGCGTACCACGACAACATTATGTCTATGTACTTTAGATATATGTTTAACGACTATAATACAATATGTGGCGTACCACGACAACATTATGTCTATGTACTTTAGATATATGTTTAACGACTATAATGTAATATGTGGCGTACCACGACAACATTATGTCTATGTACTTTAGATATATGTTTAACGACTATAATGTAATATGTGGCGTACCACGACAACATTATGTCTATGTACTTTAGATATAGTGTTTAACGAGTATAATGTAATATGTGGCGTACCACGACAACATTATGTCTATGTACTTTAGATATATGTTTAACAACTATAATGTAATATGTGGCGTACCACGACAACATTATGTCTATGTACTTTAGACATATGTTTAACAACTATAATGTAATATGTGGCGTACCACGACAACATTATGTCTATGTACTTTAGACATATGTTTAACGACTATAATGTAATATGTGGCGTACCACGACAACATTATGTCTATGTACTTTAGACATATGTTTAACGACTATAATGTAATATGTGGCGTACCACGACAACATTATGTCTATGTACTTTAGATATATGTTTAACGACTATAATGTAATATGTGGCGTACCACGACAACATTATGTCTATGTACTTTAGATATATGTTTAACAACTATAATGTAATATGTGGCGTACCACGACAACATTATGTCTATGTACTTTAGACATATGTTTAACAACTATAATGTAATATGTGGCGTACCACGACAACATTATGTCTATGTACTTTAGACATATGTTTAACGACTATAATGTAATATGTGGCGTACCACGACAACATTATGTCTATGTACTTTAGACATATGTTTAACGACTATAATGTAATATGTGGCGTACCACGACAACATTATGTCTATGTACTTTAGATATATGTTTAACGACTATAATGTAATATGTGGCGTACCACGACAACATTATGTCTATGTACTTTAGATATATGTTTAACAACTATAATGTAATATGTGGCGTACCACGACAACATTATATGTATGTAGTTTAGACATATATTTAACGACTATAATACAATATGTGGCGTACTACGACAACATTATATCTATGTAGTTTAGACATATATTTAACGACTATAATACAATATGTGGCGTACCACGACAACATTATATCTATGTACTTTAGACATATGTTTAACGACTATAATACAATATGTGGCGTACCACGACAACATTATATCTATATACTTTAGACATATGTTTAACGACTATAATACAATATGTGGCGTACCACGACAACATTATATCTATATACTTTAGACATATGTTTAACGACTATAATACAATATGTGGCGTACCACGACAACATTATATCTATGTACTTTAGATATATATTTAACGACTATAATACAATATGTGGCGTACCACGACAACATTATGTCTATGTACTTTAGACATATGTTTAACGACTATAATACAATATGTGGCGTACCACGACAACATTATGTCTATGTACTTTAGACATATGTTTAACGACTATAATACAATATGTGGCGTACCACGACAACATTATGTCTATGTACTTTAGACATATGTTTAACGACTATAATACAATATGTGGCGTACCACGACAACATTATGTCTATGTACTTTAGATATATGTTTAACGACTATAATACAATATGTGGCGTACCACGACAACATTATGTCTATGTACTTTAGATATATGTTTAACGAGTATAATGTAATATGTGGCGTACCACGACAACATTATGTCTATGTACTTTAGATATATGTTTAACGACTATAATGTAATATGTGGCGTACCACGACAACATTATGTCTATGTACTTTAGATATATGTTTAACGACTATAATACAATATGTGGCGTACCACGACAACATTATGTCTATGTACTTTAGATATATGTTTAACGACTATAATGTAATATGTGGCGTACCACGACAACATTATGTCTATGTACTTTAGACATATGTTTAACGAGTATAATGTAATATGTGGCGTACCACGACAACATTATGTCTATGTACTTTAGATATATGTTTAACGACTATAATGTAATATGTGGCGTACCACGACAACATTATGTCTATGTACTTTAGATTGTTTTCTCGGTAAAATTTAAATTATGCATACAGAGAAACTTATTTGCACATCACTGCAGTATAATATGTTACACGTAACTTTATTAAAAGTTCAGTTCCTGTTTGCCTTATTTAGCGTTTGCCCACAATGTTGTATGAAGTGTGTATAAGTAAACTATACTATTTGAACATACCCGGCATGGTCTTGTGGTACCTTAACAAGGGTGTAGACAGGAACCAATTATAACCGTGGCAAAATTCAAATAAGCGCCAAAGTCGCTTTAAATCTATCTTGGTTAATTGTTAATTTGCAAAATAGACCAAGTCATGTACTTCATTAGGTGGGGATAACCGATTGGTACTGTTTCTGGATTCAACAGGATTGAAGCTAAGTTTCTACTAGATCATGGATAAACACCTTGATGAGTGTGTTCAAAATACATGTTATTGTAAACTATTAGTTTTATAGTTTTTTTATAAATTCGTCTTTTCCTTCTAGCAGTTTATTGTAGTACATAGAGCAGAGTAAGCGCAGATGTTTTATGATTTTTATTTAATTAAAACATTTAAAACAACACTTTAACGTCCTGCCATGATGCTTTAAGGCTTGTTTGGAAAAAGCAGCACATGTACATGTGAACACGCACACAATTAGAACAGTCTCACGTTTGCTATTCATATGAGATAACCTCTGATTATAGTATATAACGTGATCAAAATAAATAAATTATTGCAAATGTACGAAATAATGTTTCACAATTTCAAAAAAAACTTTTTTATATGTCACCTTAAGGCCTCCGTACTGATACTTATATTGTTGCTATCTTATCTATTTTATTATTTTTAATTTTAACACAAAATGTATGTATTTAAAAATCGCCAATGAGTTTACTATGGGTTTACTTGGTCTGCAAATACGGTGCTTTAAAATGCTGAATTGCAAAACTTACAACAGCGATATAAACCTATTGAACTTTGTGTTTAGTTGACTTTGATTGGTATAGACATATTTAGAAACAACAAACTTGTTATGTGACGGCTGATCAGTTCTTGTTCATCTGAGGTAATCAGACTGACAGACAGATCAAGATAATTGAGTTTGTTACAAAGTTTTCTTCATGTTTAAATTTAATTAAGAGTCGAGAATAATTTAGCACGCATTGGTATTGGGACAATTTATGTTACAAATTTAATATTTGTTATATCACGTATTTCGTAACCAAACATTTTAATCAATTTTAAATACAATATTGAAGTATTGTTATCAGTGAAGATCTCTTGCCTTCAATCAATATTGAACACTGAATCTATCATCATATAGTATTAGAAACATCCGGAAAATACCAGTCTTTCCTTTTTACTTCCCACTTACTAAATAGTATTGTTGTAGGCTTTTTGGCGCTGCAAATGTTATAAAGATTTCGAAACGTAGTGGGAGATTTATTTTTACTTGCCATATTCTTATCCTTCTTTCCTCAAAAATTGTTTCACCAAATTATTTCTCCAAGTTGGCATAACTTTTGTGTGAACATACATCTATTGCCAATAATTAAGATGCACTCTGATTGGACTATGTTAGACATGGTTGGATCATATTCAACCAATCAGAACTTTTTTCAAAAAACCACGAGGACGCAACCAAACACAACTTAAAATGGAATAATTAACATAGATATTGTAATGTTTTGGACTCTAAATATCAATTTTCAATTGAGGAAAGACTTGGCATCTTTATGCGTTTTACCATATGAATTGCGTCATTTCACAAGAGAATTTTGGCTGACATTTAAAACTGTTCAGTAAAGCTCATTGCATAACAACAAAAGCATTTATATGCAGGATTCGCCAATTTAATTTAGTGATTGATGTAAGTTTATATTGATTTTGACGGAATTAAAATTTTATCTGCAACAAAACACTTGTCTCGAGCTTACAAATTAGAAAATTATTTTCATGGGTCGTTCATAATATTGGAGAAATGAGAAAAGAGAATGAAAAAAGTAATTAAACCACTTACAAAAATAGGGGCATTACGACATTTAAATGAAGTTAATTTTAGGTGACAATATGTTTTCATTAATTAAAAAATTTAAAGAGTTCAAGAGATAGTAGCAAAGTTTCATATCTGAAAGGGAGTGTCTATTTCCATTGATAAAGAAAATTAATTATGAAGTTGTTAGTTAACTAAATATTCTTTTCAAGAACAAAATATTGAATTTGGTACCAATATTTCAGGTAAGAGCCTTTTACTCTAAATTTATAGAGACAATTCCGATACAGATCACTTACTGGTATAACGTACAGCTCGCTATGTATCATACGAGAATGAACATTCTTGACCAGAAAATCGCCAAATAGTTTGGTCAGATGGGTGAGAACAGAATACAGAAAATCTAGTTTAGCCAAATAGTTGGATAGAAAATTGCTAAGATAGTTCAGACCGTTCAAAAAAAAAAAAAAAAAAAAAAAAAAAAAAAAAAAAAAAACATGTGTAATCCATAAGGTTATGTGGTATTTCGATGCTTTGGAAAAAAATATAAAAAATATTTTTGGGTCCTTTTCATTTACAAAATGTTTGTATTGTTACATTGTACTTAGTATATTTAGTATATACACATATACAACATGTGCCAAACATCAACATAGTATGTTACTTCAAAGCATGTGTGATAATAAAATCAGAAAGTTCGTCCCTGATGCGGTATAGAAGCAGGGAGCTATTAAGTGTACATTGTGGACATGCTGTCTTATAATCTGATGAATACATTAAGTATTATCCTCAGGACAGTTATCAACATTGATTTTCAAGTACAATGTTTGATTTATTATGTGTTACATACTTCAGAATTGACTATCTATGATATTTTAATTCGGTGTAATTTACTGTACTCTAAACGTCCTTGTTTATTGATCAGCCATTGATCTACACCGATACAGTACAGAACTGCCGAACGTTTAACATTCAGATAACGAATTAGTGTCAAATCGACAGTTCATCTTAGTCCATCGTTTGCTCGACAAGTTTCTGGAGCTGCTATCTATCTCTTGGTAGCATTTCAGCAACTTGCTAAACAAACCTCGGTTATTAGGCACAATAACTCGTTTGGTAAGTGTTAAACATTCGACATGTCTGTACTGTATAGCAAGGAATACTAAATTAACGATGGGGTAGGGGTAATTGGTGATGAATACTTTGGCGAAAATCCCTCTCCCGAGATGGCTGGTCTTTGAACTTAAGAAATATTTCGTTAGCAACATTTCTAAAAGATTCTTACAATTATAATTAATTATTACGTGAACAACACAGTTTTTTATCCGATCCAAAGATATAAAAATAATGAAAAATAACATTGGCTGTTCTCAGTCACTTGAGAATCAAGAACAAAATGTTGACCTTCAATCTTTCTTCGTTTCAATAGAGACAATACATATTGTACTTTTATTCAAATTAGGTAATTGTGTATTGACCAATCATCTTCATTTACAAGGCAACATCAAACATATTGGGAATCCATTTAAATGTAAGTATGGAAACACCATATCTAAAAGCAGACCTTTCTGTGCCTTATTACAAAGACTATATATAGAAGACACATGATTGATGTAATATATCTTTGTATTAAAAGTAGTACGGGTCATACAACTGTAGATTCTAAATGTCCTTTTTCACATATTCACAAAATTGCGACAAAACATTTACCCTAACCATATACAAAACATTAACTGACAATACTTCTCAACGAACACAAACATTTTGCACTGATAATGCACTTTAAAGTATAAAATGTCTTATTGGTATGTTCAATGCGTGTAAAATTGGTAAAAATGATAAGGTTCCTACAAATTTAATTATAAATCATCCAATATCAATTCGTCTTTATGACAGGTGCCCGATCAAAATCAGTAGTTTTATAATTAGTTTTACATGATGTGCTTACCCTTCCTGATCAGACCTCACTGCCCTTCCTGACCAGACCTCACTACCCTTCCTGACCAGACCTCACTCCCCTTCCTGACCAGACCTCACTGCCCTTCCTGACCAGACCTCACTGCCCTTCCTGACCAGACCTCACTGCCCTTCCTGACCAGACCTCACTGCCCTTCCTGACCAGACCTCACTCCCCTTCCTGACCAGACCTCACTGCTCTTCCTGACCAGACCTTACTCTCCTTCCTGACCAGACCTCACTCCCCTTCCTGACCAGACCTCACTCCCCTTCCTGGCCAGACCTCACTGCCCTTCCTGACCAGACCTTACCCCCTTCCTGACCAGACCTCACTCCCCTTCCTGACCAGATCTAGACCTCACTGCCCTTCCTGACCAGACCTCACTCCCCTTCCTGACCAGACCTCATTGCCCTTCCTGACCAGACCTCACTCCCCTTCCTGACCAGACCTCACTCCCCTTCCTGACCAGACCTCACTGCCCTTCCTGACCAGATCTAGACCTCACTGCCCTTCCTGACCAGACCTCACTCCCCTTCCTGACCAGACCTCATTGCCCTTCCTGACCAGACCTCACTCCCCTTCCTGACCAGACCTCACTCCCCTTCCTGACCAGACCTCACTCCCCTTCCTGACCAGACCTCACTCCCCTTCCTGACCAGACCTTACTCCCCTTCCTGACCAGACCTTACTCCCCTTCCTGACCAGACCTCACTCCCCGGTGAACGTTCACGTATTTAACTTGCTACCTTACAATGTTTTTACTTTGATTTTAAGATTTTTATTTGCACACTCTTACTGTTCCTGAGCACCAGTTCTTACTACCCTGGTGGAAGTGATTAGCTTAATTTGTCAACCTTAAAGTTTTCACTTCTGCTATTTTGATTGTGATTTGGACATGGATTGACATGGTCGTTATTGGTTTTTTGTAATTCAATGTTTTATCTTGTACATGTATACACATTCTTTTTTATTTGTACTTGATTTTCAGTCCGTATATTTCATGTTTACTTTTGCGTTGTTGTTTATGCAGTTGTAAATATTGGTTATTTATGTAATGTGCAATAGTTTTAAATGCCTAATTGATGATGTCGAATTTGTCTATTATATTAATATTATGTATGATTTATTTGTTATTTCCCGTAATTGTGTAGTTCTTACTCTGTTTGTCCGCCAATAAAGATGAACAAACGGTTTTTTTTTGTAATTGAATGTTTAATCTTGTATAAGCATTCTTGTTCGCTTTGGTTATTTTAAGCGTGTGTTTATTCAACTACAGGATCCTTATTTATCAATGTTTAACCTTAGCAGAAAAGTTAAAAAAAAATTGTTTTCAATGTTTACAAATAAAATTAAAAAAACAATTGTTCCTACTTGATAGATTTTGGTTTACAAATTACACTTCAGACAATACAAATATTCTTTGTTTAAACATTCCTTACGTCATTGCTGATTTATACACAACAAATTCATTCTGAGTTAACCATTGCTGTTTTGTACATGTTGCAGGCAATACCACTTAGTTCTAGAGTAGTAATTGTAGGGACACGACCTGAATTAGTCTGTTTGTAGACGATAATAAAACACAAATTGATTTTCACAAAATATTTATCCAGAATTTAGCGCGGAGATATTCATCTCTTTTGTAGCTGGTATTTAAGGCGTCAGACTTGACGTCGAAGCAGTTTTCGTTTTGTTGTCAGATTCCGTCTACTCTGTAAATAAACATACTGGATACATGTCATTTGTAATATAAATCTTAATGTTCGATGTCAATTCTTGGATATGATATCACTAACTCAGTAAGAAATAATTGTGTATTATTGTCAGAAATTTACTATTGTCTAAATTTGCTGGTAGTTAAAATTTGAAAATCCTCAAAAAAAAAAAAAAATAAATAAATAAATAAATAAACAAATAAGGTTTGCTCCCTCATGCAAGATTTTTTCTTAGTTAAATTAGGTAAAATATTTTTTGTCCTTTTTTGTTATCTTTTTAACATCTTTGTAAAAACATTGGTGTCACAATTTTGATCCAAGCACTACTGATGGGGAATTATATTCCGAAACGGCCGTCTAGTGCTGTAAAATTAAAACTGGTATATTATGTAATATGCATATATGTGAACGTGAACAGAATCACTATCAAGTCACAAATTTTGATTTCTTTTTTAAATTTAACTCAATTCTTTAATTTCTTTTTAAATGATACAAGCAATTTGAAATATTACAAATGCATCCAGACTCCTACAATTTTGGCCAAAGCACTAATGATGAAGAATTGGATTCCGAAATGTCGGTCTAGTGCTGCAACATTAAAGCAGGTTTAGTATTAATTACAACTTTTAATACACACGTGGCGGGTGCAGCTAGCTAAACAACAGTCGCTTACCCTTCCGGAGCACCCGGCCTCACTTCCCTGGAGGAATTTCACGTGTCTAACTTTAATTGTCAGTTGCAAATTTTTTCCTTTGCATCTGGATTGTGATTCTGAAATGGATTAGTAAGTTTGTTTTTGATGATTAGAACCACTGGATCGGTATCTCTGTTGGTAGACTAAGCAACCCCGAGGATATCGTTAACCCAGGAGACAATACAGTGTATTTGTCAGATAACCATTGTAATCAAAATTACTTTCTTCTTAAATTTTAAAATTCCTCAAAAAACTTAGGCATGCTTAATCGTTCAAAGTTTCTCTGGGTGGATTTGATAAAATGCGTTTTGGCCCAATCTGTTTTCCTAATTTCATTATCTTGAAAATCGAAAGTATTTGTATTTCCACTCCTATTTTGGCCCGATCACTACTGACATTCTTGTACGACAAATTACATATTATAATACCAGTTTTAATTTTACAGCACTAGACGGTCGTTTCAGAATACAATTCCTCATCAGTAGTGCTTGGACCAAAATTATGAAACCAAAACCTTTTTAAGATGTTGAAAAGAAACTCAAAGGACCAAAATATATTTTACCCAGTTTAGCAAAGGAAATTCTTTGCGTGAGGGGGTATACCTTAGATTTTGGGGAATTTCAAATTTTAACTTGCAGGAAATTTAAATCAAGTTTACATGGTTTAGTAATCATAACTACCAATTCGTGTATATTTAATGCAACTCACTGCTTGAGCATGGTACTATAACAAAAGCCTATATATCCATTTGGAATAAAAAGAGCATTAGCTGAATGTAAAACAACGCACACTAACATCAGATGTCAAAATTCCAATAAATCATTTATTTATGGACGATTTTATCTGTATGACGGACATTTATATATCTCACAAAGTCAGCCACTTAAGAAAGGCTTAATGACGAGGAACTAACTTTTGTTTTTACTTAATTCCAATAGAAACACCAGATTGTCATGGAGATGGTTCATGTTATATTGGCGAATGTTAATTAACATAAAACCAAACATAACCACAAAACAACACAACACAACACAACCAAACGAACGAAAACGGAGCAAGAATGAACATTGGGAGTCTTCTACATATGGTATATTTACAAGTACAAATGTGTCATAATTTCATAACTGTCATGTGCCGAAAATAATGCATTTAAAATCAGCAGTTGTCATGTGCTGATTTTGAATGCATTTTATTAATAAAAATTCAAAATCAGCACATGACATAACAGTGCGTATTTTGATTCACCAGCGAACCAAGTGATATGCATATTCATTAGCCGGTTTTTCCATCGCCAATTGGCGAAGACGTCTTCCATAGCGTTCCATCCAAATGTTACATAGGGCATTAATCACATGATGCGATGGCGTTCCCAATTATCCCTTTCATATCATTAATTCTCAAAAACGAATAAATTGTAAAAGATAACGACGAAAGTTACTTTTAATTGATGGCGTATAAAATACTTTGTTTCGTAATAATGGTTTCGTTCAAGATGAAATAAAGTTTTCACATATTTTTATACATATTGTATACCGAAATGGTATGTTGCAGTTTGATGCCAAAACCAATTTCTTTATTCAATGTTGACAACATATATAATCAATTGTTGCCTCTGGTGATCAACTTGAGTCGACCCCATAACGCATACGGTGCATCTATGTTGCCTAAATTTGCTGCTAGTGAAATATGAAAATCCCTTAAAACTAAGGTATACTCCTTCATGCAAAGTATTTCCTTAGCTATGTTTTGGTCCTTTGGATATTTTCTCTTATCCCTTGGAAATCAATTTTGGTTTCACAATTTTATTCCAAGCACTACTGATGAGGAATTGTATTCCGAAACAGCCATCTAGTGCTGTAAACAATTAGCACTGGTATAATATGTTATTACAAGTACGTCGACCCAAAAAGGCAAAGCTAGACATTTTATACCGAAAGTACATTGAATATTCGATCATTTCCTCGGATGACCAGAAGCCTCCAAAGTGAAACGGTTACTGATGGATAGATCTCAAATTATCAAGACAATCAAATCATACACAAATGTCAGCTTGAGAAATGCTATGATATACACTTATTCTAAGAGATAACAAGACAAATGTCAAATAGATAGACATGACAAGAGGAGTTCTCTTGTTGATACAGGCGTACAGTATTATTGTGTTATAATATATATATATATATATATATATATATATATATATATATATATATATATATATATTTTCTTCCTTATATGTTCTTGTTATCTTAATCAAATTCTATATAAATGTAAATAAAGTCGCCAAACTTGATTATACTTTATCCATAAATTATGGTTCTGAGGTTACAGACCTTGATTATAAAAAATCAGACGCTTATTTCTTAAATCTTATGTCAATGAAGAAACAAATCGCGACCGTGGACACGATTTTACCTCATGAAAAGAAAAACTATTTCAGTAATACTGTGTTTTCTACAAATATACCATCTCTGGGTGTATTGGAAATGTCCATTAAGTAAGTGGAATCAAAGTCTCCATTGAAGTAGACTAGATGCACACACTTTACCAAAAGTAAATCACTACCCTAGACAAACAATGTGGATTGTTTTAGCAACAATCACAAGTTGCAAAACACTTTTTGATGCCGAAACTCATCTAAGCTTAAACTTCAAATACATAAACCAATTATTTTGCATAAAGTAAACATTTTAAATAAAAGATTTAGGAATGTTGCCAAGGAAATAGATATAAAGAGCCATTCTCGGAAGTATAGTATTCAATCACGTGTCATTACAAAAGACAACAGTTGTTTTCAGCAGACGATAATGACCGTCATATTAAGATGTATTTTGTTTCTATAATGACCATCATTAACTCACTGTATGTACTTTAAACGAGAAAAATTCACAAATCCAGAAACAAAAACGATTATGTGTATGAATAAAAAGTAGAAAATTATTCTGAAAAAGATGATAATTATTCTAAAAAAAGAAGATATTATTATAAAAATTATTCAAATTATCCGTGTTCGAGTCCTAGATGAGTTTCAATAGTTGGAATATAATACTGAATCAATTGATTTAACAGGAATGTTTTAGGAAGGATTGTAGACGCTGGTTGATTAAATGTACTTGTTAAGTGTCGGACAAAGTTATGACTTAATGCAGTAATCTATCTTACTCGAACTTGAAGGCTTGTTAATCGATTTTATTATAAATATGCTGCAGTCTAATAAAATGTTTGTATTTCGACCGAGTACTTTGTAACTTTGTAGCGATTCCCCGCTACTTTTGTTGTACTTCTTGGTATAAAAACGAAACTTGAGGAAGGCATACTGAACGTATGATGATGTACAACATTTTGAATACATTTACTTAAGTAAAGTACAAAGTTAAAAACATGTATTTTGTCTGTGCACATTTTCGCTTCTTTGCAAAACATCTGGAAAGTGTCATTTAAACGATGAAATAAAGGAAGAAAGTTGCTGCAATATCGATGTGTTTCAACTTTGTCCATAAAACTTACACAGTTCAGACAAATATTGTTATTGACCTGGTGCCAGTCATGCTTTATAGAAAGGACTGAGTTGTTTATGTATATTTTGCAGTAATTTTGTTCGTTACTCTGTAGTTTAATCTTTGTTACTCACGTTTTGTCTTCAAACAGAAAGGTCCCAGTTCTACAATCGTTTATTAATACTCAAAATTTGCAGATTTGAACTCTGAATAACTTTGCTTATATTTTGAAGATCATTGTAAGCTTGTGATATTTGCTATTTGCATCCTAGTTCGGTCTTGATGATTTATTGTAGTACCATAAAATGTAATGTATTGCAAGAGTCAGATTTAAGTTGAGGAATACCCCCCCCCTCTCTCTCTCTCTCTCATAATTTACTTTTTACAATATAATACAGCATGCAACATTTAAGTCTTCAATTTGCTTTCTTAATCTTATAACTTTATGTATTTTTAGCAAAGACTGGAGACGAGTTTACACTATGATATGACCTTGAACTGTTATCGAATCCTTTTCAGTGTGTATATGTGTGTTTTTGAATTATTGTATTTTTGTGAATTAAATATCGTTTAAGTTCAGTAATAATTGTGAATCTTGAGTCAGATTGTATTATTGACTATAGTACAAGGAATGTAATTGATAAGAACATATTTACTGTTTTCGTAAGGATTCTGAATTCGTATGTCGGCTGTTTGACATTTTTATTCCGCCGTTATCAGCGTAATTCGATATGACATATAATATAATGTTCAATGTCCGTTTTTATTCCCTTGCGTGATTTCTGTTAATGAAACCTTTTATTTGGTTACAATTTATCATCATATAATTTAGATATGTCCCATTTCTGTGTTTCTATCAGAATAGTATCCGAATAGTATTTTTGCGAATTTAACATTGTCTTGTTAGATATTGCCCTTTTTTAAAGTTAGCATACTTTGTATATGAATCTGGGCTGTTTCTTCAGCTTTTTCAGTTTTTAGAAATATCTTTAAATTGATAAAACCAATCATTAAAGAGATCAATTAGTTTCAATTTCAATGATTGAACTGTGTGATTTGTAAAATCAAACTAAGCCGGACACCTGCGTGAAAGCAATCCATTTTAGAAATTAAATCACGTATATAGAATTTACATAAGACTATGTATGTCTAATCTCCTTAAAGGTATAGAATATATAATATATATTATATATATATATATATATATATATATATATATATATATATATAACCGGTGAGACTAAGGTTTTGGGGGTTCAATTTCAGTTGAAGAGAATGATCAAGAACAACATACTAATCCATGTCCGAATCACAATTCAGAAGCAAAGTAAAAACTTTGAAACTGAAATCAAAGTCTGAATTGACGTAGTTGCACACACATTTCCGATGTCCTAAATAGACAATGCAGATTGTTTAAGCAACAATCATAAGTTGCAAGACACTTTTTGATACCGAAAGTCATCAAAGCTTAAACTTCAAATAAATAAACCAATCATTTTGCATAAAGTAAACATTTGAAATAAAAGATTTAGGAATGTTGCCAAGGAAACAGATATAAAGAGCCATTCTCGGAAGTATAGTATTCAATCACGTGTCATTACAAAAGACAACAGTTGTTTTCAGCAGACGATAATGACGGACATATTAAGATGTATTTTGTTTCTATAATGACCATCATTAAATCATTGTCTGTACTTTAAACGAGAAAAATTCACAAATCCAGAAACAAAAACGATTATGTGTATGAATAAAAAGTAGATAATTAGTCTGAAAAATAAGATAATTTTTCTGAAAAATTAGATAATTATTTTGAAAAAGATGATAATTATTCTGAAAATTATTCAAATTATCCGTGTTCGAGTCCTAGATGAGTTTCAATATTTAGAATATAAAACTAAATCAATAGATTTATCAGGAAGTTTTTAGGAAGGATTCTAGACTCTGAATGATTAAATGTACTTGTTAAGCGTCGGACAAAGTTATGACTTAATGTAGTAATCCATCTTACTCAGGCTTTAAGGCTTGTTAATCGATTTTATCATAAATATGTTGCAGTCTAATAAAATATTTGTATTTCGTCCGAGTACTTTGTAACTTTGTACCAATACTCCGCCACTTTTCTTGTTTTTCTCAATATAAAAACAAAACTTGAGGAAGGCGTAATACACGATGTTAAAAACAGTTGTCATGTACAACATTTTGAATATATTTACTTTGGTAAAACACAAAGTAAAAACAATATATTTTGTCTATGCAGTTTCTTCCATTTCTTTTTTCACTTCTTTGAAAATAAATCTGGAAAGTGTCATTTTAACGATCAAATAAAGAACGAAAGTTGCTGCAGTATCGATGTGTTTGTCCATACAACTTACACAGTTCCACTTTATTTCACAAACAAATATTGGTATTGACCTGGTGCCAGTCATGCTATATAGACAGAACTGAATTGTTTATGTATATTTTGCGGTAATTTTGTTCGTTACTTTGTAGTCTAATCTTTGTTACTCACGTTTTTTCTTCAAACAGAAAGGTCCCAGTTCTACAATCGTTTATTAATACCCAAAATATGCAGATAGGAACTCTAAATATATTTGTTAGCTTTTAAGATACATGTATACATGCGTTTTGAAGATGATTCTAAGCTTGTGATATCTGTATTGTAGTTTTGTCTTAATGTTTTATTGTAGTGCCATAAAAGACAATGTATTGTAAAAGTCAGATTTTATCTCTCTCTCTCTCTCTCTCTCTCTCTCTCTCTCTCTCTCTCTCTCACACACACACACACATATAATTTACCTTTTACCATTTTGCTTTCCTAGTCTGTGGAAAAGAGTTTACACTATGATAAGACCGACGAGTTTACATAAGACCTTGATCTTGGTCTCGAATCCTTGTATGTTACTGTATCGTTGTATTTTGTGTATAAAAATCGTTCAAGTTAAGTAAGAATTGTGAATCTAGAGTCAGATTGTATTATTGACTATAGTACAAGGAATGTAATTGATAAGAACATATTTACTGTTTTCGTAAGGATTCTGAATTCGTATGTCGGTTGTTTGACATTTTTATTCCGCCGTTATCAGCGTAATTCGATATGACATATAATATACAGTAAAACCTCTCTAAACCGGACAAGCTCCGGACCATAGATTTTGTCCGGTTTAGGGAGGTGTCCGGTTTAGAGAGGTTTTGAAACTTTAACCTGGCTTATCTCCCCTTAACTAAATAAATCTAGAAAGATGTAATACATGTTAGAGAAGCCACAATCAACAACTGCTACTTACACATCTCTATAGGATATGCTATATGTATAAGCACTAATTGGTTTTAAACCACCTTTAATTCACTTTCTTAAGAGGATTCTAATTAGGATACTCAAGGCAATTAGACTACCTTTATTAATCCCTAACAGGACAACAATAGTGTTGACACTTTTCCAGTCCCTTTGATACATAAGGTGTTACTGAATAATAATTAACAAATCAACTGGAGCAACTATAGATAATAAGATAAGATTGTATAGAAGTGCTTATCTTAATTTATTGTGTCAATTAATAAATAAATTAATAAACAAATTTAGAATATAAAGAAAAATCACAAAAAGAAAGAATAGAAATATATATTTAGATGAAAAATATTTAATAAATAAATAAATTAAATACCAAATGTTTTAAATGAGAATAAAAAGAATTAAAAAAAATATGATTTTTAAGTGTTCATAATTGAATATTTTTATAAATCTGTTTAAAACTAATATATTTAAAAAGGAAAAATTAAGTAATTAAAAAAATCAAAATGTTGTCCGGTTTAGAGAGGTTCAATTTTAAGGATATAAGCAAATTGGGACTAAAAAGTTTGTCCGGTGTCCGGAATAGAGAGTGTCCGGTTTAGAGAGGTTCTTGTTAATTGAAATAAAGAAGGATAAATTCGGGGCCAAATATTTTGTCCGGAATAGAGAGTTGTCCGGTTTAAAGAGTGTCCGGTTTAGGGAGGTTTCACTGTATAATGTTCCATGTCCGTTTTTATGAAACGTTTTATTTGGTTACAATTTATCATCATATAATTTAGAAACGCCCCATTACTCTGTTTCTATAACAATAGTATTTTTGCAAAGTTAGATATTGCCCTTTTTTAAAGTTAGCTTACTTTGTAGTTTCTTCAGTTTTTTCAGTTTTTAGAAATATCTTTAAATTGATTAAACCAATCATTAAAGAGATCAATTAGTTTCAAAACCAAGGATTGAACTGTGTGATTTGTAAAAACAAACTAAGCCGGACACCTGCGTGAAAGCATAGGATTTACATAAGACTATGTATGTCTAATCTCTTTAAAGGTATATATATAACCGGAGAGACTAAGGTTTTGGGGTTTCAGTTTCAGTTGAAAAGGTATAAGAAGAGAATGATCAAAAACAAACACACTAGTCCATGTCCGAATCACAATCCAGAAGCAAAGTAAAAACTTTGAAACTGACCAGTTAGTTTAAACACCTGACTTTCCACCAGGAAAGTGAGACCGGGTACTCCGGAAGGGTATGCACATCCTGCTTAGCTAGCTTCACTCGCTAATTTAGATTCTGTTAGATGATATTTAGACATTGTCCATTATTGAACTATTGAACCGTGTTTAGGTTTATGATTAAGGCGGTCAAATTATACTCCCTACACAACATAAAATATCATTTGTTAGGAATTACAAACAGACATGCTGACGGCTTCCTTCTCGATGACCATTGTCCAGAGTTAATGGTCATTATGGACTGACCGATAAGATTCTACCATCTTGATTATTTGTGGTCAATCTAATAAATAATCCGGATCCTTTAAATCAGTGCGAGCGAATGTTAATGTATGGTCAATACAAAACTCGTAATGACAGTGGACAACGCATGGATTAAGTACATGCAGATAAGTGTACAGTTTGTGTGTAAAACATGTCGAACATAGGCTATGCTCATGCTGGCCTCAGATTCACAATAATCATCAATATTTAAATATGGTAAATATATTAAGCAACATTTAATGGTACAACAAATAAATAAAGTTTCGATGAAATTAAATTATAGCTGAATGATCTTCACAATTGACACCTTAAATTCCCTTAGATTTTAAAAATTGCCAAATTATTAAAATATTAAATTTTACCATATTTAAGTTAGGGAAAGTCTTGTGTTTTCCCCAGGATTCAAGACAGAAAGTCAGCAGAGTATATATTTATATATTGCACCAAACATCAGGTCGATTTTTACACTTTATTGGCAGCAGGTGTTTTTAGTGATAATGAAAATACTTCATTGGCAAAAACACAGTTGTGCCTAAGCGTGTTGCCTCAAAGCTTTTTTAATTGAAATACATTTTATAGTACATGTATTTTTCAACATTTCCTAAATTCCGACAAGAGCTTTCTTGTAATAAAGAAGTATATCTTTAAAAAACACACAAACCCGACCCTTTAAATGCTTAGAAAGTAATTTGATAATTTGAAGATCAAATTGTGCTGAATTGTCAACTGGTGGGAATAAAATCTAACGGATAAATAATCGACTAGTCAACTAGTGGCATTAAAACTGACTAAATTGTCAATCAGGGCTCCGGAACCTGGTCAAATGATCGAATTGTAGTTCCGGAACATGGTTGAATTGTGGCTCCGGAATCTAGTCGAATTATCAAATTTTGGCTCCGAAACCTGGTCGAATTATCGAATTGTGGCTCCGAAACCAAATCAAATTATCAAATTGTGGCTACAGAAATTAGTGTGGCTCCGGAACTTATCTACTTAAAAAAATGCATACGGTTAGTAGTGTTTCCTAGCTCCTGATTTGTTTACTTAAATGTAGGTAATTAGTTTGCTATACTTGATATATCAACTCTATGGAATCTTAAACTTGTATATTATAAGTAAAATATCTAAAGTGTTCTTATCTAAACTTGTGCCAACCCAAATTCAATAAGTATAAATAACTTACTTTAAATCTTGGTTTTAAGCAATCACTTCAATTCCAGAACCTGCTACAAGTGGGATCCTCTCCTCCGAGCAAACTCCACAAATAATTCCTGATTGGGCAAATTAGTTCTTTGAAAAGTTGCGTACGCAGATGTATTTCAAAGTTAAGATACAAATCGCTTTCGGTAGAGATCCTGAATACTATTCCGTAACTTATTTAGCGTCTAAAGAAGAAGATATGTATTTGAGTGATGTGTTTCCGATATGAGCAACTATTATCTTTATGATGCAGTGCCGGGAAAAGTTCTGAACTTTTCGTAAAAACAAATTTAGTTAATGATATTTGTATTAATAAAACCGAATGATGATATTAATAACAGTTTTTTGCTGAATAAATAGCTTCTGCATGATATACAATGTGAAAGTCCCTTGTGTGCCTTTTAGCTCTTTCAAACAGCCGGTTGATATTTATCGATCAGAGAATTTGCCTCTCTCGCTAGCCAATTATGTATATTGCCAATCTCCCGGGAAAGTCTCAACAAAGGGTTAAAGTATAGATGTAATGTATGAGTTTTCCGGCATTTAGAGTTCATTTTTACTGAGCTAATTGTATCATGTTAAATATGTGTGTGATTCAAAAGATTGAAATTTGTTCAAGTAAGACCTGTGTGATTCCATTACCCACAAAACAGCTTGTGTTATGTGTATTGTGTATTGTGATAAATGAATGTATGAACTTTGTAAAATTGGGTTATTTGTGCGAGTTTAAAATCTGGTTAAATCTATTAATTAGTTAATAATGTGTAAATAGCTACCATTAACATTATTAGATGGAATTAAAGGGGAGTATTCGTAGTAAAGATTTGTCATTCATTAATGTCCCAGATAGTAACACTTAATACTGAACCAAATGTGACTCAGAAATGTAGCAATTTAGATTCTATTTGTGAGCGATGATTGAAAAGTTAAAAGTTTGCATTGAATTTCATTAGTGACATGTAATGTGTGTTTTGTGTTATTAAAACACAACCACATATTGTAGTGATATATAACATTAAATTGCCACTAAACAAAAAAATATATGCAAACACAAACATATAAAGGTTGTAAAACTCAACACCATAACATTATATCAACTCCAGTATTATTAAAGATGTTCATTTAATTGGCCATTATGGAATCATAAAGTGAATAAACTGTCCATTGGGTTATCAAATCAAATTAAACAAGTTGAGATACATGTAAATATAGATTACATTTGCAGCGACAAGATAGATGACAGACACGAAAACTTTCCGGATTATCTCAAACATTTCTATTCACTGAACATTGTTAAGCTTAAAACAAAAATAAGTCTTATAATCTATAGCACAAAAATGTTCATTGATCCCAAAAATTCGATCAATGAAAGAACCAAATAGTTATACTAAGGCAGTGATGACGCTCATAAAAGTTTTGTGTATAATCGTTTTACATTTGTTAATTGCATCTGTGTTTTCCAAAGGTTTAATTAAAACTTAAACTAAAAAGCTTTAAAGACATAAAAAGGTTAATTATTCTAAAATTAAACACTTAACAGAGATTAACAACCGTTAATCCGCCGTTATTATATATACACATATGTCGTGGTGATCGATTGGTCACTTTAAGTTTAGTCCGGCTTTAGATGACCTTTAATTTAAACTTTTACTTGGATCAGTATAAACCGTTTGTGGTGCATGTACTGTAAAGACATACACATATATATTGTATGTTAATTTGTTTATTAGGATTAAATTATTACTAGTGTAAACTTTTAATATGTGATTTTTTTTTGTTCGGATTATATCATTACCATGTGATCGGGGAACGTTAAATAACTGTCTGTCTGTACAACCTGTACACAGAGTAAGTATATATATATATATGTGTGTGTATCTGACTTCTTAGTTCAAACACGGAGTTTTGAGTATTTTGGATTTCTGTGTTTTTTAGGAGAATTTTCACTCATTTTGTCGTCAAATACACGGATCTTTATTAAGCGGATTTATTTATATCGTGACGTTAATCTATATTCACTATAGGATTTAGTCAGAGCTAATTTTGGATACAGTACAGAAATATTTTACATGTTCACATGGCATTAAGTAGGTATTACATAATCTCCAAAAGAGTAAGACGTTTCTGCCCCCTCCTACCCCCATTCTTTTGTATATTGTTTTTAAAATCAAAATTATTTTGAGTTTTTTTTTTACTTTGTCAAAACTAAATATTAATGGATATCTTAAAAGCCAACTGGTTTAATATCATGGATGAATAAAATGTTTGCCAAGTTTAAAAATCCAAAACCCAGTGTTTCACTTAAAATCGAAGCAAAATTATTTCAAGATTATTTCAAGATTAATTACCTTTATCACTTATAAAATGTTCTATTTGTTTTCAATCTCCACCCAACATATTTAAAGAATAAGTTTCAATTTTTAACAAGGAAATCACAAATCAAGTCAAGATATCAGTTTAAAAGGCAATTATATGACATTAAGTGGGTATTTCATAATCCCGAAAAGAGTTATGTATGGGTTTCCATCCTAAACCGCATCACTATGCCCATTTTTAAAAACTACTTTGATTATAATTTTATTTTTGTCAAAATTAATTAATAATTGAATTCTGTCCAAAACCAATTGGTTATATTTTTTGTTTATACTTTTATAGGATATAAAGACGAATAAAATGTCGACCCAGTTTATCAATTTCAAAACCAACGTTTCATTGCATTAGAATAAAAATCGAAGGAAATTTATTTGAAGAAATATTACTTATATCATTTGTTAATTGATGTTTTATTCATATTAGACTTTTAAACAACCTGATATAAAAAGAAATCAATTTAAAATGTTTTTGCCAAGGAAATCATAGTTCGCGTCGAGATATCAGTTTAAGAGCAATCAAAAGTCGCTGGGTATAAACAAATTTTTAGAATGGGATAGATGGGGTGGGATTTTGTGTATGTGGGGTTGGAGGGAGGGTGTAAGTGCTATCTTCTAAGTGTCAACTTTTGTAACCATTGTGTATAAGTATCGTGAGAATCTTAAGCACACATTGTTTCTACTGTCAATTCGATTTAATTTTAGAATGCTATTCTTATATTTTAGAATTTAAGTTTTGATTTAGTATGTAAACATGAATATATTAACGTGTGTTATTATGTATGCATTATCGGCACACGACCATTTTGAAGCTAGATAGAGAGAAATGTTATAATTAACCATGGATGTGTTGAATTTAGAAGAGTGTAAAACATGCATTTGGCAACAGTCAACGCATTCAAGAACACGATACAATTAAAGTTATTGACAGAAAAGACCAAATAAGACAAGTAAAACCAATCACACACACATATATATATAATAGATCCACTGATTATAAAAGTCCATGCTCTACTATACAGCCAAACCTGTCTTTGACAGCCATCCAAGGGAACTAGTAAATATGTTATTTATGGACAGGCGACTCTTAAATACAGGTTCAAATAAAATGACTAAAGAGCCATTGGAATAAAATTTTACTTTCCTTCTAAAGCAGTTGACCCTTATATAGAGGTGGTCGTTCAGTGAGGTTTGATTGTATATATATTATAACTTTCACTTTTATTGTTGTTTACTCTTTTTATTTAGCGGATTTGTTTGTGGTAACTTATTCAAAAATGGAGTCCCTCGCCTTGAGTAAAGTAACAGTTATAAACAATGGAGATTGAGACAACAGTTGAGTACATAAGTTCTCATTCTGCCGGTATTGATGCACTGAGGACGAGTGTCACGTTTGGTGGGGTACAGAGATATACACCAGAGACATCTAACGACAAAATGGCAAGATCCGGGTTTTCCCAGCCACCATTACCTCCTATCGCAGACGCGTCAGGAACAACTAGTATAGGTAACTATTGAACAAGATTGTCTGTATTTGAAAACAACAAACACTAGAAATAAATACCCTGTGTCTAATTAAAAAAAATAATGCAAACGGTTCCAAATACATATTCTAGTTGTCGAACAATTTACACATAACACCAATGTTAATTTTACAGCACTATAAACGGTCATTTTGGTAGTGCTTGGACCAAAATTGTAACACTCAAAAAGTTTCAAGGAGTTGAAAACAAATCTAAAGGACCTAAATATATTTAGCAATTTATAAAACTGCATTTAAAAGTAAACTAATGGATACGTTTGCCAATTAAGCAATTAACATTAAACCACAAAGATGACACAAAGTTGACATGTTTGAACACTTACGTATTGTGAACTGGTATGCACTCATTTCTTCAATACGCCTGAGTACATTTTAAAGTAAGGGACTAGACTTCTCTAGCCAGCCTCGCAATATCAAAAGTATTGTAATCATCAAAAACCAAAATGGAACTGACAAGTTAGGTTAGACACGTGAACTTTCACCAGGGAAGTGAGGCCGGGTGCTTCGGAAGGCTAAGCATCCCTGTTTAACTAGCTACACCCGTCACGTGTGTACGCGTACCGATAAAATGAAAATGATAATTAAAAAAAAAACTTTTGTAGGATCACCCTACGTATTCTGCCTAAGTCTTCATCGTCTTAAAGTAATCGTCATTTAATTAGTGTATACCCTCTCTTCTTTACCTTCCATTAAATATCCGTCACTTATAAAAGGTGCCCAATCACTATATTCACAGAAAAGGCAGATTGTATAAACTATAAAGTTACAAGATTAAGAAATCTGGGGTACGGTACAGGAACAGGAATATAAAGATTTGTCCAGCATTTGCCATCAGTAGTTGACTAAGCTTTGATTAATGATAAATTAGTCTACGTGTTTTAGGTGCAAAATGTATTTTGGGGGAAGTGAAATCTAATCTTTATGAATTTTATAAAGGTTTTTTGTAACCCTTTCAGACAATGACAGGTTAGCTGAAATTATGTTTGTGGAACCAACAAGAGCCAGTGCAATACGAACAGCAACATCATACAGAACGCAATCTGTTATAATGGGTGAAACACCCCGACTTCCGCCTGTACCACAAAACAGAGCCAATGTAACAAAACCATATGTAAACGTCGTTTTCATTGGCCATGTCGATGCTGGAAAGTCAACTTTGATTGGACACTTGACATATAAGTGTGACGTCATTGATGAAGCTACAATGAACAGATTAGCAAATGAAGCCGACTCGGTAAGACACTTTTTTCTAACCCGATGGTCAAAATATTGCAGCCCGTTTCTAAAGATTAGTATTCATGAACTAAACTAATTTATTTATATATATGAAAGGATGTTTCATATTATATGTACTGTAGGAACCACTGTGACTGTGACAGTGAAATTCTCTTTATGTCCATAGAAAATCAAATAAATTTGAATAAAGTTTGATATTTTTCACTTACTTGTACCTAGTCGTAACAGGAAATCTGTATGCGCATCCGCGATTGTTATAAAGTATGACTGTAGAAAGAAAATGTTGGCGGTATGGGGATTTTACACATGCGAAAATGACGATGTTTACACCGGAAGTGATGTCCTTGGTGACGTTTTACGTCATTTGCGCACCAGAAGCCGCCATTTGCATGGTTTTTCAACATGCTAAATCCTTATAGCACCAATGTTTTCCCTATGCAGATATATTTTGGGGTAATCGCAGATGCGCATACAGATTTCCTGTTACGACTTGGTGCAAGTAAATGAAAAATATCAATCTTTATTCAAATTTATTTGATTTTCTATGGATATAAAGAGAATTTCACTGTCACAGTCACAGTGGTTCCTACAGTACCATATTTATAAGTCAATGAGTCTTAAAGTAAACAATATAGTTTGATGATTTAGTATCATTTAGTTACTCTTTGTAGTTGGATTTATAAATCGTGTTTACCAGGAATATATTTTCCTTCAACTTTATTCTATTTGCCTAAAACTGAATTGACAAACGTTATACCCAGCTACAACATTTAGGAATACTATATGATGTATATTGTTCCGTGCAGTATTTGTTTTATTTTTTTCTCACACTATCCGTTAAGATAATTCAAAAAATGTTGTTTTTATTTAAAGCTTATTGAGGCAAATGATTACCATACAATTATTCCTATTTTATAAAATCAAACTTTCATAGTATTGTCATGTGCTGATTTTATTAAACTAATGCATTCAAAATCAGCACATGAAGTATTTTTATTGATACGTTTTAAATAAATCTATTGCTTTCCAGGCGGGTAAAAGTTCGTACAAGTACGCGTGGGTGATGGATAAACTGAAGGCAGAGAGAGATAGAGGGATATCTATAGATAGTAAGATGAGAAGGTTTGATTCTACACAATTTGAGGTCGTAGTTATAGACGCACCTGGTCACCGTGATTACGTCCAGAACATGATAACAGGAACTACACAGGTATTTGTACGAAAGTCTATAGGGGACATTGTGTTACTTTTACAACCTGCTATTACGAATTAGTCTTCTGTCATGAGAACATTCTGTTCTAGAGCCTTTTCATATAATCATTCAGTTTTATGATTGTCGCCACACGTGTAGACACCAAAATCTTAACTCTTTATTGCATTCAACCAGTGGCTTGATATTTGTTAAAACGAAAAGTATTGAAATGGATACTAGTAAGCAAAGATATATATTGCCTATTTTAATTAAAGAGAAAATTTAAAACTTAAAAACATATACTTGGCAGTGCAACCAAGAGGATGGTATACACAATGCAACACATGTCAGTGACAAAACAGCAAGACATGACGGACACGCATATAGGGACCACTGATAGTAACGTACATGTACATGATGTTTTAGTCTCATACTTATCTATTACAATCCAGACGCAAAGTAAAAACTTTGAAACTGACAAGTTAGGTTAAACACGTGAACTTTCACAAGGAAAGTGAGGCCGGGTTTTCCGGAAGGAATGCGCCTCCTGTTTAGCTAGCTAACTGAACTCTGTAATCGAAATTGAGTAAAAAAATGAATGTTATTTTCCTTTCGTTTAATATCCGTTCTTCGTATGTTCTTTACATTTAGTATTTGCCATTGATGCTTCAGGTACGATGCATTCTAATAAAAACCGTATGAAAGTGTTATTATTCAATAACACTGTTTTTTATTTTCTGTAAAATTGGTGTCATTTCTAGGCAGACGTAGCTGTACTGGTTGTATCAGCAGTTAAAGGAGAATTTGAAGAAGGGATGAGACATCAAGGCCAAACACGAGAACATTTACAACTAGCATATACACTGGGTGTTAGACAACTCATTGTAGCTGTAAACAAAATGGACGCAACAGAACCCGCTTATGACGAGGTAATCAGACAAAAAAGAGAAATCATTGTTATATTGATGATTTATGAAGATGTTAAGATATAACCGTAATGACATAAACTCGAATCCTGTTGTCCCAGGCGCTCTGAACTATGTTTTACTAAGCCATGTCTTAAATTGTTAGTGATAGATCCTACTATTTTTCAAGTGATTTTGCTACCCACTAAATAAAAACCCATACTAATCCATGTTCTAAACACCATCCAGAAGCAGAGTAAAAACTTTGAAACACGTGAACTTTTGCGAAGCAGTGAGGCTGGGTGCTCCGGAAGGATAAGCACCTCCTAATAAAGGAGATAACAATTTTGAAATTTTGGTAATAATGTAATTTTTCAAGTAGATCATCATAGAAGCTTAAGCTACCTTTATCGCCAAAACAATTTATTATGCCAAATTGTACTGAACAAATAGTGGCGGTTAATCGACTTTTAATTGCTGTTAGTCAGAATGTTAATCAAGAATATGTAAAATCACATTGTGTAAACTGATTTAGATGATACAGGAAACACTTACATATCTAGTTGTGCATTTTATTATTAACATTGTGATCTAACCCGGTCGGAGTGTGGTCAAGACTTGAGAATAGGTTGTGACTTTCGCTGATTACTAGGCATTTAGAAATAAAAGTCACTGGGTCCTTCTGCAGAGACCTTGAACATAACGTCAAAACAGAAGTGAAATAATAAAGACCCCCAAATACACTGAGCGCAATGCAAAGATCAAAATATCTGTCACTTCACCTAAAGCTTGTAATGCATTGATATCATATATTGGTCTTGATTAAACGTAAAATACCATTAAATCAATCAATCAATCAATCAATACAGAGGTCTTACTGAAGCGAATTTGGGCCCCATTCCAAATGCAATAAAGTATGTTTTTTCTCAATTGATAATGGTTATATTTAAATCAAAAACAAACACACTAATCCATATCCGAATCACAATTCAGAAGCAAAGCAAAAACTTTGGAACTGACAAGTTAGGTTATACACGTGAACTTCCACCAGGGTAGTGAGGCCGGGTGCTCCGGAAGGGTAAACACCTCCTGTTTAGCTAGCTACACCCGCCACGTGTGTAATCAAAATTGTGTAAAAGGAACATGGAACTATGAGACGTCAAAAATATCCAGGGCAATCCTGGACACAGAGACATCAAACATGTCAACAATACTGTTATGACGGCCATAAAACTTTTTGAGGTCCTTGATAAGCCTAGGCTTGCAATATCTCTTAGTCAACAATTTATTTGCAAGCAGTCTACTTCGTTGTACAAAGTCCCCGTAGTGGGAATAAGGTCTACCATAGCATATTAATTGGGAAACAAATACACCATAAGCAGGAAAAGCAGGTATATTCCTGTATAGAAAAGTAAAGTCATCACGTTTGTCATAAAGTTTCAAATGTAGCCATAATTCAGGTATAAGTCTAAATATGAAGCAGAACTTGAGGAATCAGTCGTGTCTTTTATTTCAAGCTCACTAGGATAGATGCCTTTACATAGTCTCCAAATTTAAGATTGTCAAGAGACAGAAAATCATCTATATATCTGTATGTTGAGTTGAATGATTTGGTGACAGTCTTCTCTCCAGATTTAACAAGGTGCTGCAATAATTCCGCTTCATAAGAATAAAGAAACAAATCAGCAAGCAATGGTGCACAGTTTGTACCCAATGGTATACCGATTGTTTGCTGAAAAACTATATTACCAAACACAACAAATATGGTATATTTCCAATTTATTTGTACGTTGTGATTACATAAAATTGATTTTTAAACCTTAATCTCTCAAAGACACAAAACTAGAACATGCTGTTAATAAATTCAGAGACAAATAGAATTCTAATTTGCATTTAGTAATATTCTTTGACCAGTAAAAGTCTTAAAGTAATTTTTTTGACACTTGTTGAATTTTCCAAAAATGGGTCAAACGCCACTTATTTTTCCAATTCCAAGAGCCCCGGTCCAAATCTCAAAAAGGGTGAAAGACCCCTGCAATATTGTAATGTTCTGCCTTAGTTATTGGATATTTAATGGTTTATTTCAGACCAGATACACGCAAGTAGAGCACCTGGTTACGTTGTTAGCAAAGAAAATAGGATACGAGACGGAAAGTATTATATTTATTCCGGTATCTGCTTGGGAGGGTGATAATCTTACGCAGTCAAGTGATAAAATGCCATGGTTTAAACACTGGAAAATAAAGCGGAGATCAGGAGGCGCCTCTGGACACTCACTACTAGAAGCTATTGACAATTCAGACAAACCAGGAAGGATGGCTACATTCCCTCTCCGGATACCGATACACACCGCTTATAAACTTGGAAGTACGTATATTGTGTATAGCAATCAAAATTAAACCTATGTCCAAATGTCAAAATAAACAAACTCACTCATGTCCAAATCAAATACTTTAAAACTGACAAATTAGGTAAATTACGTGAACTTTCCACCAGTGAAGTGAGACCGAATGTCACGGAAAGTAAGCACCTCATGTTTAGCTAGCAACACGTACATGTAGAATAGTCAATGGGGTCATCAACACATCAAGTGATAAACGCACACTAATTGTGTTTAGCTATCGTTTCACTGTTTCTGGTGCAAAGTTTTTTTCAATCTTTTAAAATTTATTTTGTTTTTCAGCGCTTTATTCGATCAACAAAATTGTTGCAATTTTATTTTTTTCTTTTAAATATGTGGTCGCTCACATTCGACTGCATTTAATTCATTTGAATTCCTTGTGTACGATAAAAAATCTACCACATCCGAAATATTTCTGGCTTTAATTTTTGCAAATTGTTTTATCATTTTTAAGCTTTAAACTTAATCACTGTTTATGTATTGTTATAATATGTATGATTTCTCTGTGTCCAGGATTACCATGGATATATTTCACGTCCAATAGTTCCAAGTTTTCACTCTCAATTTTGATTACACACGTGGCGGTTGTAGCTAGCTAAACAGGAGTGCTTACACTTCCGGAACACCCGGTCGCACTTCGCTGGTGGAAGTTTAAGTGTTTAACATAATTTATCAGTTTCAAACATTTTACTTTGCTTCTGAATTGTGATTCGGACAGGATTTTGATTGACACTATTTTTTACACTCAACTTAGATATGATATTCTTACTCCAAAGCAAACATACCAATCCATGTCTAGTAACAATTCCAAAGCAAAGTAAAAAACTTTGAAACTGGTATTTATGTAAGGGTGCAATTGGTGATTCTCTCTTTTTCCAAACACAAGTACATGTATGTTACACACTATTAAAGTGTTAATTTTACAGTACTTGACGGCCGTTGTTTTAAAATACTATACCTCATCAGTAGAGCTTTCACCATAATTGTGAAACCATTTTTCCCCAAAGGGTTGAAAAACATCAAAACGACCACAATATATATTACCAAATTTAACTAATGAAATGATGGAGTATACCTTAGTTTTGGGATTTTTCATATTTTAGCTAACAGCAAACTAGACAAAAAATATTTCTGACAATGCAAAAGTATTGTCGACTGAATTTGTGAAAACATCCATCAGGAGAGGTGTAATTTACATAATATACCATTCAGCTATAAAGTGTTATGCATAATTTCAGGTATTGGTATCGTTGCAGCTGGTAAAATTCATTCTGGGAAAGTAAAACCAAATATGCAATTACTGTTCGCTCCAAACAACTTGAAGACAAAGGTAAAGCTTAAAGTAACATGTTTTATAGTATTGAGTTTGACTCGTTCATTATTCCCTTTGAGATCAAGATCAGTATATTATTCAGACGTGTTGAGATCAGAATTGAATTGTTGTCACTTGTTACTACAGCGACTCAGAATAATTGTTCTTAAAGAGACTTATGAAAATACTCAAGGTTTAGTAAATAAATTTCCAAATATTAGATACAGTCAAACAGTCTTAGAGACCTTTATAGGACAGCGAAATCTGATACCAAATACTCTTTATTCGTGTTATTTATATCTCCGTTTAAGGAAGGACACTTTCACTTGTTCCGTACATTAAACACGGTACATCCACCCCTCGAAAACATACAAGATATGTGTACACTTGGAAATGGAGCTGTGTGCACTAAAATGTTGAACATCTGTCTACCGTTGTCCGTTTGTGCAGTAATATCAACAAATACAATATTTATTTAGCAAAATTAAAACTTCTGTATTAATTTCTTTGTCCATGTTTGAAGTGACTTTACATTTGATGATAATTTTGTCTTAAGAAGTTAATCATTTTATGGACAATGTACTAGTATAGAGATATAGTGATGTTATTCCAGTCCTCCAAAGACTAATTTATAATTATGTTATTTTTTGAAGATCCGTGCTGTACAGGTATTTCGTGAAGTAATGGATGAAGGGCGATGTGGAGACACTGTTGGGTTACAGATAGAAAATCTGTCTCTGAAGGACATAAAGAAAGGCGACGTGTGTGGAGAGTTACATAAAGATCCTCCACAAAAAGTCGACTATTTCACAGCACAGGTAATACTTGTATCATACATTTCTCGGAATGTTTGGGTCAGTAAATATTAATAGTTACGGGCCAATTTAGCCATTAGTTTAGGTTGATGCAATTTAGGCAGCATTGTTTGGTCTGTCATTTTGTCGTACAACAGTCGCATTTTGAGTTTCTATAAAAAACAATACTGACCCATGCCCGAATCACAATCCATAAGCAAAGTAAAACTTTGAAACTGAAAAGTTAGGTTAAACACGTGAAATTCCACCAGGGAAGTGAGGTTAAAACTTTAGCCTACGAAACTAGACTGGTAAATCAGGTTTAGGTGAACTGAAGCCATGTTAACTTCTGGGGCTTGTTTTTTATAATAATATTGATATAAGCAAAATGGTTTGTAATGTGTTCATTGAGAATGTTGTGAGATTGAAAAATTGGTCTTCAAACCAAATGCCTATAATTTCGCATTCATCTTAAACAACTTTTTTAAATTCTATTACAGATATATGTACTAAATCGTTCACAGCCGTTCAAAAAGGGATATACTCCAATAATTCACTGTCACACCGCAATGGTTGCATGTAAAGTCACAGATATTCGTGAGAGAACAGATAGAAGAACCGGATATCCGGCTGAGCAATCACCAGCTGTTTTAGCAAGTGGACAAATGGGTGTTGTTGATTTTGAGGCAACTAAACCATTAAGTGTAGATACGTTTTTTGAATATCCTTCAACAGGACGTATTGCCATCAGAGACACAACAGGAACCGTGGCAGTTGGTGTTATAGTGTATATTCCTGGGAGAGATATAGCAGATGATTTCAAAATGAGGAATCAACGCCACCTAACGGAGATCTCACATTACGGAATGATGTCAAGACTTTTGTCAAGACCAGATACCACAGCAACTACAAAGTTTTTAATATCAAGACCGCATACGTCATGGATAGCAATGCGCGCACATAGACCGGAAACAAGAGGAAGGCCAGACACAAGGGGTCGTCCAAATACTCGTGGTGCACCTTTTGACTTTAATAGACCTCTGACACGAGGTAGACCTGGATTAGAAAGGGCGAAAACTCTTGATGAAGCAATCTTAGAATTAGCAGGTGTTGAGGATAGCAAACATCGCTCAAAGAAATCCAAGAAAGTTGGAATAGAAGCTACTACATCAAAAGCCGATCAGAGTAGAAATGCTATGCCTTCTGACCAAGTCACGCAGCCATATCAGTTCCGATCAAGAACATTTTACACTAGATCTGGGAAGTTAGAGACAGAATTGTGATAGAGCTACAAAATTCACATCACATAAACGTGCATCTTCCATCCATATTATTGATTGTCTTCGCGCCATATCCATTTTCAGAAAATGCGTTGACTGTCCTGTCCAGATGTTTTTGCATTTTGACATTTAACATAGGAAAAATGTATAATGCAATTAATTATGTAAAATCCCAAAAAAGAATGATAGATTTATGTTAAGTTACCTATGTTCATTGTTATGCTGACATTATACAACTCATTAAACATACATTTATTAATGCTTTCATGAAATGCACAACACAAAATACGGGATTTATGATTCACATTTTGGTAACATGAAGCTCATTTACGAATGTGCCTCTTATGGGACCACTGGATGTAAAATAAGTGGTTTGTTTAGCCCCCTCCCTACTCCAACCCGGAAAGTTGTAGCAATCAAAAACAAACATACAATTCCGTGTCCAAATCATAACCTCAAGGCAAATACTTTGAAACTAACTTTAGTCAAACACGTGAACTTCCACCAGGGAAGTGAGACCGGGTACTTAGGAAGGGTAAGCATCTCCTGTTTAGCTATCTACAGCCACCACGTGTGAGTGAAAGGACCATGGACGTTTGTTACGCCGTATTATGCAAGAAATTCTAAGCAATGCAGTACCCACCTTGTTGTGTAATAATTTCTGTCATGTAATGCAATAACACCTTGTTATGTAATAAAAACGACCTGTGATGATATTAAAGTAAAGTTGACAATAGAAAAAATTGAAGTCATCACATTTTTCATAGTTTTAAATTTAGCCTTTGGTGGGTGTCTTATAAAAGGACTAAAACAAATATATTTAGTATCATAAAATTGTATAACCCTATTAATGGTTAAAGTTTGTAGAACCATCTTATACACTTGCATTCACCAACTGATTGCGCCAGGGATAAGTGTTCTGGTCGGACCAAAATACAGCCTTTTTTGATTGGTTCACGTATACACAACTATATATCTTCACCTGTATAATATACATCCAAATTTCATTTCATCTAAAAATAAACAAAACAAACATACTAATCCATGTCCGAATCACAATCCAGAAGCAAAGTAAAAACTTTGAAACTTACAAGTTACGTTAGACACGCGAACTTCCACCAGGGAAGTAAAGCTGGGTGCTCCGGAAGGGTAAGCACCTTCTGTTTAGTTAACCATATACGCCACGTGTGTAATCAAAATTGTGTGAAAAGAACTGAAAATGGAATGAGACGTCAAATATATCCAGGGTAATCCTGAACACAGAGACATCAAACAATACTGTGATGACGGCCATAAAACTTTTTGAGGGCCTTGATAAGCCTAGGCTTGCAATATCCCTGAGTCAACAATTAATTTGCAAGCAGCCTACTTCGTTGTACAAAGTCCCCGTAGTGGGAACAAGCTCTACCATAGCGTATTAATTGTGAAACAAATACACCATAAGCAGGAGAAGCAGGTATATTGCTGCATAAAAAAGGAAAGTTGACAATAGAAAAATTGAAGTCATCACGTTTGTCATAAAGTTTCAAATGTAACCTTTCGTGTGTCATAATTTATTTTAAGCTCACTAGGATAGATGACATTAACATAGTCTCCAAATTTAGAATTGTTAAGAGACAGATCGTCATCGATATATCTGTATGTTGAGTTGAATGATTTGGCGACAATCTTCTCTCCAGATTTAACAAGGTTCTGCATAAATTCTCTTTATAAGAATATAGAAACAAATCAGCAAGCAATGGTGCCGTTTTTACCCATTCATATACCGATTGTTTGCTGAAAAACTATATGACCAAACACAACAAATATGTTATCTATCAAAAACTCCATCATTTTATTGATAGTATCTTCAGTATATTTTTGTTTGGAATCCGTATGATGCTTGACAAAATAACCAGAATCCCTGTTCAGCACCAGATATTTGTATCTTGGTTTGCCGTTTTTGTAAAAGAAAGACAAGTGAATAGTTTCTTTAAGACGTTCTTTGAATTTAGAATGAGGGATAGTGGTGTATAGTGTAGAAAAATCAAATGTTTTATACTTGTTACATGAGATAAATACTTTTTACATGAGATAAAGTATTAGAAGCAAGATGTTCAAGTACTTCTTAAGAATTTTTGAGAATCCACATTTGGTAGATTCCAGATGTAGAATATACTTTTTCTGAATAGGACTGAAGACCATCTTTAACGATTGTCAAAATTTGTGTTAGAGTTACCAATAATGATTAAGTAGTACATTTAGATGAGCCTGCTATATATCTTTCCTTGTATGAATTTTTATGGAGTTTAGGAATCCAATACAAGTAAGGAAGATCAAGATCTTCCTCTTTAAGATTGATACCGAAAGACTCCCTTATGACTGAGTTAAATAAAGTTAGATAAAGAACATACATGTATATTGGTAACAGTTCAAGACAAGTATAAGTTAAATATCTATGACTAGGGCGTAAAACACAATTACTCCGCTCCACTCTAGTCTAGTGGTTCACTGTTTAGTATATAAAGTGTAGTATTTTGAGAACATTTGTTTTGAAAGTAGTGGGAAATTAAGGTTAATATAAAAAAGGTATCCGAATAAAGATTCTGGATGAAGGTTTTGCATAAGCTCCATTGACTCTGTGAGGTCAAATTACATTATTAAGGGTCAAATCTTATTGTTTTATTTTGGTGTGATCTACGTAACTTATATTGTTAAATGAAGAGATATAACACAAAAGAACAATTGTGTTTTACAACCAGTCTAGATTCTTTCAAATATACTCGTTTGGAGGCCGTTAGTTACAGAATGGCGGAAGAAAGCAAGAGCACACTGACCTGCGGCAAACGTAAACGACTAGAAAGACATCTTTATTTCTACTGAAACAAGAGTTTGTCTTAAATCAGAACACTTCTAGGGAAAGAGCAACATTCACAAAATATCTTGTACACATTGGTCTGATTTGGGAGTTTTACTGTCATATGACATGCTGTTAGTTGTCATATGTGTTTATTTCAGAAAGTTTTTATGGATAGTTGTGTTTATGGCATTTACACCATCTGTTGTTTTTTTAATTATCAAACAAGTCATCCAATGATGGCAGACATAAACAGGTAAATAGCGTGTAATATGGGCATGTTACAGTTCAGTTCACAACTGTGATTGATAAGTATTCTTTAGACACCTGGTTATAGTTTCAGTTCTAAGATTAAACAAACAAGCTTAGAATCCATACAGCTGTGTATCAAAACACCAATATATGCAGGAAGGAAGTGAAACCACGTGCAATAAGTAGACGGTGTAGCTAGCTAAACGGAGGTGCTTCACTTGTTTAACTTAATTTGCAAGTTTTCACATTTTTACTTTGCTTTTAAGATTGCAATTTGGACAAGGACTGACATGTTTGTTGATTTCAAACTGAGGTGACAACAGCTGTGTTTGTGTTAAGCATTCTTGGAGAAACGAGAAAAACTTCTTAAATATATGACAAAAATGATCTTTATTGTTTAAAAGAGAAAAATATTCTAACAAATTTTATATAATTATTTGATTAAGGGGAGGTAACTATATCACTAGTCTAAGAGGGATTACATGCTACTAGTATTATAGCAATATATGACTGTATACACACTAACAACAAAGATATCCGTATACATGTATATAAATTTACAATATATTCAATACATATGTAACACAAAAAGATTCAATGATAGTCCAACTTGTTGACCTATATGCTGAAAAATTTGAACACTCAAAACCGATGATTGGTTTCAAGTTTTTAATTTTTATTTACATATTTTTTATATTTTGGCGTTGCATTGACAATATTTTTCAATTCAATCAGTTTCATTATGGATTAATCAATGTATTTAGATATAATAGTATAAGTTCAAACAGCTGTCACCTTGTTTAGATCAGCAAACCGAACAGGTACGGTTCAATAACTGAATGATATCAGTGAAAACTTGCCATGGTTTTAAAATTAACCATAACAAAAGAAGCTAGCTATGAATCCCAAATACTTTCAGAAAAATAATTTTATTAGCTCAAAGGTAGTTTAACATATGTGGGTTTGTTAAAATAACAAATCAGTCAGTCAGATTTTGTCAAAATATAGGCCAATCAGTTGTGTTTTTATCAACGAAACTTATTAAGTGTTACATACACAAGAAATACTGAACAATAACCACATATAAAACTCTAAAATATTAAATAAAATACACAAATAGAAAAAGTCAATGATAAAATTTTCATTAAAATTACCTATGGTAATAGGTTAAAGGTATAGGAATAAAAAAAATCAGCAAATCACAAATTTTGAAGGCACAACAGAAACAAGATGACACAAAATGCAGATCAAATGCCACATACAAGTACAAATCTGAAATAATATGTACTTCATATATATATATATATATATATGTAGAAACAGTGTGAAAAAGAATTTATTACCATTAAGCAATTGTGCAGCAGCAATTTACAGAGAACCCTTTTGTTGTTCCCAAGGTTTTTTTTCTTGTTCATTTTCTTAAATTTTGTCAATAATATCTGAATTTTATTTTTATTGCATGTTGCGAAAATTACAATCAGTAATTTTGATTATATTGTTATTTCTATGTACTTAATGCAATAACATCACTAACTTACTATGGCTAACTACTACATTGCACACAGAAATACCAGCCATCCCATCTTATAAGTTTAAGATTGTAACTTTTTGCAAGGACAAAGTCATTTAAGGCAGGGTTGGCTAACTTTTTATAAAATTACATGATACAAGTATATGAAGAATTTTCAAAGAAAGTTTGCTATAAGATGTGATTAATATTTGATAGTTTTTTTTAATTTGTCACTTTTTTTTAAGATATATAGGTCAAATCATACAAAATTTAAAAAAAGTATACAAACAAAAGAAAATTAACATGACATATTTCAGCAGATCATAATAAGAAAGAATTCTGTAAAAAAAAATTCACCTACATATGCAAATATCCATGCATATGTACTTATGGTGATGGTATTCATTAAGTCGAATAAAAAAATCTCCTAGTTTTCTAATATATAGATGAAACGAAACTATTTCTTTTAAAACATCCATTATGTAAATCTTTATAAAAGGATTTATAAATAAAGTAAAAAAAGTGTTTGCCATCAATATTTTGATCCAGTTATCTTAAGATAATAATCAGATCTTACAAAAACACTTCATAAAATCAAAGATAAATATATACCTTATAATGAAGCCATTTTCTTCGGCCATTTTGTTCATACAAAACGAAAGAAAAATTCTTTTTAATAAAATAAATCAATCTGAAATAACATAAAAATATGACAAAAGTTAAACAAATATTGTCTTTTATTATATAATTAATAAATTCCATCTTTATGATTGGCTAAAACGGTAACACGTGACCATTGGATCTCACATCATATACCACGGATTTTCCGGTGAATATCAAATTCGGTGTACGTCATCGATTTTTGTCGACGTTCTCCGTAAAATGATTAAAACGTCATCAATTAAGTGTACGCAAGTGATTGTGTCTTGTTATGTTTTTTTTTCATAGAACGTTGACGTTATGGCATTATCAATTTACAATGTAGTGTGTATTTAATTGTGTCTCATCCGGAATGTCATTTATTTTCTTAAAAAGTCAGATTGGGCTAACTAATGTGGAATAATTTTAGTGTGATCAACCAGGGTGGACAGGGAAATCTAACATCGGTAAAATAGTTAGATTGCCTGGTCAAGGTTTGAGAAAACATTGTCAACCGGAGTGCCACAGTGGCTAAATTATATAATAAAACAGTTATGGACTTTTTAGTGGTTGTATATGGTGTGATATTCACCGGAAAAATAAATATTGACCTCGGCTGTCGCCTCGATCAATATTTATTTTTCCGGTGAATATCACACCATATACAACCACTAAAAAGTCCATAATTGTATAGTATGAAAATAATGATTAAAAAAAATTTTCAAGTTTTATATTCAGATCAATTAACGTATCTAAACAGCAAAACAAAGATTATTGTATTTATTTTTCAAACTTTTCTGGTCATTGTACTTAGCTATCAAGTTCATAGTTTTCAGAAATACATATAACCAAACAAAGTATGATAAAAAGCTGAACAAGTTTAATTCAGTTATGTACCACAAATCATCTTGTGTTTTGAGCAAATCTTTGGTTTTGATTCATTGTGGAAACAAAATATTTTTTTAGTCAATTTCTTACTGAAAAATATCAATCCATGACCTCATATAACAAGCCATGGTTACCGGTACCAGAAAATATCATATCATTATAGACTCAGTTAACAATAGAGCAACAGGCCCTACAGGTTACCGGTCCTACATATCTAATAGTATGTAGTGTTAACATATTACATGAACAAATCTGAAATAAACAGCACAATTTTATTATATTCTGATATGATTGAAATGTAGAATTTTTTAAAAACCGGTTTTCTATACATAAACTACAAATTAAAAATTTTCAAAAAAAAAAGTCATGTGACTGAAAACTAAAAAGGGAAATAAAATAAACAATATCTACAAATATTGTACATAATATGAATATTACATTATAATGAATACCTATGCATTTACAATGAACAGGTTAATAAAATTAGAAATATGGAAAATACATGTATATATAAATACTACAAATGAACCATGTATCTAAAAGATAATAAACCTATTACATATCAGGGTACAGTAAAACTTGTCACAAAGGGCACCTGTCTTTAAGACTTCCCAGGGCTGTCACAAAGGGCACCTGTCTTTAAGACTTTCCAGGGCTGTCACAACACTTTTTGGTACTGACTTTAGGAACCATGCAGTCAATAAAATTGGTCTCATTTTATACTATTTTGTATCTAAAATCTAAAAAAGAACCAGCAGTAGTAACATGCAGGCTGGGGTGGGAGTGTTGAGTGGGATGGGGCGGGACTTTGTGACTGACAGAATTTACATACTTTTATTGTGTAACTGAAGATCTAGGCTATATATCAAGTTTCAGTCCTATGGTGTGTGTGTGTGTGTGTCCATGGTATCCTTAAATTAAACCGGTCAGTTAGTGATAAAACAGAAGGTGAATAAGTTACTAACATAAATATAAAAACCTACTCTAGTGCCAAACACCATAAATGCCATTAATACAATAACAACAAAACAATGACATGAACAAAACACAAAATATGTAACATAAAAAAATACTGAAAATTCATTGTTTGTGAAACTTAGCTATAGCACTACCAATCTTGTTTTGACACAATCAGTTAACCAAAAAGAATGTTGGCTTGTGGAAAAAATACATTCTGGCTTTTGGACATTTCAAATTGTAAAGAAGTTGTATGACCTTAAACAGGGACATTTTACTTTTCTAAGATTATATTCAAATTTACCATGGGAATTCACTAGATGATCACAAAATCATAACGGCATCACAAGATTTACAAGAAAAAACAATAACATAAAGAAACTGTTGTTTTTTAAATTCCACTAACCATAAAATGAAATAAATAAAACATTTTATGGACTCATAACCATATTTATTGTAAATAAAAATAAATAACAGTTAAAAATAATGTTAAGTTATTAAGGATGGTATTCATAAGAAAACAATAAAGGAATTTCGCACACAAATAAAAAAGATCTGGTCCATAATTAAATAAAAGAACACATGATAAAATTTGAGCACCTAGGCTAAAAAAGAAACGGTTAAAAAGTTCAAATAAACAGAAGAAACATTAACAGATTCTTAAAAAAAGTTGTAGAACACATAAAAAATAGAAGTATCCTAATAATAACTTAATATGATACCATGAATAATATTATATATTCAAAACCTTTTATAATAGTTATATATTTTCTCCAATAAATCATATGGACCATCCAAAATCATATGGACTATCCAAAATCAAATGAATTGGAATATCCCATTAGAATTTTGGAGTTGTTAGGTTTATATAATTAAAATTAATAAATAACAATCTCAACCCTACATATATATGTATTTATAAGAGCTCAAAAGAAGTAGGGTATGTTAAAAATCTCCACCTATTTATAGTGGTATACATACATACTACTGTAACTGGAATATTAATATACACTATATAAATGTATTTATTAAACTATACTTATTGCTTAATGGTTTAGGGTAAATTAAAGTATATGCTGGCATTTTGTCTCCTATATTTCACTGTCAGAGTTATTCTGTATGCTATAATGCCAAATTAATAAATCCTAACCTTCTGTGTAATATTTTTAAGTTCAGCTTGCTACAGACTTCAGAGCATGAGAAAAGCCTGATACAAAGCTGTCTGTCACTATCAAACTCATATGCTAGAACAGACCTGTCGAAACCCAATAATTATGAAATTTCTTAAAATTTAACTATATATATATATATATATAATATATGAATGCCTGCATTTACTTTATTCTACCTTATAATTTACCCTGAAAAATATATAAATAATAATACTTTTACTGAAAATTTAGAATGTCAACAATGATTTAGATTCTTTGAGTTCAAATTAAATAGTTTCATGGAACAAGAAAATAACAATTGCAATATACTAGCTTTGATGTTTTCAATTCAGTTTGGTACATTCCAAAATCACAGTGAGAGAATGATCCAACTCAATAAAGGTATGTTTAATATTGTATACAACAATTCATATTTTAAGCAAAAAGTAAATATATTGTTTTAGTTTAAAGTGAAAACATTATATATTATGATAATACAATATTAAGTATACAATAGCAAAGTCAGTCAAATATTGATATTGATGAAGCATCTTCTTTGATACAGATAGAAAATGTAGATAACACATTGACTTGATGAATGTAGAATGCTGTTTCTTCTGTGATTATATGAAGCTGTATTGTGTTGTAGCAGTATATAGAACGTATATATTCAGGTTAATCTCTTGATGAATGTAGAATGATGTTTCTTCATTGAGCATAAAAAGCTATATAGTAGTGTAGCTGTGTATAGACTGTATATATTCTGGTTAACCATGGTGATGCTACAAAAGATTAAAAATATAATAATTAAATTTAAATTTAAAACACTGTACACTTATCTCATTAATTTACCAACAACCATCATATGTTAAACATTTGATTTAAAATACTACCACCATCATATGTTAAACATTTGATTTCAAACAATATCAGAGACATGAGGGATATACATGTATACCTAAATAAGGCATCTATTTGGACATTAAATGCTACCCTGTCATGCTGCGGAAATGGTGGATATCACCAACAACTATCATAAGTTAAACATCTGATTTCAAATACTACCACCATCATAAGTTAAACATGCAATGTTGTTCTTAATGAGCAGGTGACATTTATATAGAGTTATTCATTTCTTGGTTAAAGATGAAAAGAACCCAAACATCCCTAGTTTTTATAAGACAGGTTTCTCTCTATAACCCTCATAAGACACCCCTAAGGTGAATTGGAAAACAGTCTTTAATGTAAAGTTACAAAAATCTTTTTTCATTATTTATTTGTTATTGGTGACACTTAATACATAATAATAAAACTAATTAAACTAATTTTTCAATGCAGTAAAGGCAAAAATATATCTAAACTTATGAATTAAATGACAGAAAATAAGTTATGCTGATATAAGTTTGAGCTTAAAATATTCATGACCACTTGAAGATTGTTTGTACTTTAATCAGAGTTGCCTCCCTTTGAGAATGGAAGTGTCATGGATTTATCAGTCAAACAGATATAATTCATAGGTAAACAAAAATATTATTTCTAATACATTGTTTTGAGAAATTAAAAAATGAATAGTCTGAACATAATATATAGTAAATATTATATAAGATTTACAATTAAGAATCAGTCTATCTAGAGTGTGAGATATCAAATTGAAAATATGTATATTTGGACGAGTATTAAATAGAAACAGATGTAAACATCAATGTTTTATTCTCTATATAGTTGTAAAATAATGTGCATACCTATATATAATATATTATTAAGTGTATCATCTTTATACATGTATCTATATATAATTATTAAGTAAACAGATAAGACAGGCTATACAAAATATATTATAAATGTATATAGAGGGAGCCAAACTTTTTTGAATTTGAGTTTTAATTATAAGAATTTTACCTATTAAAGTTATATCCCTCATTTTCCACAATTTAAATTTTTTAACTTAGTTTTTTTTCAATTACATCCTCAGGGAATCTGTTACTAAACTATATTCCAAGAGTAAAAAATGTTCCTTCTGACCATTTTATTGGTAGAGTATCTGGCTTGAAATTTTTACAACTACTAATCCATATTTCTTCAGCTTCATTTAAATTAACCCCCAACCCCGAAAGTTTAAATTTGTTGAGTAAGAAAGTAATTCATAACCTGACTTTTCATCTTGCAAAAAACAAGTCATATCATCTGTAAGCTGGCTAAGTTTGAATTCAGAACGCCCAATTTTTATATCATTTATCTTGGGATTAGTCCTGAAAGCTATTGATAATATTTCCATTGCTAAGATAAATTGATCTTATACCTATACATGTACATATTTCCTAGCAATATTAAATCTAAGCTAAATCCCACATATTAATAAAACATAATTTCAAATTCTGTTAATACTAAATGATAATGACACAAGAAACATTTTAACATTTAATCTTTACAAGTTATCACTACAATCAAATCATCAGACATTTAGTAAATCATTTATCCTGGTTAAACTTTATAAGACATATAAGTTGATGACCTTATGTATAGGGAACTTAATACTGCCTTTCAAAAGAATGGTTTACTTGATTGCATATTTCTTTATACAATTTATATATTGTGTGTCAACAATTTTTCAGCTTTACACAAAAAAAACTAATTGTATCAATCTTGAATCTAGCAGATTATTCTCTGAACACATTCAAATATGGTGTACATTTGTTATGACTTTGAGCAAGTGATCAGACAATTTCTAGCACTAAGATTTATCAGAATAAGAGTTTAACTCAACAGTGAGAGGCGCTGTATCTGTAAACTGACGCTTAGACAACTTGGCCAGAGTTTGACTTAGACAGTGAGAGGCTGTAGGGAAAATGTACCAAAAGATATTTAAAATTAGAAGGGTCTCCTGAGAGCCAATAACCCCAACCCCCAACATTAATGTTTTCCCATGACCTTGACCTTTCTGATATGACCTTGGTTCAAGGTCATGACACCTTTGGACCATGAAAATTATTCATGTAAAGTTTTATGACAGTGATCCAATGCATTTATGAGATATGGCCCAGACATGATTTCAAATAGACTGACAGAGAGACAGACATGGCGATTCCTAGTTTGCAGGGGGTATAACTATATTCTCTATATATAGGTACAATAGTTGGTGTAAAAATGGTGAATAGTTTTCCCTGTGAATGTTTCTTGTTATAGAATAAGCTGAAAAGTCCCAGTTAAACAGATAACGAGTGACTGACTAATGAAGAGGCTATAATAATTTTATATCAGATAGCACAACTATCCTTCACTCTGTATTATAATAAACATACACATACATTGGAACCTGTTTAAACATCAATTATACCTACTGGACTCGAGACTGTGTTCAGATTAAACAGATTTTTTGGTTAACAACACATGTTAATATAACAACACTGTATCTTAGTAACAGATTAATTCAGTTTCAACAGGGTAATGATTTACTTAGTGTTCAGTTTTCACAGATTCCAAAGTCACAATTTCACACCCTAGCTTAAGCAGTTTACAAATGACCTTTGACCTTTCTACTTGTTAAAAAACACTATAATTAATCAAAAACATGCATATAGCATAATGTTTACAATTTCAAAAAAGCATTAAAATTCATTAAAATCAGTACTGTATGATGGGTTTCACCTGCTCCAAATCAGATTTTAAATTTTAGAAAACTTCTTCTGAAATATTGAAAATTTAAAATAATATTACACACAACGTAGGGCTAGTTATCTTGTACTTAAATACTAAAATTATAAATTATTGTCAACTTTGTGTGATTTTAAAAGAGGATAACAATGTACAATGTTACCTGTGAAAGTTTGACCTTTGTGAATTCAAACCCTTTCTGATTTGAACTGTATTATTTATAATTTCTATAAACCCTTGTAACAAGAGGGAGGAAACATCTAAAAAATCCCACTTCCTCATTAAGTGCCACGGCTAACGATCAAACCCAACCCTCCCCTTTGAATAGGAAATGTTCTATGACAATGCTAAAAGATCCCGACAAGAAAGTCTGATAGTAAATCACTCTTATAACTACAATATGCAACTACAGAACACAGCGACTAGCTCAGCCCTGCTACACCTTACACATGTTCAATACGAATATCTTCTGAACCATTTTATTGGACAATTTTCAGTTTACACAGGCTTATCAAGGAAATGGTCTTAAAAAACAGTTCAGATTAGACATAGCTTTAGCTTACTTGGGGTTTTGCTTTTCGAATGATTCACTGTATTTTTAAACGTTCAAACAATGCTGGATAAGTGACAACAATCTAGGTCTTGCTCCAGCTTTGTTGTCATGGCAACCCAGCTTTATTGTTATGGCAAGACAAAAAGTTTAAATTATAGTTCATGCAGCTTAAGCAATTTTAAACAACTAATAAGACATCTATCAAGATTTGTAAGCTTTGATACTGACTGGTACTGGATAAATACCCTTTCTAACTCTATCCTTATCTATCCCTTCTATTATTTATTTTCTCCTTTTTTATTTTATTCCACTTACCATCTTATTTTTGTCATCTTTCTTTTGGTTGTTCTCGAAAAACATGAAATCCTGGAAAATAAATCACACAATTATATATCATGTTGTGTTTATTTTTTATTTCACACAAGGTAGATGAAGCTAGCTAAACAGGAGTTACCAACCCTTCTGGAGTACCCAGCCTCACTTCCGAGGTGGAAGTTTATATGTTTAACTTAATGTACCAGTTTTTACTTTGCTTTTGGGATTGGGATTTGGACATGGTCCTGTATATTTGTGTTTGGTAATAACAATAAAACAATTGATTCAGTGAAACTTCATTTTACTCAAAGAACAATGCACTCTGATTCGGACTTCAAGCATTTTAGTTGTTAAAGTAAGAAAACTCAAAATACTATTGAGTTATCTATGGAACCAAGCTTCCATGTACCACCTTATGCCAACAAACATTACCTCTAACATATGTAATATGGAATAAATTACAGTTATTGTAGCATAGAATTGACCATATGCTTCAATTGAATGTAATTTCCTAGCATAGATGGGCTGGCAATCTAACAGATTGAGCTATCCTCAAGTTTTAAATACTTGTCTAGGTAACACATCAGATATGAAACCACAGCCCAACTACATACAGAAGTGAAACTAAATTTTAGGGCAGCAGTCATACAAACTTCCTACACCTCTGCACACGATCTGTACTGATCTACCCATTCCACCTTACATGTAAGGACATAATAGTGGATTAATGAACCGTGTGATTAGACCAAGTTATAACAGAAAGAGGATACCATTTCAGAAGTTTCCACTGAATGAATCTCAACTTGGAAATCCATGTTTTCCAAATCATGTGTATGATCAAAATACAAAGAGCCAATGGCACATCTACTCCTACCAAAGACTGCTCATAAAGATCTGTTGAATACCTAGTTTTGGAAAAATATGGTAAACAACATCTCAGTGGAAGAAATCAAATAAACACTATTTGTCCCCTTACCTCTGTTTAGGCTCCCCACTTTTGTCCCCTCCCCTCCTTTTAGCTTCCCCACTTTGTTAAGAGGACATAATACATCCCAGGTTAAACAGTATGACTTACTATCAGGAAGATAGCTCCCAGTGTTACAGCCTTCATATTGACATCCAGATCTATTGGGAACGAGATTCCAAAATTATCAGCATCAGTAAAAGCTTCTTTAGCTAAACCTGACCACTGCTTGGTTACTCTTCCAACAAATGTAGTCTCATCAGCAGCATATACCTGAAAATTATAAAAGTTTTAAAAATTTATATGACTTGTGATTTTGCAGATCTTCTTCCTAAGAAGGATATTATGATAAATGATAATAAACGGCTTTTTCATTGTTAAATTTCACTCGTGAGAATATCCGAGCTATTTCAGAATTTAAGTTTTTTTTTTTGGTCCCATCGTGGGACCATGTACCATTACATAATTTTGATTTTATTAATGACAAAATTGTCTTCGACGTCTAAAATGTTTGTCGGTATCTTTTTCATGAATATAAAACATTTAAGTTATATTCAGACACTGAGATTTAAATATACTATCCAATCAATAACAAAATTTAGTTTATTCACATACATGTACTTGATAAAACAATGTTATTTTTTGCTCCCCCTTCCCCCAAGTAAATAACTCTTTATCAATCCACAGAGTGCATAACCATTGTTTTTAAGCAGATTTGAAAGCAATGGAAAAGAAAGAGACTAGCAAAAAGACCCATGATCTTATGAAGGAAAAATTCTTTCTTATAAAATCTCAAAATATGGGATTTTAGGCAATTTATAAAATATTTACATTTCTGTTATTGACAGTAAAATGTGTTAAATCCTGTACACTCAATATGATTTAAACTTACATCAAACTCAATGTCACCACAAATACTCCAGGTACAACATGGGCCTTTGATTCTAAGTACAGTATCTTCATTAGCATTCTCTATCTTAAATCTGGGCTTACACATACTCCAGGCCTGGGATACATACCCGATAACCTTTCCTGGTGGTGCCTCAACTGTTACTTTCTGTTTAAAAAAAGACAAGTGTGACATACAATACATATATTACATGGAAAACAATACAAATAAGTTGTCATATGTGTCATAATAATTGTTAACATCTCCGTATGCCATAATGTTTTCATGAATGAATTCATTTTGCACCGAACTAAGCTGTCTGTTTACATCTGGAGAGTATTGTTAAACAAACATTTTAATGTCAATACTAAAAACTTTTGGATTATTTTGTTCATTTGATATAATTCTAACCACATTCTCTGTGTGCAGTCGTAGAGACAATAATGTGACAATGTAAGTGTCTCTCAGTGAGTAGGTTTGAATCTCAGACAAGCAGAACCTACATGAAGTTGAACTGCCTTGCTGAGAGTATTTGGTTCTCATTGGATGCTCAGGTTTTCTCCACCATTCTAGAACATACAAATTTATATGAGTGATAAAATACGATCCCATTTGAACCACCATAACCTCTTTAGCTATTTATGATTGTATACCTTTTTTGTGTTATTTGAACCTGTATATATGGGGCACCTGTCCATAAAGGCCACTTTATCATTTCCCTTAGGTGGCCTTTATAGACAGGTTTGACTGTACATATTTAATTTACCAACCTGAAGACAACATGGACACCAGCATGAGCTACACCTCAAACCTCTAGATAAATGTATTACTTCTTTGTTTCTGTTGTCTAAGATTTTAATATCAAATGGTCGAGCTGATCCACAGCAGTTCCTGGTACAGCAACAAGTATCTGTAACCAAAAAGTAAGTATTGCAACAACTAACACTGTTACTGATACACTTTTAATAATTAGTTAATTCCATCTATAATTTAAAGTTCTTCTGTTCATTAAAACTCACAGACAATGGTTATATAGATTCATGTAAGTACAGTATTATTAAAATTTGTGTATTGCGATATATCATGATACACAGATGCTGTATGGTGATATGTATCATAATATATTATTTCAAAAGATGAAGACCATAAAGACTTTTAATGTTATGTCTATAACTCATCAAATATTGTTGTATGTACGCCGTCAGACTATCTTGTTAATACCACATTGCTATGGATGCTGTTTCCGCATCTAGATAGCTTTATAAGTGAAGTAATGTGTTTATGTTTACATTTGGATCATATGAAGCTCTACAACAATTTCATACATCATCTTTGTTCCCAATTTAAAATATTTTTATGGGTATTATCAGATCTGGACAGTCATATCGTAATATGTATGTCTCTGGTAATCATACTGTGATATATTGGTATACCAATAATACTGCACATCATTAACCAAAATATGTCACTTATACCCAAAAAATATTGAATCAAGGAGTCTATGTAATTAATCCAGTTTGATTTTAGTTATATATCAGATTAATTACATTACCTTCAACTGCATAATAAATCCTCTGTCCTAATGTGTTCAATACTTCATACTTGTTATTCTGTTCATAACCCGTAAATGCTACAAAACAATTCAGTAAAATGACATTGATTTAATACAAAACATACATTATTATGAGTAGTGTACAACATGTACAACACAGAGTTAATATAGTGACAGTATAAGTTCCCTAAAATAGTAAGACTTGTAAACTCATCTGGAGACAAAACTCAATACAAATACTTTGGTCAAATGACTTGTGGAATTAGATGTAAACTCATCTGGAGACAAAACTCAATACATGTACAAATACTTTGGTCAAATGACTTGTGGAATTAGATGTAAACTCATCTGGAGACAAAACTCAATACATGTACAAATACTTTGGTCAAATGACTTGTGGAATTAGATGTAAACTCATCTGGAGACAAAACTCAATACAAATACTTTGGTCAAATGACTTGTGGAATTAGATGTAAACTCATCTGGAGACAAAACTCAATACATGTACAAATACTTTGGTCAAATGACTTGTGGAATTAGATGTAAACTCATCTGGAGACAAAACTCAATACATGTACAAATACTTTGGTCAAATGACTTGTGGAATTAGATGTAAACTCATCTGGAGACAAAACTCAATACATGTACAAATACTTTGGTCAAATGACTTGTGGAATTAGATGTAAACTCATCTGGAGACAAAACTCAATACATGTACAAATACTTTGGTCAAATGACTTGTGGAATTAGATGTAAACTCATCTGGAGACAAAACTCAATACATGTACAAATACTTTGGTCAAATGACTTGTGGAATTAGATGTAAACTCATCTGGAGACAAAACTCAATACATGTACAAATACTTTGGTCAAATGACTTGTGGAATTAGATGTAAACTCATCTGGAGACAAAACTCAATACATGTACAAATACTTTGGTCAAATGACTTGTGGAATTAGATAGTCTTTACTGGTTTATTATTTCAGTCACAAAAATGAAAATGTCAAAATGAAAACATGAGAAATTTGATTGCCAGATAACAATTATTGGGTTCCCTACAGCATGATGGGTAATTTGATGTTAACTTATGCAAGTCCATTTCCACCACATATTTTACCAACATAATGATCCCAGAGTTGCATGCCAATCCTCTTAATTTGTTGGTGGGGAAAATGGGCTCCATTTCCCAGTTTTAAAACATTTATATTTCCAAAATATTGTAGTGAATCGCCACAATATGAACAAACGAAATATAAAATTTACATTAACTTTTAATTACTATTAATTTTTTATGATTTAATTTATTCCAAATTTGCATGAAATGATATTTATTTTCCCCAATTTCATGGGATCTTAGACTTAGTGGCAAAAAGGAATGATCCTGAAATTATTTGATGACAAAAATACAAATTATTGTAATATCTTTATCAATTACCTTCAAAGACCTCTACTTTCTGTTTGACCAACATTTGGTCTACTGATGCCAAATATTCCAGCCCTGGTGGACAATTTGGTGGTGGTTGTGCTGCAGGCTGGGCCCATCCTCCTGGTCCCCCAGCAGGTTGTGCTTAAAAACAAAATAATAAATAATTTATCTGATTATTTTGTGATTGGACAATATGGTACAAATAAAATTTTCTTTAAAATTTGGAATATACTATTATAATGTTTACCAAGCTCACATTATCTAAAACAACTATAGAATCTTCACATAACACCAGAGTTAGAGAAAACAGCTAGTACAGCACTCTTGGCACTGGCAAGTTTTGGGATAGACTGGTTAGTGGTTACTTTTTCAATAGTCTCCTATATACTACAAAAACCAGTGGTAACTCAGTTAGTAGAGTGCTCCCTCTAAATGGGAGGTCATGGGTTCGAACCCCAGCTGGGTCTGACCAATACTTGAAAATAGGTACATAGTGGCTATTATTTTGCCAAGCACTCAGTATTTAAAAAGGAAAGTCATGGAAGAGACCTTGAAAACGGTTGGCTCATATGTCGTGGGCCAGGGCCTCGGAAACTTCGGTCTGGCCCGTCGGACATTTTTTATACAAGCCGTCGGCACTCGTGGCAGACATGGCATGCCAAAGATGAAAGAACCGTCCTTGCACATTTACCTGAGCACACAGCAGAGGTTAAAATTTCTGCAAATTGAAATATAGCTTGTGACATTTGGATATAAGTGAAATATTCTTAACTAGGACGTGAAATTCTGTTAAATCTATCAACCAATCCTATATACCACAAGAGAAATTTGAAATTATCAGACAAAGACTAGTTGTTCTTATTTTCCACACTGATAACATTATTGTTGACTATAACATGAACTGTGTTTTCTTTGAAAGAAGAAACCAAGTTATCTAACCAATAATAATAAATATTCCACTTTTTTTCATTTTCATCTCCGTTTCTGAAATGATTTCTTGCTTTGAGGACAGAATTCAGAGACTACTGATTTAACTAAGTTGTGTTTGTCATATATAATAATTGAAATGACTTGCAACCAACTTGATTTATTCTGTATAATGTGCACTTCAGTTTGTGAATTATCCACATAAAACATGTGCAGACAACAATTATTTTTTAAATAAATAACACAGACATCTTATCTTCCTTATCTTCTCCTTTAAGACTTTTATAAAAAATTAATGATAAATTTTGTCTGTACAAATACAAATTATGAGACAGAAGCCTTCATAAATCGTTTTATTCAGTCTGACATTTTCAGACTACTTGTACTTAAATTTTGTGTTTAATTATCTATACAGCAACTTATGTTTAGTCTGCAATTCCTGACATTGATTCTCATAAAAAGAAACTAAAACCAGTTGTTGTTTCAATCACAGGGGTCTTTCACCCCATTTTGGAATGGGGCCCGGGCCGTTGGAATTGGGGAAATAAGTGGTGTTTTGACTCATTTTGGGGAAATTTAACATGAGGCAAAAGTATTACTTTCAGACTTTTTACTGGTTGTCAAATATAATTAAATGAAAATAAGAATTATATTTGTCTATCCGTCATGCTTCTGAATTTTTATTTACAGCATTTTTAGCTGTGTCTGTGATGATGAAGGTTTAGAAATCAATTTGAAAAACATATCATTTTATGTAAACACAGCATACAAATAAATTGGGAATATTACCATTATCCATTGGAAAAAACTTTATTGCAATGGGAATGAGAAAAAATTTGGGGCATTTCGGCCCCAAATTTACTTCAGTGAGACCCCTGTATCAGTTTTAATAAGAGACAAAGAACCACAGTAACACAACATAACAAGTTAACACTTACCCCCAGGAGTAGGCTGCATCTGTATGGGAGCTGGACCTCCACCGGCATTTGGCTGACCATCAACAGTTTTCTCATTTGTGGGATAAGTGGCCATTTTTCAACTTCAAGCTGTCAAATAAAATGACACATTGGATTATATTATTTTAAGTCAGAAAAATTTTAATTTAATAACTCTTTATATCACATAACCTCCTGTTTATTGATGGAATAAAACGGTGTAATATTTTTCGTATTACACAGGTACCCATGTAATATCACTTGATTGTGACGTAATCAGTTATCACGCTTCTGATTTACATAGTGGTCGTGTCTAATGACGTCATATAAAAACTGTGTCAGTCTGTTGTTTATTTAGACTTTTGAAGACTTTCCGATTCTTTAAAAAATAATTTTGATGCATTCGGAAAAATATTATGATTTAAACTTGCATACTGATTAGGTGATTAATTTACTTTTACTATAACTAAATAGAACTATATTCTTACTTGCGCAGTTAATTTGGAGGTGATTTGTCTGACCTAGATAGAAATTGTCTGTTCCTATATGGCATCAAATAATATGTACATGTCATTATGCCTCGTTATTTTGAGTTATCTTATCTATAGCTAGTGATATATTAAGTTAATTATTCTTGACTGGGATGTAAAAACCCATTCAATTAATCTCATCTAAACTTTTGATTTTCAACTTAGATATCCATCTTTTTCCTGAAATTTGATGTCAAAGTTTATTTATAATTACAAAGCCTAATTATGTTCAAGTGAATTCCATGTGAATTTAACATGAATTTCACTGCACATGAAATTCACAAGGAATTTTTCATGTGAAAATTATGTTAATTTAATGTAAAATTCATGTGAACAAAACTTGGCTGTGTATGTTGCTATTGGATACATCCCATAGATCCATGTTCCTTTCACACAATTGTGATTACACATGTGGCAGGTGTAGCTAGCTAAACAGAAGGTGCTTATCCTTCTGGGGCAAACGGCCTCACTTCCCTGGTGAAAGTTACCCGACTTGTCAGTTCCAAAATTTTTACTTTGCTTTTGGATTGCGATTCGAACATGGATAAGTTGTTTTTCATAGATCAAAAGATAAATTGATGCTTTTCATATTATTAAATGTGGTTTATAATCAACTCTTTTTATTTACAAACTTCAACTGATCATATACTCTTAACAACCTAAAAATTTAAACATTTACAAATTTTATTTTTTCACCAAAATAAAGATTGGTTACATAAACTAGAAAGATAGACAGACAAAATGGCATACTTAACAGGGATTTTTCTGGGTATCCACAGGGTCCGGTAAAGGGACCCATTCCCAATGCAAAAAACATATTTTTCCCAATTTTGTAGAAAAAAATTCCCAATTAGCTACGTTTATCAATTTTTTGAAAAAAAAAATCATAAGATCATCAAAATCATATTCGGAGGATATCTCTTTCTGATAACGATTTCGCTCTATATTAACCCACATTTTGCTAGATAGCTCTATTTTGCTGTGAAACCGATATAATTTGTTCAATTACCAGTATTCTAGTGGTCTAGAATTCCTATTATGTTGTGATGATTTTTCCCAAAATTACATTTTTGTTGAGCATTTTCCCAATTTCATCCCAAGGACCAAGGTCCTTTTCCCAAAAAGGTCAGAAAAATCCCTGCTTAATCTATAAACACTCTTAAAATATATAAATTGACCTCCCACCAATCCTCAACACTAACACAATTCATGACTTTACTAAATAAGACCTAGCTGTACACTGTGTAGTGAAAGGATTAACTTTTACATAACTAATCCATTACAACATATATATACATGTATATATATTATGACCTTAACAGTGTAATGACTCCATACAAAAGATATATAATAGTTTTAAAGGGTATAAAATCAATATGTTGTAAAGAATGATCAGCTGATCACCATTTTGTGGTGATAAATGAATAAAATCATTATATGGTACATGTTTCTTCTTCTTTAGTACTGTATAAATTCCATTACAGACAGAATAAATTTTTATTTTTATTTTTTATTTCTTCTTTTGAACATAAAAAACAATTATCCTTTTTATAAACTGGACAGCATGAATAAGTTTATTTAATTTCATGTTTAATAAGGCAAATTTCTAGTCCTTACCACTCAAATACATTTTTAAAAAGAAATTTAGTTTTAAACACATTTTACATGGAATATAAATTTATCACAGTACTTCCTAGTACAGCATATTAGCCTGTATACCCCCTGTGACGACCAACAGCCTGTATACCCCAATGACTGAATTAAGGAAACTATTATGAATGAATAACATCCTAATTGAACAATCAAGAAATAAGTGATATTCCCATGCTTACATATAATTTTATTAAAATATCTTGTATCAGTGATTTATATACATAAACATTAATTATAAATCAGTTAACCTGTTATTATTTGTGATAAAAACAAGGTGATTCAGACAATTTATGTTCTCCACTCTGGACAGATTGTAAAGTAAGAAAGTTGGTCAGTTCACATACTGAAGGTTGCAAGTGGTTATGCCTGGTTTCCTCTGCCATCCATAAACTGACCACCTTGATACAAGTGGAGGAATCTTGACCGAGATGTAAATTACTTATGCCACTTCACTTTATGTCCTCCGCTGGGTCCACTTACAAGTTATAGAATGAATAATTATCATGTTTGAGACATTTTTATGATTAGTGAATTTAGTCATGTTTCAAACCTGAATTTGAAATATTAAATGGTTTTTTATCATACACATAGTATCAACGACTTTTACCTAATGACCTAAAATGAATCTCAAGTGAGATCTTTTCACAAACAATCTCTGTACCAAGTTTCAATAAAAACTATCAATTGGAAACTTCTAAACTGAAGTTATTGCACAGAAACTGATAATCTATTCATAATGACAGCCACCTAGCTTGACATTTGATCTACTGATTCTTCTGATGTGAAAATCAATCCAAAGGTAGATATTGTTATCAGTAACCATTGTTTTTGAGGTGTTATTAAAAAAAACCTACTCTATTGGCACTTGATTTATTGCTGCGACATATATGATGCTAAAGGCTGCTTTCTGTATAAAACCCCCATAATAATAAACCTATCCTATATATGGCAAACCAAGGTAATAATTGTATGGAAATACGTAGTGTTGTGTGTGGAAAAAAAACTGTCACAAAAATTCCACTGTACTTTGTAAAATATCCTTAGGAATATCAAAAGATGAATACCCAAAGCTTATATATATATATACAATGAATTTTAACATACAAACATTACTTCTCTATATAGCTATAATAAGTCATGATTTAGTGTTCTAGATTCACTCAGTGAAAACTCTGAGCTAGTGGGTGTCTGCTAGGCGATTGATAAAAATTGTCACAAAAGATACAATATCGCAAGAATACTACTTGTGAGAATTTCTAAAAAATCATGTGGAAATTACCTCAGCAAATTTTTAATAGTATATGTTAAATATAAACTCAATTACCGGTACATGTTTTGAGTTTCTACTTTCGCTTTCACTTTTATTTATATTGATATGTGAGATTATGCCTTCATAAGTGTTCATAAACATGAATAATTACACACATCTTATTGAAATAATTAGCATAATTATTAATTTAAATACTGTCCAACCTACCTTAAAGGCCACCTCTATATAAGGTCCACTTGCTTATATTTAAACATGTTAAAAGGCCAGTAGAATTGGATCCAAACTGTTCTTTATTCATATTATTTGAATCTGTATATGAAGGCCACCTGCCCATTAAGGCCACTTTTACTAACTCCATTGGGTGGCCTTTATATACAGGTTTGACTTTTCCATTTTTAATCCAGATCTTCTCCATAATATTTCCTTAAAGTCTGATATAGGGTGTCCCCAAAATACGTAACAAGCACATGAACAGATTAAAATACATTTATATTTTTATTATTACTGTAGTAGCTTACAATAAAGTAAAATTAAGGATCTAGAAACTGAATTAAATTTAGTTTAAACCTGCTATCTGTTTAGCTATTAAGTGATTTATTTCATGTGCCTGCTTTGTATTTATAAAGCCAGGTAGTTAACTGTTGCAGTGTTCAATCTAAAAGGGGCCCTTGCGCCATTGGCCCCAAAATAGCAATTTTGAACCCCCAAAATACTATCTGTGGGTCAAACATGGCCCATTTTTCAGTCTTAGTTGGGTCTTGGGCAAATCTGTTTCTACAGCTCTTTCATTCATTAGGTATATATTTTTCCTTTGATTTGCATTAATAAAGTAATGTGGATGTTTCAATACGGATTTTTCCTAATAAATAGCTCAAGCCATGTCAATCCCATTTTAAAAAACATACTTACTTGCTTAATCCTCTTCGTCTCCGATGAGACATAAGGCTGCAACTACATAAGGCTGCAACTTTTTAACATGACTCCTATTTATAGACCCGAGTCAGAATGACCCCACATGAACACTGACTGTTCTCAGTTGAATGTTCAAATGCATTAATGTTATTTTTGTGTAAATTCTACATATGATGGATTTTACCTCTGCATTTGAAAAACCCAACAACACTGAAAACATTCAGGATGTTCAGGATTGTTTGTGACTTGCAACTGCAAGAAAACATTCTTGGAATTTCAAGAACCAACCATAAAATTTGCTTCAGTTTTCTGTGTTGACTGTTGGGTAAGTACAAATCAGATGATACATAACTCACCGTCTATCATGATTAATTGACTGACTGACTGAATGGAGTTTTATGCCCTAGTCAAGAATATTTCACTTATATCATGCCATCACCAGCTATAGGTGTCAGGTGAAGGGGCAGAAATTTTGAACTTTGCAGTGGACTCAAAGCAATGTACAGTTAAGGTTATTTAATGTGCTATGCCTGTTGTGACATGGACTATCAATTTGTAAGGTCTCTTTCGAATTTATGACCCTGTGACTTTCACATGTTTCATTTCTAAATGCTGAGACTGAGTGCTTGGGAAAAGAACAGTCTTGGTCTGATCCCAGCACCCAACATACAAAGAACTCTAAAAATCAAGCTACCACAACGGTGCACTGTCAATCATAGGCATATCGGAGTAGCCTATTGCGCAATAGTACTAAACAGTAAGCACTGCACTGCACTAGAGTAGAGATAGAAATCACCACTCAGCTACTGGCGCTAAGTACAGTTTATCAACATGTATTGTGGTTACACTTGTGACAAGGGTTGTTTTAAATTGATCTCATTTAGTTGCAAAACATTATTGTAACTGTCAGCACAGCGCATTTTAATCTTAAAAAGAGGGGAAATAAACACGATGTGATTCAACCTCCTCCACCAAACTTGAAAACATTTCGAAACTGAATCGCCGATATCTTTCAGCACATTCGAAAAAAATATTACTCTCTCGCAAACTTGCAATCTCTTTTCTTCTTCTTAAATATACATACGTGAGTAAAAAAGGTCCTAGACAACGCCCTGCTTGTTATGTTGTTGTGGCCTACTCGTCTGTTTGGATTACAGTCACGGTTCAGTAAACATGGGTTATTTCCGCTATGATGGTAAAACGTGTCCTTTTTAAAACGTCCCAAGCAAATTGTATCTTGTTTGGCCAAATCACATTTTCGTTTCTTGAATTCATGAATACATTCTATCAGCGACAGTATTAAAGTCGCTGATTATATTTATTTTATTTATGAGGATCACAAAGATATATATAAATATATACCCAGCATGCATTTTAAAATCAAAAAAGTGTATTCATTTATTTTAATATCCTAATTCAAATTTATTTAATGAAAAAGTATTTTAAAAGTGGCTTCCTTTTCCTGTAAAAACTAATATCATTATTTTCCTGAAAGGAAGGCTTGTGATTTTGTCAGAAATAGTATATTGAAGAATACAGGGTATTATTTTATGAAACGCATTGGACGGTTAATCTGATTGCTGTCAAATAATAACATTTTGGTACCCATGTACAACCGAACTTGTCTTAAAAGCCACTTCTATATAAGGGACTGCTTTTAATTAAACAGCCAGTAAAATTTCATACAAATTGTTCCGAGTTTCTTCAGGTAATTTTAACCTGTATATATACGGACATCCACTTAGCCATTTTAATGGTTCCCTCCGCTTGTGCGGCCTTTATAGACAGGTTTGACTTATATCCATTTCTTATTTAATTTTCGCATTTTGTTTTATTTTGGGTTGATTTAAAATGAGTGTAATTAACAGAAACACACTTTAAGAAGACAAGAGTCTTACATCGGTGCCCAGGTGTCAAGTACAGCAGGCCACAGTAAGTAATTATATTTTGGAGCTTACCAGGATTAACTTTACCTTTTCAGGCTGTTTGGTGAGAACCGGTTCATGAAAGATATGCTATATTTTATAAAGTTAAAAATAACTTTTTTGTCTTCATTATTGTACTTAGTTTTTGTCTTATTTTATTTTATCTTAGGAATTCAATTGTTTTATCGTTTTATTTTGTTATTTTTATCTCTTTGTTATGCTTTATATATCAATTGTTTGATGTCTTACGTACAGTACAGGCCAGTAGAAAATTTAACAGCATTCTAACGAATAAGGTGCCCAATTGACAGCTCATCCCGATAGCTTTTCGGTAGCTGTTTTCTATCTCTTGACAGGTTTTGTCACTAGTTTTGTATTACTATATACACGGAAGCCGATGTCGGAATTTCAATAGTAGTCTATAGAGCTACGTTGTTTCATCGTATTTTGTTTAATAAATAAAAAAGTATTTAATTTGATGTTATTTGAACTTGATCTCCTTATCTATCAGGTGTACAGACATTGCTCATTCTTGGTAATTTATGTGGAATTTCTTTACACTGTACAATATACTAAACATAGACTTCCGACGGGATTCTTAAAACACGGTGCTGTTTTTCTGCCCGGTTTCAAATTTGTATATAGAGCTGCAAGGTTAGCTGCTATTGTCGAGCATGATAGGTGGGATCCCTAACACTTAAAATATCAACCCGAAAACAAAATAAAAACTTTGAAAACGTGAAAACTAAGTGAAACAAGCGAACTTCTTTCATGGAAGTGAAACCAGCTGCTCCGAAAGGGTAAGCACCCCCTGTTTAGTTAGCTACACCAGACTTGCATTTATTATTATGTAATAATACATATTGTAATTGCAGGAACAGCACCCGATCGCTCATATGTTGCATTGGTTATCATTAAAATATGGGTCTGAGTAAGCCATAAGTGTAAATAATCTGTGATCTTACGGTCGTCCTCTTCATTTCGCTAGGTAGCTATATACGGTGTTGGACATATACAATGTGATTGTGGGGTATATAGGAATCTGTCCGTCTGCCTGTCCGTGTTAAATCGTGTCTGGGCGTCTGGGCCGCCCATATCTCATAGTACATTGGACGACTGCAATAAAACTTCACGTTGAATAGTTTTCATGATCCAAAAGTGTGTCATGACCTTGAGCCAAAGTCATATAATAAAGGTCAAGATCGTGGGAACAGAACGTTTGAAAATCGTGTCCGGGTCATATCTCATAGCTTCTTTTGATGACTGTCACAAAACTTCACACGAATAATCTTCATGGTCCAATGGTGTGTCGTGACCTTGAAACAAGGTAATATCAGAAAGGTCAAGGTCGCGAGAAAACATTAAATGTCGGGGCGGGGAGTAATTGCTCTCAAGATACAGTTCTAGTTTTTATTGTGGTTGACAGTAAAGTGTCCTCCTATATCTACTGTATAATTTGTGTGAAGTCCACTAGTATAACCTCCAAATATACAACGAATGTCACTTAACTGGTGTACATACATGTATGTTTTTAATGTGGTATTTTTGTTATTTGTATGTTATAGCTATAGTTTGTTTGTATAATATTCCTTAACATGCGAATTGTAACGTTCTTATATAACTCTGTATAGAGGAAATAGAAAATAAATGAATGAAGGATTGAACCGAGATTTATGTGACAGATTTAATTTATAACTTAAATACGTTTTCCTGTTTGGATATCATTTTCTGTTTGTAGAGGTTTTAATTGTTAAAGAAAGTATTTTCCGGTCAGAAATAAGAGAAAAGAAAAATATATAAGAAAAATATGTATCCGGGATTACTCTAGATATATTTGACGCCCCATGTTCTTTTCAATCAATTTTGATTACACTCGTGGCCGGGGTAGCAAGCTAAGCAGAAGGTGCTTACCCTTCTGGAGCACCCGGCCTCACCCCTCTAATAGAAGTTCATGTGTTTAACCTAACTTGTCAGTTCCAAAGCTTTTACTTTGCTTCTAGATTGTGATTCGGATATGGATTACAAACATAATGTTCAGAGAAAGTCAGATATAGATATCGACTTTGAAAAATTAAATATAATATTATAGCAAGTTTAATTTTCTAAAAAAAATATTTCATATATAGTTCTTTAAGTTTAGTGCTAGATTACATTTTTCAAAATTAAGACTCTTTCCTAAGTAGGCTTCCACATGACAAACACTGGATAAAAACATTTTCTTCTATTTAAAAGATATTAAATCTATTCAAATTTTAACTGATTTGAAATTTTAAAGATTCGATTTGATTAAACATTATTTTAAATATATTCAAATAACCCCAATCTGTTTCATTTTAAATTTATTAACAAATTCCCAACGCTGTACTGACCGGTTTGATGGTCAGTCTTGTGATTTGGACAATAATACAAGTTACAGCCGCCCTACATTTACAGGGCTGTTATCTTATGATGGCGACTTTAATGAACATTCGATTGGTGTAGTGAGTAGTGAACAATCGGATGATTTTGTATCATTAGAAGACTGTCAAATTCTGAAGCGCAGTGGACAGGTATGTGTAATGCTCACCCTAATGTAAACACTCCAATGTCCAGTCAGTCCAGTCAACCAAACGCTGGAGATGAGATGTATACAAGTCAAAATCAGGATATTATAGATTCGTTGGATAGAGAACTTTTAAATCTACAGAAAGATCTGTATATAGAAAAGATTTTAAAACTGACAAACAAATCAGAAAATATTCTAACCCTATACCGTTCTATATTATTGTCGAGGGCAAAGTCCATCCCCGAGTGTCCAGTAGGGAAACTTGTAACTCGCAAGTCTACCACAAAGAGTACCAGTTGTTACAAATATGCTAGAGACTGCTACATTTTACAAATGTTCATATGTGGTGACAATTCAGAAATTGATGATTTTTTGCTAAATCAAAGTCGACTGTTGAGGTTGCTGATGTTAACTCAGTAGCTAATGCAATCCCTAAAATGACCATATCATTTGTTCTGGAGCAAGTCCATAAATTGTCCGATAGGGTAACTGAGTTAGAAAATAAAGTCACTGAGAAAGACAATAATGAAAAACTCCTATCACAAAAAATAACCTCTCTACAAATGGACAATGACAATATCAAACTCATGTTAGAGAGGCATATAGCCGAAGTGTCACCAAAGTTGTTGCGACTGGAGAGTTTTCAGCGTCGCGTTGATCAAACTATTTCACATTTTGGCGAATTTGACTATTTGGTGTATAAATCAGAAATAGAAAAATTGACAGCAGATAGCAAACGGGTGTTAAACAGTGTGAATATTTTACAAAGAAATATTCGCGATTGAATAACAATAAATCCTATTCCGACGTCCTAAAGTCTCCTGTGGGTAGCCCCAGTAATCTCGGAAAGAATGTAAAGTCTACACGAATCTACCGTTAAAAAGTCTAGTTGTGCGCGCCGGAGTGAATCGGACTGTAACGATGTACACAATACAAATAATCAATCGCCAACGTCAAATATGTGTATCACAGACGAGACGGATCACTCAATTGTTATAAATTCAAGTTATCAAGACGAACCGTCAGTAGCAAACAACACTGCCCAGTCCGACTATTCAAAAACTAGTTTGGATAACATACATAGTGACAATCAAAGTCCAAACTCTGTGGCACTACGCCCACTGCAGAGTCGAGTTCTCATATTGTGGCTGACAGTAATGATGTTATTAATACTGGAATAAATTCAGAGGATCACTCAAATACCGCCAACCTATCCGAACTAAATCAACGCAAACATTATGCGAACACGACTACTAATTCGCGTAAAGTACTTTCTGATCGGTATAAACCGTTAGATAACGTAACTTACAACATACCAGTATGCCTTAATAGAGAGGTTGCACCTCCTAAACCGACTGTTTCCAAAGAGGACATTTTCCTTGGTGTCAAACGAAAGAAAATTTCACGCTATTACTTGGCCAATATTGATCGTAGATCAACAAGATCTGGCATAATAAACTATATCGAAGAAAACGGTGTAACAGTTACTCATTTCCAATTTTTTAGAACAAGAAGAGGACGTGTTAGCGCTAAACTTAATGTTGTAGCTAGTCAGGCTTATAAACTAGAATCACCAGAATTCTGGCCGGAAGAAGTCATTTGCCGACCTTGGCTTCCAAATTCTAAGTGGCAACAAGAACTTGAAGAGCGTAATGGCCTTAATGAATATTCAAATTAAACCCACAATGTTAGTGTCTCAATTAATAGTATTTATGACAGTGGTAAATGTTCTAACCTGGAATGTTAGAGGTGCAATGTCTTCATCATGCCTAGCAAAACTACTAAAACAATATAATTGTGACATTGCATTGATTAGTGAGCATAAACTCAAAACAGAGACTAAAATGTTTTTAGACAGTATTGATTATCAATATAAATCTGTGGTACATATAGAAACTGATGGTGATAGCAATTACCATTGTGGTAAGGGTGGTGTTGCTATAGTTTACAAAAAGTCATTACAGTTTCATATCAGAGAAATTACTGAAACACAGTCCAATAGGTTATAGGTATAGAACTTAAACAATCTAATCTCCCTTCATTCTATTTATTTTCAATATATATGCCATCTGATCAATCTATAGATCATTACAGACACGAATTAACGTAGTTAATGATTTATATAATTATTACTCTCAATATGGTAGAGTGGTTCTCGCTGGTGACTTTAATGCAAGTTGCAGAAGTGTTGATATAGGCAGAAGCAATGCTTCTAAATCAAATATTTTTAAAAATTTTCTTCAGTCAAACAATATAGTACCCCTTAACACACTCCCTTCGTGTAAAGGTGAACATTTTTCCTACTGTACATGTCAAACTATGCTTGATTATGTGTTATGTAACGAAGCAGTGGTAGCTCAATCTGTGTGTGAAATCCTTGCTGAGGGTTCTATCAGTAGTACTTCGGATCATTTACCGATACTTACAAGTTTTAAAATATCCAGGATGAACAGACTGAATAATTCACCCTGTAAGCATCCAGCATGGCACCGCGCTACAGATCAAATAAAAGATAACTATAGAACGGTTCTTAGTTCTGCGTTATATGAACTTTCTGATGAATGTGATATGACTAACATAGATGTGTTTAATGATAAATTGGTAGAGGTTATACTTCTATCAGCTAAAAAGACTGTTCCATACTCAAAATATAATCCTCATACCAAACCGTTTTGGACATCAGATGTCAAACTCGCACATAAAGAGGAGCGACAGAAACGAGCACTGTGGATGGCTGAGGGTAGACCAAGGGGAATGACCCATGAATCATTTGCGGAGTATAAGCGAGCTAAGCGCCATTTTCGCAAAACATTGGACAACGCAGCGGCTCAATATTTTGAGAGTACATACCATGATATACAGCATGCTGCAGAATGTGATATTAGTCTATTTTGGCGTATGGTTAAACGTTTGAAGCCGCGTAAATCCAAGATTTACCCAGAAATAATACATAACGGTAAACTGTGCTCTGATCCAAACAGCATTGCCAATGCTTTCGCTGACTATTACAGTGAGATATACACTCCATCAAATGAGGCACAAACGAATCTCAACAGGAATCTAACGCTTCAATAATCAGCGAATATAAAGACGTTTCTAGCGAGGTATTAACTTCAAATGAGACATTACCAGGCGGCGAGATTACAACACTGGAGGTGCATAAAATTATTAAAGGTCTCAAAGTAAGAAAAGCCCCTGGATACGATAGAGTACAAGCGGAACACTTAAAATTCGGTGGTAATGTTCTGACGCTATTATTACACAGTTCTTCAATATTATCGTGCAACAAGGCAGAGTTCCATCTGGATGGAAAAACGGTCTTATAGTGCCCATTTACAAAGAAGGAGGAAAATCAAAATCATCTCCTGACAATTATAGACCCGTGGCATTACTCTCTACCTTAGAAAAAGTTTTTGAAAAAATTTTGATTGGACGTATTGAACAAACTAAATTCATCAGTGCCTTTCCTAGTAGCCATCAGCATGCATTTCAACGCGGATTGAGTTGCCTAACTGCTTCTTTTTGTTTACAAGAAACCATATATAGTAATCTGGAACTAGGATCCAAGGTGTATGTAGCGTTCTTGGATACAAAAAAGGCCTTCGATACGGTCTGGCGTAAAGGTCTCATGGTTAAACTTTCTCGTATAGGCGTCAAAGGAAAACTCTGGCGTCTTATTGACGACCTTCATACAGACACCATGAGTGCTGTTGTTGTTAATTCAGTACAGTCTGAATGGTTTAAAGTACTCCAAGGTGTTAGGCAGGGAGGGGTTTTGTCAACCTTTTTATATCTAGTCTTTATAGATGGCCTCCTTCGTGAGCTCCAAATGTGTCACTACGCCGGCAAAATAGGTAATATTATGTGTTCTAATCCCTGCTTTGCAGATGACTTATCATGTATAAATACCACTCCTGTTGGGTTGCAAGCCATGTTAAATGTTGCATATAACTATTCACGTAAGTGGCAGTACCACTATAACGTATCTAAGTCATGTGTTCTTGTTTATGGCTATAACTCAGTCAAATCATACGATAATATTTGTTATAATTGGTTACTTGGCTCAGATGTTGTCCCAATTTCAAAACGTGTACACATTTAGGTATAGATTTAAATGTATTTTTCCAAAATAATCAAAGGACTCGCAAAAGATGCGAAAAAGGTCGCAATGGGTATTTTAGTATAGCTGGTATTAGTGCTAACAAGTTAAATCCAGTAGTGCTAGTTAACTTATATAAAAAGGCCGTTCTTCCATCTGTTACATATGGATGTGAATTGTGGACTAATTTAAAACAAACGGACCTTACTATACTTAATACTTTTCAGCATTTTATTGCCAAGCACATGCAGAACCTACCACAAAGAACACGTTCTGATATGTGCGAAAGCATGGTGGGGTTGTATCGTATACAAACTGAAATAGACAGGAAAAAGTTGTTATTCTTGTATAAATTATGCTCTTTGGAAAATGTAACCAAAACAAAACAGGTTTTCTTACAGCGGTTATACAGTTACTGTGTTGATCCACTCAGGAATCAATTAGGTTTTATACCAGATATATGGAAAGTGTTATATAAGTATGGCTTGTCATACTTATTGTGTCAGTACGTTACAGATCATTCACTGCCGGACAGACAAGAATGGAAAACAGTGATTGACGGTGCTATTGCGACATATGAAGATCATCAGTTTAATCTTAGAATACAAAACAGTGACTTTCAAACTTTTAGAACTTTACATTCATCCATATTACGTAGCTTCGATTTGGAAATACCCAGTTATTACTTCTCAACTGAACCTTGCCAAATTTATTGCAAAATTATGGATTATACCACCTGGAAAACGATAAATACTTGTGAAATTTGTGAAAGAAACTACCGTGATTTCTATATTCATCTATGTTGTGTTTGTCCAGCATTAAACCACATCAGAGAAATGTTTTGGGAAGCTATTATAGACAAATTTGATCTACCTTTATATATTGAACTTCAGGATTACAGTGATGAACAACTTTATTACAGATTCATCGGCGTTTTACCAGATGTACTTGCTAACAGTGACAGTGAAACAAACACCGCTTACTATGACTTATCATTCCGTTTCATACAAAAGGCATCCGCTTATTTTTACAGACTCCTGAGTGGATCAACACACATGTACAGTGAGAGTGTAACCGCTATTAAAACTATATAACTTAATTATCTAGTGTATACATATTATTATGTAAATATGTTTGTATTTGTTATTGTGTTCTTTTTCGCTAATGTTGCTGCTATTATTGTTTGTATTGTCATTTACTATTTGATGTTATAATCTAAAAATCATGTCATTTATCTCCATCAAGGAGGAAATAAAGAAATGAATGAATGAAAGTAGGCTTCCACATGACAAACACTGGATAAAAACATTTTTCTTCTATTTAAAAGATATTAAATCTATTCAAATTTTAACTGATTTGAAATTTTAAAGATTCGATTTGATTAAACATTATTTTAAATATATTCAAATAACCCCAATCTGTTTCATTTTAAATTTTTCATTTTAAACAAATTCCCAACGCAACAAGTTTACTCTAATGTAAGATGACAAGAGTTGTCTTTCTTTTTCCACTTCCATTGTTTGCAAACACTTCCCTTCTTTGTTGGTATTGTTATACAATACCTAATCCATATTACCAGCAGCGCTGTTATCATCCAAACCAATGTTGTTGGTAACATGTCACTATTACTACTATACTGTCATATACCATTTTGAATGTATTTTATGGTTAAATTAAAAAATGGTATATGACATTACTGAATGAATGTTACTGCCAACTAAATCTCTGTTATTGGTAACATTCTACAATTATCGCTGAATGCATTTTACTGACAACACCATTGTCACTCAAACCTTTTTGTTGTCCAAACAAAAAATGTCGAAGATACCATCAACAAAATATGATGTTTTGATGGACAATACCTTTGTTGAGTTTGGTAACACAATTTTCCAAGAAAAGAAAGGAAGCTGAAAGAAATTAATAATATCACATCGGAATACACATGCTTGTTTATTTGTTTTGCTATATTTGTAAATTTATGTAGAACCTTCTTAACTGTTGCCCAATCATTCAACTCCACATACAGATATTGATGGCATTCTATCCCTTAACAATCCTTAATTTGTAGAATATGTGAACGTTATCTACCCTAAGAACCTTGAAATAAAAGATAGGACTGATTTTTCAAGTTCTGCTCCATATCATATGTGGACTTAAGCATCCATTATAAAACCCATGAAAGACTACATTTTAAAGCTATATGACAAACACAATTACTTGATTTTTTCTATTGTCAGCAGCCACCTTTCTATTTCTATGCAGAAATATACCCGTTTCTCCTACTTGTCATTTATTATTTTTCATAGCACTTGCTTATAGATAATAAAGTAAATATGATAAGGAAATTAAAACGTTTCCGCTAACATACATTTTCATAACTCCTTCTTTCTTTCTATACATGTATTGTTAATACATATTTTATCTGAAAAATGACACACATTGTATTAACTTAAAAATTCTTATAAAAATTATGTGCAAGCACAGGCTTATTTGCTTAATGCACGCTATGCCACTGGTTGCAGTTAGCTAAACTCCTAAGGGGGTGCTTAGCCTTCCAAAGCACCTGGGTGCTTATCTTTGCGAAACACCTCAGCCTCACGTCCCTAGAAGTAGTTGTTAACTTAAATTGTCAGTTTCAAAGTTTTTAATTTGCTTTGAGATTGTGATTTGGACATTGATTGGTATGTTTGTTATGGATTTGGTTACAAATGTTTATTATCACTGAATGCATGGTACAAGCGACACCTATTAAAGTCCAATCTCTGTTGTTGGTAACAGGTAGTTAATTATCAACAAATGAATGTTATAAAGTATTTTGGATTGATTTAAAAAATTATTTTTACTCATCTCTTAAATCGGCATTTTTAGAAGGTGAACTTTCTTTTTCTCAAAAAATGTCTATCATATCGCTAATACATAAAAAGGGTGAAAAAGACGATTTAAGTAATTACAGACCCATAAGTCTTACAAACTCTGATTATAAAATTATAGCCTTTATTTTTGCCAGAAGATTACAGAGGGTAATTAGCAATTTAGTTTGTTCTGATCAAACTGCATATATTAAAGGAAGGTATATTGGAATGAACGCTAGACTTATACTTGACATTTTTGACATCTGTGAAAACTCCGATCAATCTTGTATCTTACTTTTTTTAGATTTTGCCAAAGCTTTTGATTCAGTTGAATGGAATTTTATTTTTAAAACATTAGCAAAATTTAACTTTGGGAATAATTTCATACATTGGATGAGAACCCTATACAGCAAACCTATATTTAGAATAAAAAATAATGGATGGTTGTCAAGAACCTGTAATATGAAAAAAGGTATTCGTCAGGGTTGTCCGGTTTCTGCTTTACTTTTTGTCCTTGTAGCTGAAATTTTATCGCTTAAAATAGAAAATCTGATAAAGTAAATGGGTTTAGGATAGGTAATATTCAAACAGACATAAAGATTTTACAACACGCAGATGATTGCACTCTACCATTACTAGATGAAGACTCTATGAAACATGCTATCGACATTGTTAATGATTTCAGTAAACATGCTGGTCCAAAACTAAATATTCACAAAACAGAAGCTATCTTGTTAGGCCCACTGAAAAATCGGTATGAACGGTTACACGGTGTTGAAGTTAATAACTCTTCTCTTAAATGTTTAGGTATACACATTGGCCATGACAAAAATCAATGTATAGAAAGGAACTGGAAAAAACGGATAAAAGATTTAGAGCACACATTATTATCTTGGAAAAGAAGAAACTTAACTATTTTCGGCAAATGTACAGTTTTGAATACACTAGCCCTATCAAATTTGACATATCGGCGTCATTACTTCCATATCCTTCAGATTACATTATTAAATCTATAAATAAACTGGTTTTTAACTTTATTTGGGGAAAAAGAGATAGAATAAAAAGAAAAACTCTAATAGGAAACATCTCTGAGGGTGGTATAGGATTAGTGGATATAGAAACAAAATTCAAAGCTTTGAAAGCATCATGGGTATCCAGATTATTAAATAATAGGGAGTCAAACATCTTCACTATCTTAGATACTATCCTGAAAACCTCTCTAGGAATTGATTTCGATTTCATTTTAAAAACAAATGTTGCTGATTTAAAAGAATTGTCTAAATTAAAGAATGTTCCATCTTTCTATAATGAAGTATTTGTCTTCTTTAATAACTGCAAAGATGAAGTGTCTCCAATTGCGTTTTCTTCCGACTCTTTTTTGTCTGAAAATATTGGCTGAATAATAATTTTAAATTTCGAAATAAAACATTATGTCTTAAAAACTGGATGAAGAGTGGGGTTCTTTATGTTAAAGACTTATTTCATGTTAATGGGTCGTTAAAGGATATAAATGACTTTGGTGATAATTTGCTAAACAACGGAATTGGATTTGCGAATATAATATCTTAAAAAAAGTGTTCGGAAAATATGTTAATATTTTTGATTGTTCAAAATGCGAATATATTAATCCTTACAACAAGCCGCTTTCGTTTATAAATGGAAACATTAGGCATGATATTTTGAGTAAAAAGTGTAAATTTTATTACGATATCCTTTTGAAGAAAAAATTTCAAGTTTCAAATATGGAATATTATTGGTCTAAAGAGTTTAATTTTAACTATAGTTTTTTCAGAAAAAACATTTGCAGAACAAATATCAGTAGTATTTTAGACAAACAAACTTCAGAATTTAATTACAAATTATTACATAATCTTTTGTCAAATACCTAATTGTTAGTAAATGGAATAAAACTGTTTCTAAATATTGTGAAAATTGCCATACGAGTGTTGAAAACTCTGAGCATCTTATTTATCAATGTAACATTGTGAGTCCTATTTGGGATATCGTTGCCAACAACCTGAAAGTAGACATTAAGTGGAAAACTATTGTTTTGGGATTTTACTTAGAACATAATAATAAACATATATGCTAAATAATATAATTTCCTTTATTGCGTGCAAAATCTACAAGTATAAAATGAAAATGAGAATAAACAAACAACTTTGCTGCAAGGACCAGTTGAAGATTCACTTGAAACACAGCCTCTTTTCTTTCTTTTATACTCTTAAAAAAATGAAACTAGATGTTTTATCACAACATATATTAAACATAGCACTGTCGTGCTGCTGTACAGCGTAGTTGGGAAAATTGTGTTGTGGCAAGACAGAATATAACCAAAATTCGGGGGTGGGGTGGGGTCGATCTATGCATAGTCCGACGGATGGTTTTTTTTTTGGAAAAAGAAACAATGTACCAAACCATGTATTGCTGAAATAAATGGTAGAAAATAATAATTTCATAAATATATGAAAAGACAATCGGTAATTAAAATGTAAAAAAGTTGTACCCGATCGTTTTGTCATTTCGGATAGAGAGAAAGTAGAGTTTTGCAGATCCTACCGTCGCTATGAGGGGGTACATTCTAGCGGTTGTATGTAACTGGATCATTTGCTGTTAATCTGGGTTTTAATTAACTGCTGATTATCACTCACAATATTCCCGTTTCATGTTAATGGTACCGTTAATCTGGGTTTTAATTAACTGCTGATTATCACTCACAATATTCCCGTTTCATGTTAATGGTGAAGTATCGTCGACCGTCCTAAAATTCGAGGCCATTTTTGTTTTCAGTAATTATACGCGAATATCGTCTCTGCAGTGACGATTTCATGCATTAAAGACAAAATTTAGGTATTTACTGTGAAACTATTCAGAAAAATCTGTTGTCTATTTTTCAACTCTCAAATTCTTGTTGCGTTAGCAAATTTAGTTCGTTTTCTATTAGAGTCTCGAATCACGGACGGTCGAGGATACAGTTGTTTTACCAGTTCCGAATTTTTACTACCGAATAATCTAAAATTTCAATCCCGTTCAATTAAAGGAATTGCAAAATAACTTTCTCAATTTGCTTCTACTTGAATGTATGGCATTAATTAAACTTCAACCGCTTCCTAAATGTATGTGCAGGACAGGTCGGCAGATTGTTGGTGACCTAGTTTAACGATGTAAACAAATCGTGATCACGGAAATGCTTTTTTCAAGAAAACATACTACCACGTGTTTTTGAGGACAGGTGTCGATATTTTGGAATCAGTAAACATTTGTGTTATTACAACACATAAATTTCATTTCCTCTGCTTGTGGATGACGTCTGCAGCAGCGCTTATATGAAACCCTGTTCGGAACTGGTAAAAAGACTGTATTTAAAATTTGTACACAACACTGTACGAATTATCTCCCTTTCACGAAAGTAAAATCTAATCGATAAACAGTTTTAAAATATGACACAATTGCCTCAACATCAAAATACGTTATCATAACCTTCAAAATAAATTTAAATTTCCGTAGAATTCACGAAGAATTAATTAAACAACCTGCCGTTGCTATTCATTTCATAACTTAAAAGTTATGATTTTACATCGTAGGACGCAAACTTCTCGAACTACTTTTTATTGTAAACATGAGATCAGTTCGCCAAATTGCAGAAATTATTAGATGCATCCCGTCGCAATATTTTACTACATTCCGAAATGTATTCCGAAAATTTATTCCAAATGTGCATATGTAACCAAATGCATTACCCGTCTCAGAATACATATCTCACGATAAAACAGATATACTTCTTTCACGCTCATTTACCAGGCGCACTATTTCCAGGTGTACTCATATCTTATAATTTCATAGCAAAGAAGCTCGATATCTTGGAAGAAAGTGACAACAATGTACACGTTCACTATCGTGAACGCTGTACAAAAATTGCTCAAACATTGTAATATCCGTATTTATTTATTATTATTAATTATTGGTTTTTTTCTACCCCTTAAATGTCTATTTTTTCCATTATTAGTTTCTTTTGTTCTTTATTTATTATAAGACAACGCTTGAATTGGATGGTAAGCATTGTGGGGCCTGTTTTAGGTAAGGAACGATCCAACCACCTGTTCACCTACTCTGCTTATCATTTAATCAAGGTGTCGATTTATAACTTGCCCTTTTTTGCACTGTCGCTGTTTTATTTTGCTATTTATATGCGAACCTCCCGACAAAAATAATAATTATCTTATTTATATTGTCGGAATTTGAATACAGGTTATTTATTTAATTATAAGTTAGCGAATTATTACAAATTGATTGATTGATTTACTGATTGATAGTTGATGGACTGATGGGTTAATTAGTTACCTGCTTACTTAGTTGTTGAATTACTTAAATGATGAAGTAATTGATTGATTGGTCGATTGGTAGCATGAGTGATTAATTGATAAATTAGTTAATATATTTATTTTTATATTCTTTTTTTATGTTCTTGCATACATCTTTGGTAATTGATAATGTGTAAGATCAATTATTCTTACAGTTAATATTATTATTACTATAATTATTATTATTATTATCAACATAATCTTCTTCATTGTGGTGATATATTGTTATTATCATTATTATTATTACTATTATTAATAATAATGGTGATAATATCGTGACTTTTTCCATGAATGTAAGACTGATTTGTTGATTTCCTTTCTTTTTTTTATTAATTTTTTCGGTAGAATGTAAATTCTCTGCCAATCTAGTTTCATGTAGTGTAAAAAGGATTTATATTATTATTATTATTACTATCTTTATTATTTCACCATATTTGTACAATGGTGTCAAATTTATATACTTTTGCTTGTAACCATGAATATTTTTTTTACGTATTTATTTATTTATTTATTTATTTATTTATTTATTTATTTATTTATTTATTTATTTATCTATTTTTTTATTTATGTATTTATCTATTTGCTTGATTATCTGTATCTTGTGTGTGCATTTCTGTTTTATTTAATATTATGATATCCTGTATAAAAATGAGGATTGTAATCAATATTATTATTATTATTATTATTATTATTATTATAAGCGTGGGTGCGTGTGTCAAACTATTATTACTAGTAATATTATTATATTATTATAATAGTAATCAATATTATTATTATTATTATTATAAGCGTGTGTCAAATTATTCTTACTAGCATTTGTAAATGGATGAAATTATTTATTTAATTATTTATTTATTCTTATTTATTTATCTATTTATTTATTTATTTAATTTTTTTTATTATTTATTTGTTTATGTCTTTATCTACTCAATACTTGATTATATGTATCTTGTGTGTGCATTGTGTTATATTTAATATTGTGATATTTTGTGTAAAAATGAGGATTGTGATCAATATTATTATTATTATTATTATTATTATTATTATTATATATTATAAGCGTGGGTACATGTGTCAAATTATTCTTACTAGCATTTTTTTAATGGATGAAATTATTTATCTAATTATTTATTTATTTATTTATTTACTTATTTATTTATTTATTCATTTCTTTATAATTTATTTGTTTATGTATTTATCTATTTAATACTTGATTATCTGTATCTTGTGTGTGCATTGTGTTTTATTTAATATTGTGATATTATGTGTAAAAATGAGGATTGTGATCAATATTATTATTATTATTATTATTAATATTATTATTATTATTATTATAAGTGTGTGTACGTGTGTCAAATTATTTCGTTTACATGTATTTATAAATTGATGGAAATATTTATTATTTATTTATTTATTTATTTATTTATTTATTTATTTTTATTATCTGTTTGTGTACTGCATAATGTTATTGCTATGCTTATATATATATATTTTATGAATAAAAGAAAAAAAAACAAATGAATGTTACAGTCAACTGCCTTAACCTCTTTATTTGTAACAGGTCTTTATAATTACCATATGTAGGAATTATGATATTTTAGGTCTCTTGAGCTTTTTACAGGTAAACAAAAAACTTCAAGACATTCAACAGTATTTATAACACGTATAAACAAACAGAATACATAAATTAAAAAATTTCCTGGCTGGGGTTTGAACCTCGATCTCTCACATAGGAAGAAAGCAACTGAGCAACCATAGTACTAAAAATGTCAAAACAGTCAACAGTATCCATAGCATGTATAAATAAAGAGAAAGCTCAAATCATAAAATAATTACAAACAAGTTGTATATATATTAAAAATATTTATTTGACAGTGAGGGAACTTTAATTGATTTTTATAAGCATACATTTAGCTAGAAGAACATTATATATACATACATACACATTATGTAGTACTTCAATAATGTTGTTTATTTTAAATCTAAATAAAAGATTATATCTTTCATCATCTCTAAAAGTAAACACCATGTTGTTTATCAATGTTTACTATGTTTATTCTTCTGAAATTGAAATACATGTATTTCAAATTTTATTTTACAACTCTCCATGAACATAAAACATAAGCTTTAAATACATTTACCGATAATATAGTACTTTATGGTGTACTTATATATGGTATACTATGTTTTAATACTTGAGCTTCGTTATCTAAATGACAGCAGTTTTTTTTTTCAATAGAATTCTGTAATGGTTCACTTGACAACACTCTACCATGATGTGATACTAGCTAGATATGTGATATTACAACAGAACCTGTCTCGGTCCAACACCTTCTGGACACAAGATTCTGTTTAAATTAGACAAATATTCTGTTTTATAAACATTATTTAAACAAAAAACTGATTGTGTATACTGGTATTCAGGAATTAGTTAAGTCTAAGGGCTTTGTGTTTTCACGGTAATTCAATCTAGACAGGTGTTTGGTTCACTCAGGGTTCAGTTGTCACAGGTCCCACTGTAGGAGAACATGCTTCTGCTTTCAACTGTATCTATTTTACTTATTATAATTAACATTGAAAATGATAAACCAAGCTTAAGGTATAAACAACATAGTTTTTCGATTCTGCACAAACATGGTATATTGTGTGGTAGATGAGGGAACCACATTATGCTAATTAAAAATCTATAAAAATCTGAATCAACATAAAAATGTTATAAAATGTTTTAGATATATAATAGGTATCTGTATAATATAAAAAATGTTCTTCCCTGTAGAAAGAATTGTTTTTATTTTTGAAAAAAATTGAAGAGAATGTTTTTAACAGAAAATCATTACTTACAACAAAATGACTGACACATAAATAACAATAAAAGCTAAAATGCATAAGCATGTACTACCACAAAAACTTCTCATACCACTTCAACTTAATATCAACAAGCAAAGGTCTTTTTTGCTCACCTGAGCAATTTTAGCATTTTTGAACCAGTCAATGAATACAAAAATTATGTCACCCACAGAACAACAAATACATCCTAGTGATTCACAAAAATTCCCAGCATAATGAACAAATATATAAGGCATGCAAAAGACCATGGAAAATAGGTTACTATAATGTGCTTTTAGAAAGCATGAAATCACAATTATAATGAATGTGTGACTAAAAATCAATTTATCAATTATTCATACAATGTATGCACCATATGAAAATGAAAAGCTACTTCTACAAATATAACCAAAAAAACCTACACTACTTTTTATCACTTTACCCCTTTATTTATCAAATTAACAGTAAATAAACCTTCAAACATCTATTGTATACAATAAGGTGAAATCCTATCAATAAAGACCAATATGCCAAAAATGTATTAAACCGTGACATTTTGCTATAACTTTTAATTCTAAGGAAATTTTAATTAGCAAAAACAGCCAGACATCTATAAGAAATCTTTAATCAATGCAACCTTACAACACTAGAAATCCCAAGCTGGGCTTTACAAGCCATAATTCCAATTAACTTCCAATAAACTTAGAATGAGAAAACTGAAGAGCAATGTCTCGTTATCAACAGGGTCAGGGTGGGGTCGGGTGGGGATGGAGTGGTGTGGGCGGATATGCAATCAATAATACCTCCTTCCATGGGCTCCAAATTTATAATATATAAAATTTACAAAAACAAACAAAATTGGAATAAGTAGTAAATTATAAGCAAAAATGTGAACTTTATCAGCACCCAGTACAGACTTTATGTGAAATATGTGATGGTCTAATGTATGACCTGGCATATATATTATCATTAAGAATCATCTTACCTATAAATAGCCAATACATTTTAGATTGTGACTGTCAGTGTGTATTACAAGTTATACTCACTGATGCAGGCCTTCAATCACTATCGATGCAGGATCGTGTGTTTTAATAATTGAAAGTTGTACCACTATAAAATTTATGAAAAAGCAAAAGTTTTAGGTTTTTGATTGCCAGTAGCAAAAAAAATAATCAGAGCTGGGTACTGTTAAATTAAAAAAAGCAATTTTTTTAGTTTTATAATTAGGAAAATTTTTCAGTCACAGCTGAGTGTCTTTAAACACAAAGATGCATTGTACAGTCATCATTTGTTCTTTTATTTATGTCATTATAAAGGAGTTGAACAAAGTGAGATGGCAATGAGGGACATTATAACAAGGTTTTACTGTGGTGATAGGCGAGGTGACATTGAGGGACATTATAACAAGGTTTTACTGTATATATACAGTAGCTGTAAAACATTCCTGGTATGGAAATTAAATCCCAAATTTTTATATATAAACATGGCAGATATGCAATAAAACAGGTCATTAACTTTGTTGTTACTGTAACTTAAGACACCATTACAATGGTTCTGTTACATCTTTTAAAATTTACTGTGGGCCTAAAAACCTCAACCCCTCACATAAAGATTTATTGTGAGCTTAAAAACCTCTAACTTTTTACATAAATAGTTTCACATCTAAATTCAAATTGAAATAATGCGCTTTTTTGTTTTTGGTAAAGTTTTATAGATGTGAAAGAATGAAGTAGAACACGTTTTTGCTTCTTACATCATCATCATCAGTTTACCACTGTGACAGTTTAGTAGATCTTACACCATGATGTAGAGAAGAAGGATACTTATGTGTTTTTTATATTTATGGGAGTGGCACCTTATAACTCAGATAAAACTATCAATTAACTCGGTGTGCTCCTCCAAACAGCTATAGTTATTATGAAGCATTTTAACAACTTTAAAACAAGATACAGTCAAACCTGTCTATAAAGGCCACCCAAGGGAACCAGTAAAAGTGGCCTTAATGGACAGGTGACCTTTATATACAGGTTCAAATAACATGAATAAAGAACAACTGGGATACAATTCTACTGGCCTTTATAAGCAGGTGGCCTTTAAGGCAGGTTGGACTGTATTATATTTTAAAACTGAAAGTATGGGATTGATACAACATTGTAGTATGTATATATACAGAAATTAAGATCAGTAAACAAATTAGGTTGTTTTTCTAAAACGAATACATTTTTATAATAAATAAATGAAAAAGGAAGTGTCTATTCAAATAAATACAGCACCATTTTTATTTTTAGATATGTGCACATCACCAATATGTTCTACATACACATAACTTACTGCCTGTCAAATGTCTACAGGTTGTTCTCCATATTGTAACCAATCTACATGTATACGGCCAATACTCTCTTAGGCTTGAGAACAATCAAGCTTAATTTAAATGGAGAGATGGTCTTCCAATGAATTAACTATTTCATGGATTTTTCTTATTTTGCTCAGTTTGTTTAATCACATTTTAGTTGTAAGTATCTTCTGTAGCGGCCACAAGTGGTCTACTCTTTTTCTCAAACTCTACAGAGGTGTCTTTAGCAAGCACTGAGACACATAGCCTTGGTTTTTAATCTCATCTGAAAGACCAAGTTTTTGGGGTATTTTGGGGTATTTAAATCATGCTTGGCCAATATAAATATATTTCATAAGAATACCAAGCCTAAAAGCATCAAATATAGCAAAAAGTAAGAAATTAACATTTAATTTATATTACAGATCAAGTTTGATTTCACTCTGTTGCTTATATTTTAAAGGAGTTACTTCCCTTGAACTTTTAACCATTCAATATTCCATGTACAAACTCCAGAAGTTAAAACAGTGATGTTTTGAAACACAGATGCTCTGAAAATGGACACATATTTTTAGAACATCCTGTACATGTATGACATGTTATGTTGAAATATTATGTAACAATTATTCAAATGAATTGTTATAAACCCACACATTAAGCTATAAATATATACATGTGACAGTCACAGCATTTACAAAACAAGCCATTAATGTTTACAACATTCACCATTATTTTGACTAAATACAACCATATAATATGTATAATTATATACATAATGCAAATGATAACCAACATTTTATATTTCATGAGGATTTAACCATGATGGTGCAGGTGGATTTCAAGTACAAATAAATATAACCATATAAAATATGTAACTAACTCAACAAGTATAACCTGACTCTTTAACATTTAACCTATGACACATACCAGTTCTAAACATTAAGACGAGTAGTATTTTATGTCTAAGTCAGGATTCTTTCATTTACATCCAGGCAGTCACATTAACTGGCTCGGGGTCACAAACAGTTTTTTCTTTACTTATTTAAGAAAAAATTTAAAGTAAATGGATCAAATATAAGTTTGTACTTAACTTTTCTGAAACAAGTACCTCCAGTTTCATGAACAATACATAATGTTTTTGGACTTCACTGGTGGAGTCGAAGCTTATATTTTGAAAATAAGGTTTTGCTTAAGTTAAGTATTGTTTCTGACCCTGGACCTGTTCTGGTATGGTAAAGAAAACCAGAGTAACCAGAGACAGTTGCCAAGTGAACTAACAGCTTTCTCACACTGTTATTTGTCCAAGTGGAATTCAGATAAAGGGCAAGAGACACTTTGAGTTAGATTAGTTAGCTGACACTTAAGACTAATTATCCACCAATACTTCTAAGTAAAGGAAGTCTAACATATCAATTATATATAAATCATAACACTGAAAGATCTGATATAGTGTGTCAAGTTTGACCTGACCAATTGACCTTCAATTTGAATATTCAAACAGACAATCCCATTGTGTAATTATGGGGCTATATAAAGTTGATATATACATATATAAGGATAGATGACAGTAATACTGGGTACCAGGTGTTTATGGTTATGATGTGTTACCTGAATCACACAGTCTATTACCCCAATCTAATATTCAAAGTAAAGGTCAAATGGCCAGGTTAAAATTGACACACTTTAATAATAACAATAAAGAAGCAAGTCAAGTAAGTAGACCCTAACTTTGGCAAGTTGAAAAACCGAAAAAATTCATAGGTTTAAGTGTGGCTAGTTGGGTAACCCTAACCCTTGTAAAAAATCAACCGATACGGAAATACTGTCAACTGCCTTAACTTAAATATTGAACCAGGATAGTCAAATAGCAAATACTCACTGGTTTCATTTTGTCAGTCATAAAACTGGAAACTAAAACAAGCTAAAGGTTAGAAGTCCAGGTCAGACTTGTTGAGTTTGCTCATAATTCCCATGCAATATAAATACAACTCCTGCGACCTTTGACCTGGTGTACTATAGAACTTGTCCAGCAGTTAAAGGTCAAAGTAAACTTACACATTCCTGAATTAATCATTTACCTTAATGTTAAATGTAAAATACAACTGAGAATAATATGTACAGTAAAACCTCCATTTATCACCACTGTTCAGTCCAATTTTATCACCAATGTTTAGCCCAATTTTATCACCACTGTTCAGTCCAATTTTATCACCAATGTTTAGCCCAATTTTATCACCACTGTTCAGTCCAATTTTATCATCACTGTTTAGCCCAATTTTATCACCACTGTTCAGTCCAATTTTATCACCAATGTTTAGTCCAATTTTATCACCAATGTTTAGTTCAAGTTTATCACCGCTGTTCAGTCCAATTTTATCATCAATGTTTAGCCCAATTTTATCACCACTGTTCAGTCCAATTTTATCACCAATGTTTAGTCCAATTTTCACCAATGTTTAGTCCAAGTTTATCACCGCTGTTCAGTCCAAATTTATCATCAATGTTTAGCCCAATTTTATCACCACTGTTCAGTCCAATTTTATCACCAATGTTTAGTCCAATTTTATCACCAATGTTTAGTCCAAGTTTATCACCGCTGTTCAGTCCAATTTTATCATCAATGTTTAGCCCAATTTTATCACCACTGTTCAGTCCAATTTTATCACCAATGGTTAGTCCAATTTTATCACCAATGTTTAGTCCAATTTTATCACCAATGTTTAGTCCAAGTTTATCACCGCTGTTCAGTCCAAATTTATCACCACTGTTCAGTCCAAATTTGGTGTTATAAATGGGTTTGGAAATACACTGAAAGAGGCTTGCAAGAAAGAATATAGAAGAAATGTCCTCCGACACTTAGAAATATTGGGGCGTTAAACAAGGTGGTCAAGTTATCATGAACATTATACTGAGATTTTACTGTACCTTGTTGTTAAGTGAGGTGGTATAATCATTGAGGAGCGATATACTGAGATTTTACTGTACTGGGGCGTTAAACAAGGTGGTCAAGTTATTGAGGAGCGATATACTGAGGTTTTACTGTACTGGGGCGTTAAGCAAGGTGGTCAAGTTATTGAGGAGCGATATACTGAGGTTTTACTGTACTGGGGCGTTAAGCAAGGTGGTCAAGTTATTGAGGAGCGATATACTGAGGTTTTACTGTACTGTGGTGTTAAGCAAGGAAGTCAAGTTATTGAGGAGCGATATACTGAGATTTTACTGTACTGGGGCGTTAAGCAAGGTGGTCAAGTTATTGAGGAGCGATATACTGAGGTTTTACTGTACTGGGGCGTTAAGCAAGGTGGTCAAGTTATTGAGGAGCGATATACTGAGGTTTTACTGTACTGGGGCGTTAAGCAAGGTGGTCAAGTTATTGAGGAGCGATATACTGAGGTTTTACTGTACTGTGGTGTTAAGCAAGGTGGTCAAGTTATTGAGGAGCGATATACTGAGGTTTTACTGTACTGGGGCGTTAAGCAAGGTGGTCAAGTTATTGAGGAGCGATATACTGAGATTTTACTGTACTGGGGCGTTAAGCAAGGTGGTCAAGTTATTGAGGAGCGATATACTGAGGTTTTACTGTACTGGGGCGTTAAGCAAGGTGGTCAAGTTATTGAGGAGCGATATACTGAGATTTTACTGTACTGGGGCGTTAAGCAAGGTGGTCAAGTTATTGAGGAGCGATATACTGAGGTTTTACTGTACTGGGGCGTTAAGCAAGGTGGTCAAGTTATTGAGGAGCGATATACTGAGATTTTACTGTACTGTAGTGTTAAGCAAGGTGGTCAAGTTATTGAGGAGCGATATACTGAGATTTTACTGTACTGTGGTGTTAAGTGAGGTGGTCAAGTTATTGAGGAGCATTATACTGAGGTGTGACTGTACAAAATTCATTATTATTTTTAAGTAAAACTAGAAAAAGTCATTTCAACTAATTCACATATCACTGACCATGCATTTTATGTTCCGACACTGGCCACATCATGGTACCAAAACAGCGTCATGGCAATTAATAATGTACTACTGTCAGTGACGTCATTTAATGGCACAATTCAGGCTGAGTTTTCATTTTTTTTTTTTTGTGTGTGTAATTCGAAAAATTTGTCGGAACATTGTGGGCGTGGTTGGTGATCCATCAATTGGTCATGAAAATAATTAAGTACCTTTTAAAATGTAAATGTCCAATAAAAATCTACTGGAGTAACCGATATCATACTAACTGATATCTCACATATATAAATATATATTTCTTAGAAATATATCAACTGGCCCTAGTTTCACAATCATTCCTAAGCTAAGATTTTCCTTCACTTAAATTTAGTAAATTTTTGTAATCTCTTTTTGGAACTACTGGTGAATATTTTTGTCAAAACTAAATGCAAATGTTGCACCTTTAAGTTAAGGAAAATCTTAGCTGAGGAATGATTGTGAAACCTGGGCCAGGTCCTAGTTTAACAATCATTCCTTAACTAAGGTTTTCCTTAACTTAAATCTGGCAAATGTGAAATTTAAATAATTTCATAAGTTTTCAAGATCTCCTTGATTTTAAGGTGTCATTTTGAAGATCAATTTAAGTTTATTACATCTATATTGTATTAACAATTGAACTGTTTAGAAATGCGGTTCATAGTCGATATGAACGCAATTGATATGCAAGGCAAACTAATCATAAAGCGCGTTATTGTTATATTTACGTTTAAAACTATTTTCTTTTCTTTTTCTTGGTTCAAAATCATTTTAGAAAATTTTAATTCCGCGCTTTGTCAACAACGATTTTCGATTAACGGAACAGCTGATGGAACAGCAGATCCAACTGATCAGCTGTGCAGTTTGGAGCCAGAAATTCTAGGACAAAATAGTGCGTGGAAAAAACAACAAATTGCATACAAAATTTCAACTAAATTGTTCATTTTTTTTATTAAATACAATTATTTCGGTAATACATAATCACAATTATGCAAACAATCAATAAAAAGTTCCGGTTTTGTGTATTTCATATTGTGTATTCATACGCCGATTGTTGTGAATGGAATTCCCGTGACGTCACCAAGGTAGATCTTGCAGTTCATGGCCGATATGAACGCAATTGCTCTGAAACCTTGTGTAGAAGACAGAAAACAGACAAAATGTAAATATATTTTGTTGAAACTTCTTATTTGTAGTACAGTAAAATATTGTCAAAAATTGTCAGATTTAAGTTAAGGGAAATCTTAGTTAAAGAATGATTTGGAAACTGGAGCAAGTTTGCACAACATTTAGTTTTAATTTTACTGGTTAAATTATACTGACCAAGGTATAAAAATAGATTTCCTCAAACCTATGGACCAGTGGATTTTGCTAGCCCTACACATGTATATCCAATATACAATACAGACTTGTCGAAAGTTTAACACCTAAGATAAAGAAAGGATTCCGAGCTGGACTGCTGAGAGGTCGGGATAGCCAAAGTTGGCGATTGAAAAGCTATTGAGAAACATACAGTTGCTGTCAAGATGGGATGCTGAGTTACTACTTATTCATTAGCTCAGTGTTAAACTTTTGACAGGCCTGTACTGTAACAATCTAAAAATTTTAGTTTTGCAAAATGGCATTAAAAGCTGGAAGACAAAGATAAAATAAATACTTACTTAAAATTTATATTTAAAATTTTACGAGCACACACATAATACATAAATATCATAGGGGTTCAAAATCCCCCAGGTCCAAGGTCCAGGACTTTCTGATTTTACATTGAAACCCTTGATATTTAAAATGTTAAAGTCCAATGGAATTGCAATTTTTTACTAGAATAGTTCTACTTTTTCTATATAATAACACAATGGCACATTAACCTTCCAATGTTGATATTGGACTTTCAAAATGTTTTGATGGACCTGCCATAAATTCAGGGATGAAGCTTAACTATTTTGAATTGGGGGCCCAGCTAACTTTTAAAGAGAATTTGCAATAGCAATACATAGCCAAAATCTTAAAAACTTTTGGGACCCAGACAAATTTCTAGTGGCCATGGACTACTGGGCCCCTGTTAATCTCAATCCCTGTAAATAAAGGCAAAAGGTCCTGGACCTTCCATTACAAAACATAATTTTGAACCCCTGAAATCAGTATCACAAACAAGCGTAAAAGTCATATCCCAAACAGTATCAATGATGATGAAGCTAGGCAAGCTAATGCTAGGGTTTTTATACATAAATGGAAAAGCAACTAACTTATTCAAAACATTACAACTTAAAAAGTAATAATAATAATATCACAATGCCTACTGCACACATATACAACAATGTACCCAATAGTTTACATTTGGATGAAAAGAACCAATAAATATCAATTTGTTTATGAAGTTACCCATATATAAAACTACAAAAATCTCCCAGAATAGACAAGATCCCTGTTGAAGTACTGAAAAAAGACACTGTGGTTCATCTTCTGCCAAATCAGTATACTTATGATTGAAATGTTAATACATGTAGTACGGATTAGCCCCTGATTAAGATATGCTTCAAATGATGTTAAGAACACAGTGCAGGACTGGTATAACTATTTCTCCAGGGAATTATCTATGACTATGTTTCCATTCCTGGTAGCCAAAATCGCCATTGGGAATGGCTACTAATTTATGAGAAATTCTTTCAAAAAGTAACTTATTTTAGCAAATTTGTGGAAAAATACTTTAAAAAGGACTATATTTTCACAAATTTTGGAAATTTAGCTATTTGGCTACTAATTATTTTAAATTTATGGAAATCTAGCTATGATTGGAACTACTAGTAAAACAAAAATTGTGCATTTTGACTCCCATTACAAAACAAATAGATAATTTTAATAATGTAGAGGATAATAATGTTTTTGAAAGTTTTGGTGTACAATTTTGTTTTATTGTCTCATAAGTCAATGTGGTAAGGATTAAGTATTATTATTATTGGATTGCAAACACAAATTCGAGCCTATTCAAGTTGTTTGATAGTTAGCATTTGTTACGAGTTATACTGTTACTAAATGCAAGAGTTTTGGCAAAGTTATTTTCTACCAAAACTACCAAACAAAACTACTGGCATGACCACTTTGATAATACAATTCCATGGATACATGTTTAAAGGGAATAATTTAAGCTCATTATTATAACTTCTGTCACTTGAATTAGATAATTTAAATGTTTCCAGGAAACTGAAAACTGATTCAGTATTCATATAAAGGTTTTCACTTTGTCAACTGCCGACTTCTGACAAAGTTCATAATATCAAGTACAAGTTTCTAAATATGTAAGGGAAGGCAGCGGTACCACATTGCAGTACCATGTTAGTAACTTAGTGCAAATAATTAATCATGAACCAAAACATCTGTACAACTGTACATAAATCTTAATAAGAGTATTAATAAAAATTTTATTTGTTCTCATCACAAATGACTGAAAGATTGTCAACAAAATTAATGTTGTCGTTTTTCTAACCTGTCATCATCCATATATCCATCCTGTAACTAAGCATGAAGAATCTGCTGAAGTAAAACAGTGAAGTTCATTTAAAATACATGTAAATATTACAGTCAATATATAGCTTCATGTACATGAAAATTTGATTTTAATGATGAAAATTTTCAAATATTTGGTCTTTCATTCATTTCGGTTTTTTTTTACTTCTGATTTTTTTTAACTTAATAATCTAGACTTGAACCAGAAAGTTTTTAGAATCAAATTAACAAATTTCTCAGTTAATATGTGATATTTTTAAAAAAACTACTATGCAGTGTGTTTATAAAGGGTTTCTTATATGTGATTTTTACTCATTATTCAGGTTTTTTATATAGTACATGTATGTTATATGGTTGAGAATTTATTTTTTATGCATTATGTGATAAAAGTGTCTCATAAGTCTTTTAGGCTGGATGTCGTAATTCTTATATGTATATACTGTTTCTATGTATTTGTTATTGTTTTATGACATGTGACTCTATAATGAAATATTATTATTATTATATTATTATTATATAGTTAAACATTACAATAGGGCCTGTAATGCTCCTTTGAAACACCCCATATTTTACATGGTTATTTATTGTTTCAACTTTGTTTACTTTTTTTAAATTCCCATAGTCTTTAATCTTTTTATATTAAGTATTATATGCAGGGTGGTCAGGACCTGCAGAGAACTTGGAATAACCTAAGGTATTTGAAAAATTGAAGTTCAATTAACAGAAATTCTACTGTACATGTATATTACCGGTAACTTATATACTATCTAAACTAAAAATCAAGTTTTTTTCAGGTTCCCTTGTGTGGATATATAGATAAAATAAAATATATATACTTTATTAATGCTATGATGGATGGATGGATGGATGGTAGAAGTAAACTTAAAATCAATCTGTCAAACTCACCCAGTCAAAAGTTGGTTAATAAAAATCTCAACATGCAATAGTAAAGAAATAATCAGATAAAAATTAACACATCACTTTGTAGCTTTAAATAAATATAATAATTTTATAAATATTCCTGTAGATACCTGCATGGATAAAAATATATTCATTTAGAACTCAATTTTAAGTTAAGAATTCATAAGTCTAATAATTCAGCAACAAGCTTACAGAAAAAAGAGATTTTTTCTCCATTAATTTAGGCAATAATAGGAAAAATGCAAGAGAAATTAATACCAACATTAAGCAACAAAACTATGATAACTCTAATACAACTTGTTTGTAACGATGTACTGACTGACTCGATAATCGCCTGATCATTATCTTAGCTTGGTCCCATTATTATCTAGAACACTGTCAGTTAATCCATCTATTGTCCTTTTCTCCTCCATTTCTTCAAATTTCATGGCTTTTAGCCTTTCTGCAAATAATTCTTTTGCAAATTCATAAAGTTTAATATCTAGTCTATTTTTGTCACGTATTTGCTCTGTTTCAGCTTCAGTTATAACCGTTCTTTGACTGTGTGTACGATTATGCTGAATAAAATCATTTATAAATTCAATATGAAATGTATGTTCAAACAATAACTGTGTTTCCCTCTGGAATTCTGTTAGGCCAAAGAAGTCTAAATTAAGCAGGTTTTCTTTGGCACTTTCTAACATGACTGCATTTCTCTCTTCCTCTGTCATACCAGATGAATTATAACAGTTTACTTTGCTAAGATTGGCTAACATTCTTGTTTGACGATTATTAGCTAGGTTATATTTACAATCTAAGAATGCCTGAAGATCTACACCTTCCCATGTTTCTGCTTCATAACAAAACGGCACTTCCTGTAGCGTAGCCTGTCTTCCATTACATTTTAATGCTGCAGTTTTCCATGTCGCTCCTCGTCTTACATGGCGCCATTCACTTATGTATCTACTGACAGGGTCCCTGAACATTGATATATAATGATATCTGTAATACACAAAAGATTTACTTATAAATACTTCTATTGATTGAATTAATTCATTGGGTGATTAAAAATGTAATGGGAATTTCAAGTTACCAATATTTATATGAGTGGAGTGATGTAATGAAGCCTTGTGTCCCAGTTTTATATTGAGAAAGTCAGTTCTTGAATGGCGGAGGAACCTGTAAAGCTCTTGACAGCATAAAGATAATTTTGCTTTAAATTTCCCAAGGTTGTCATGAAGACTGACATTTTATGTTTTTTTTATATCTTTAGATATATTTTGGTTAAATTTCTGTCCTGGACCAAATTACTCAGCTGGCTGATGTTTATCCCAGTTTTAGTGGAACAAATGTCTGTTCCTGGTGACATATCTCACAATCAACATACTACCGGTATCTTACAATGTAAATACAACTTCAACAGGGTAAGGCTAAACTTTGTCCAAAACCTAGTCTGAAATTGTCAAGTTTTTTGAAAATGTTGATAAAAAATATACATGTATTTGGCAAGTAAAATAAAAAGAAAACTGGATGCAATATTTTTGTTGCACAAGGTTACTTATTGAATGGTGAAGTGGATTTTGCTGAAAGTTTAGTTTTAATTTCTTCACAGAAACCTCAAGTGAAGTGGTAATAATTTGTCATTGATGATCGCTTTGCATCAAGACAGACTTTTTTCATCTTATACTTCACACATGGCTGGTGTAACATGATGTGCTTTCTCTTCTGGAGCACTCAGCCTCACTTCCCAGGTAAAGTTCACATGTTTAACTCATTTTGGCAGAGTTTTACTTTTATTACCTATTATTTTTGGATTGTGATTTGACCAGTGACTGGCATGTTTATTTTTGATATAATATGATAACTCACTGATGACTGTGTGTGTATAAATATGAAGTATAGGCAAACAACATTGACCTGTCTGCTTGACCTTTGATTTAAATATTTATTACAAACGAGTATATTCATATGTAAGGAACACACAAGTTTATTTTGTCTACAAAATAAGAAACACTTAACACAAACACTGTTCATGTATGAACTGTGAATCCTAATACTACAAAGGTATTAAATAGATGGATTCTCCTATATGAATATTCCTGATGAAAGGTCAAGCAGACAGGTCAATGTTATTGTTGTTTACCTATATACATATAACCAAAAAATGCCCATGGGTACACAGATATATATACATGATAGACACTTGTCTGTAATGTATCCTATATAGAGTCCATCTCTAATGGACTTCAATGTTAAATCAATAAAATCAGACCAGTATTTTAATTTTACAAACATCAGCCCGAGTTACTCTCCAGTTATATCTCCTCAGCTGATTTCCTCCTGGGTATTCAGTACACACAAGTAGACACTAAACAATTACCATCACTGAATTTTATCTCTACTTAAATTAAAAACTACTTAACCACATAAAAGGAAAACTAACATTACTGGTACACTATATATATATATATATATAAGTGTATATATATACTGGTGATGTAGTACATATAAGTGTACAAAGGAAGGACTTTTATTTCTGAATTCAAGTTTTACCGGTGTTATGTAAATTGTAGCCATGTCAACATACCATATTCTATATCAAAATCCCTTTTATATAGAACAGCCCTTTCAGTAAAATATCAAAAAGACAAATTTCTCAAAGTAGAAAGTAAGGGCAACAAACTTACTTTAAATAGAAAATAGTAGAAGAAAACGTCTGTTGCCTTGCTGGCTTCATTGAAAACACTGATAGAAATACATATACCGATACTTGAACTTATAGAGTAAAAATGATATGATTTTAAAAGTTTTTATATAGAGATGGTAAAATTAAAAAAATTAAAAATTTGAAATTTGATTTTTATTAATATTATAATATCACCGAAATTAGCCAAAGAAATTAAGCAAGTGCTAAGTAAGCTGCTAACAGTAGTAGCACCTGCCAACAAATGGCAAACTGGCATTGAGATACCAGTCAAAATATTTAAACCAGTCCTTGCCTTTATAATGTCACCATTTTGAGATTTTATTGTGGTATATACTAAATATAGGAGACTATTGAAAAAGTAACCAGTCCTTCCCAAATTTACAAGTCTGGGACTGTCAGACTGGCTGTTATTACAATCCCTGATTGTATGTATTAAAGCAAGGGACATTATAGTTTGAAGTCCTTGTATCTTGAGAGACATCATATAGACATGTACATGACATGATGCTTATCATTAAGCAAAACTGTGAATTATTTTTACAAACGAAGTGATCAAATTGTTACCTATCTCTTACAGGTAGAAAAACACATTTTTGCAATGCAATATCTATGGACATTATGGTGATATCTCCTAAAAGGGGATCAACCCCCACATTGACTTGGATTTGAAATGTTAAATATACCGTGCAGTTGATATATACATTGAAGTTACAAGTCAGTGACATACAATGTATATGTGATCTTTCACACACATAGTTTTATAATTTTCATAATTTCAGTATTTTTTTATCATCTAACTTTTATTGGATATGGAATGAGTGATATTACATTGTACATAATGTAGCATTTAATTAAACCACAAATTTGAGATTATTTGACATTTGAAAATGCAGCAATTTAAACCTCTTCAACTGACTTAACCAGTGAAAATATACAAGTCAATCCTGTCTATAAAGGTGAAACAAAAAAAAGTATGTGACCTTTATGGACAGGTGGTCCTTATATATACAGGTTCAAATAAAAAGTGCCCTTTAAAAGGTGGCCCTTATATGAAGGTGGACTTTAAGTCAGGTTTTAAGATACATGTAGTACAACTTTAGATTGCTGACTTTGATGGATAGATCAGATGATCTATATGTAAAAGTATATCATTAGTTTCTAAAAGATCTTTTAACAATCTCTTGATGCAATCTACATGTAATGTAAAAAATTTAGCTTCAAGGCACAGATATGTGAAAAAAGGGGAAAAAGCTTACATGCAAGTTTACACCTAAAGGCTATTGACAGCAGTCCTGTAGAAACAGCAACACGCCACTCACAGGTATAAACTATTTCATCAAAGAAATTTGTTTTGCAGAAAGATTACTGAATCTACTGCTATTGTATAAGGGTGAAATACGTTTAGGTATAATGTGACAGGGGGGTTAGTGGTGATGGGAGTGGAGTCGAATCGCTGCAATTGTTTGCTGTTGGATTTCAGAGTGTGGTCCTCGGAAGTGGTGGTCTGGCAATTGCAGGCCATTTAAACTTTATAAAGTCCACTTGCCAATATTGTGGAAAATTCAAGACTTAACAGGGTATGAATGTAGTGATGTGCATAGCTCAGTTGGTAGAGATTCGTCAAGAATTTGGGAAGTCACTGGTTTGATCCCCAGTCTGACCCTTTATTTTTCCCCTTCCTGTTGTAGTTGGACAGTGTTAAAGTGTAATGAAAACGAATCCAAGGCTGATTTACTGAATGCCAATCATTTAAGGGTGTCTAATAATAATCAATTATGATTGATGAACAAAAGTACAATATTAACCTTCTTTTCCTGTGAATCCCTTCTTGTTTGTCCATGGCATGTTCCACACAATTCTGAAGTTCTGTCCAGTCAGCATGCAGTCCACACGCCCATCCAGTAGAATATCTACTAAACAACCACAGAGTTTTATTTCTGGTCAAACATTTGCACTTTTTAACTTTCTTCTTGCATAAACATGGTTTTTCAAGATCCAGATTTTTTACTAAATGTTTTCCAAAAGTTGTACCTCCAGTTTTCTGAATGTGTAAGAAAACTAAAACGTCTTCGTTGTCTAGATCAAGTTCATATTCTCTGTTAACTATGTTAGTATCAAACCTCCAGTCACGATTTCGCTGAGAATTTACCCTAGTCAAAACGCAGTCACTCTGGCCACAGTAGATAGTGTATGACAACAAAGCAACCACTATCATGAAAAGTAAGACCCCTATAAAGGCTCTCCATGGTCTTCGATAGTACATCATGACATGACCTAGTCTACAAAAACCTTCCGACTTTACATGACCATCATTTCAATCGACTCTAATCCTATTTTTCATTCTAATTGACCATTTCCGCCTTGATGACCTTTTATATGTTGTGACATGGAGATGCCATATTTCTATTCTCTCGTGTTCCGAGTTTCTGCCCTGCTGAGATCACCTTCTACTTATTCGGAATATTCTAGATGTATCGTAAGCCTTATTGTAGTACACGAGAAGTTCCGAATGTATCACTGAAATTTAGTTTCATAAAAAAAAACAAGAATTTCAGGTCTGAAGTAAGCAAGTAATGTACAGAACATGTTTATCTGTAAATATTATTTTTAAAAAAAATGGAGAAATTATGAGATTACCGTATCAGCAGTGAAATTAATGTTGCTAACCAGTGTCAGATCTATACAGTGTTAAACAGATTAAATTAGTTCCTTTTAAAAAAATTACAAAACCATGATTTCAGCAGTTCAAAGTTGAAAGTACACTTCACTGTGAAAATAAATATATATATTTTTTTTACATTCACTGTTCATCGCAAATGTTCAATGAATGGAAGGGAAGATTGTTTAAAATTTCTTGGAACCACCGGTCTCAATTCGTCGTATTTTTATTTTAATTTCTAACATATTAATAAACCAGTATTTATGAACTAGTCGACGGATTATGGCTATATATAAATAAATATCTATAAGAAAAGTACTTCCTGTTCGGTTTTCAGACGGACCTTCAAGTTTTTGAATTTCGCGGGTTAAATGCTACTTGACAGCGATTGGTCGAATTCCCCCTATTGTTGAGATGGTGATGAAAGTAGCTTCAAAATGGCGTCGAAAGGGTCAACAGCAAAATTGGGAGTAGTTTCAAAACATTGGTTACTTCCCAAAGAAGAGGGTTATGCTTTAGTAGATATCCGTGCCACTGCAAATCCACCAAGCAAGGATTTTTATCAAATATTTTTAAGACCTGATTTGATAGATGTAAGCATAAATGTAGAAATAACATGATCGTGTGTTGTTGTAACTTGCATGGCGTAGTTCTTTAGTTTGTAAGGAAAAACCCATATACGATTTACGCAGTATTTAATGCATTGCACTGTAACTTAATTTGATTTTATTTCTGAATTATCTTTGCAGTTGATGCAAAAAGAAAGCATATTGGTCGCTTCTTTTAGTCTCTGGGTTAACCTTCAGTGTAGTTCTCACTTTCTCAGTGATACCAGGGCTTTTTCTGAATTTTTAAAAAGTGAACAGGTCCATGGCTTTGGAAATTTAACACTTTCCATTCCATTATTACCATAAGTATAGAAGTATTGTGTAGATGCCATTTTCTGTCAATTTCTTTCAAATCACAGTTGAATGACATGAATGTTAGATTTACCCAATTTAAACTAAAAATTCAAAAGCAACTCGATCAGTAATAAATTTAATTATATATATGTTGTGGTTTTGGTTGCTAAGTTGGTAGAGCACTTGCCTATAGTGTGAGAGGTCTTTGTTTTGATCCTTGGTACATCCCTGCAATTTTTCTCGTTTCTATTTGCTATAGCATGCATATTAAAATCAGTTCTAAAATGTCAATGCTCTTAGACAGTTAGAATTGTAATGTAGTAGATTCTGATTCAAAAGTCCATGATTTCTCACCGTTACATGGATCTTAAATACCATATGTGAAAGTATTTTATTTCTAACAAAATTATTATATTTTATAGGTCGAAAGACAAAAATGTTGGTCTGAGACAACTTAATTCAACTGGAGTTTGTTCTTTTTCTCCATTAGATGTATAATTGACATATTGCCATCTATGTCTTTTATGTTCCAACACTGGCTGCCATAATGGTACCAAAGCAGTGTCGCAGCAACTAATGACGTACTAGTGTCAGTGACGTCATTAAATGGGACAATGCAGCCCAAGTTTTAATTCTTTTTGTGTGGAACTTGAGCATGCCCAGCCTTTGTTGGAACATTGTGGGCCGTCAATTATATTAAGATATATGCTACCTGTACAAAATCTACAAATCTCTAACTCTTGTGTTTAATATGTGTTTTATTAACTTTCAGGAGCATGGAAAACTGGTGGAAGGTTGTGTAAGTATTGTATTATTTTTAGGTTGTGCAGTCATATGTACGAGTGATTAGAAATAAAAGAAAACTGTTTTGTAATGTTGTAAAAACAAAATTTAAAGGTTTACAGGCCTACAGGAATAAAGATTAGCAGGGAACAAGTAACCCATCCCATTTTTTTTAAACATGAGTTTGGGCCCCTAAATTATACACATTTTAGCTACATGTATTTATTACACTGTATTACTATTACAACTTCTTTTCTGAAGTGAGCTGGGCTCCAACTCAAAATAGTTGAATTTAAACTTCATTCCTGCCATGTATCTATGTAGGTTTGAATTTCAGTATTACCGTAGATAGAATATTTAACATGATTAATGTTTTTTATAGTTTATTTCTTGCAAATGTTTTATTGAGTATCCCCTTGTTTAACAAAGTTCATGAAACACACACATATAAAATTAGGTTTGTATCTCTCTCTCTCTCTCTCTCTCTCTCTCTCTCTCTCTCTCTCTCTCTCTGCCCAGTTGAGATTAATGTTAATGTTTTAAATATGTTATTCTTTTAGTGTTTTTACATTGTATGGTATAACTGAAAGTGGTTTGTTATATTTTTTTCATTTTAGTTGATTCTGCGAGTGTGGAAGATAGTTCCTCCAACAAGACCTGAGAAAAAATCTCCAGCTGAATTCCATGATTCCTTCTTAGAATTTATAGAAGATGACAAAATCAAAAGTAAATATTTATAATTGTTTACAGAGTCTCAGATAGGATCCTGTGCACATGGTATAAACAGCGTACTTGAAGTTAAAATTGTGACCTTACAACTGCCAGTTAAATTTTATGACTAAAGAAAGTCCTGATAATTTTTCTGGGGAGTTGAAACTGTTTTCTGGTCTGCGTATATAGTGAAATATCCTCTTCCTCCAATTCAACTTGAACAAAGGACAGTGTGTAAATGCTGTCCAAAAGTGCAAGACAGGGATCAAGTGTTGTATATTTGCATAACATTGTGGTTATAAAAGTGATGATCAGGATATTCATCTACCTAGAAAAGTGGAAATAAACAGTGGGATCAAAAATTGAAAACCCAAGTATTCTACAGCATTTCCATGTTTTATCAAGTCAAAGATAGGAATAATTCCTTATGATTGATTTTTTAAAAAATACCATCAAAATATACCCAACTTATCCCTAGTTTAAAAAGGGGTAGGTAAGTATGAAACAGAAATATTCACTGTTCAATAATCATGATAATGTCTATAATTTTCATACTGTCATTCAACCATGAAAGTTAATCCATTGTGAAACGTAATATCCATATTGGATATTAGATCTAACATATACTGAAAATTTGTATCAGCCAAAACTCTTGTGAAACATTCTTGACAGGGACATAAAAGGCCTATTTAATTAATCAATCAATCAACTGCCAATTTGAAGTACAAAGTTTACAAGTAATTCTTTATTATTATTATTTTCATTTTTTTTTTATTATTTTTTTGCTTTTCAGGTGAAATACAGAGATGTGCAGGAAAACACACATCAGATTATATCACAGAGATGGTGGAACATGGCCGTATTGATTACTTAGATCGGCTTGAGAAAAGAATCATATTTCAGATCATACTTAATCTGGACCTGGAGGACATTTACAGATTGGGAAGAGTCAGCAAAAAATTCAGAGAAGTAAATGTTATGTTAATTGTCAGATTGGCTACTGTATATGCAGTGTTTTCCTTAAGAGCCGACAACAGGCAAATTTGAGCATCTAAAACTCCAAATTCGTCAGTTAGAATTCATAAAATTGTCTTCAGAAGACATGAAATTGTTTTCAGCCTAGGTGGTCCCCTTGACCCCTGGCCTGTCTAAATAGTCACTCTACCTTCTGCTACAAATTGTAGGGAAATCACTGATAGATGTATGAACACATTAATATGATTGACAGCATGACGGTTCAGAAAAAAACATCAGATCACTATCTATATTTCTATATTTTGTTCGCCATGATTCATTTTGAAATCTCAAGATCCTGTTGATGACACTTCATTTGTGTTTCAAAAGAGGATGTATTGTGAGATATTCCATGTGAATTCGATACAAATTTTTTAAATAGCCATATACAGATTTTTTTTGTTGGAGTTATGGATTGTTTTGTAGTTTGATTAGTTTAAGATTTATATACACATGTTATCTATAGTGAAAGCTTCACTGTGCTTTCTAAAACTACTACATTATGTCTCTGCCTTGGTCCAAATTCTTGTGTCATAAAGTTTGTCAATATCTCTTTTAATGTAGGTAATTTGATTTTCAGAAACTCAGGATTCCCCTACCTTAAAGAATTGATATAAATGAAATAAGTTACATGCACATAGTTAACTGTTCAACTCGACCATCATACCTTTCACATTTTATTAGGTAAAGCTCCATTCAGGATTTAACTAAATATTTTTATTTATTATATAATCACCCCAGCCCACCCCCATCCTTACAATAAAGTCATGTACTGGTAACATAAATCATATTACACCATGTAATATCACTTGTGGTTAGTGATGTCATCTCATTGTTGTAACATATTATGACGTCATGTTATTTTAGTCCGTGTGACTTGTAGTTTTGTAGTCAGTTTGGCTGTTCTGTTATAGCCGAGAAAAATACTTTTCAGATATAAAAAATGTAGTTTTTCTGTATTAAACAATAAACAAAATCTGACGTTCATGCATATTTAATATTGAAGATATTCAACTCATTGAATAAATTAAATATTACTTAACAATTTATGTTATATCCTCTCTATATATGCAATATGGCATTATAACAGTCTAGTATGAGTATCCAGGTATGATTGGGAAATCTCAACTAGCTTGAGGTTAAAAATTTAGTATTTCCACCTGCTTTGGAAAGGAGACGTAGAAATCTCAATCTGAGGGTGAGATTCTTTTGTTTTGAGACAGAAATATAGGTAAAAAAAAGAATCTCAATTAAAAGTATGAGATTTATGTGTCTCCTCTACAAAACAGGGATTGATTCTTTTTTCTACCAATTTAGAAATTGTGGGTGGGTTTCAAATGTTTATTCTGGGAGTTAAGAATGAATAACTTTGTATAAACCGGAATTGTGTACATTCTTTTTGATGGTCATATTTATTTTAAAGTAGAACATTAAATAACAAAGTTATATTTTACAAACTTAGCATCAGTGTCGATGTTAATCACATTTGAAGCCAAATATTGACATTAAAATGAAAAAAAAAGAATCCATTATGAGTTTATCTATGTATGATAGGAAAATCTCATCTTACATGGATACTAATGGATCCTGATATTCTTGCAAGTTGATGTCATTTTCTCCATGCAATGATATTGTGTGTGACGTAAGCCCATGTAATTTGCACATAAAACTCATATTCTTATAAGATAGAACTATCCTTTATTGGTGGTCCGTGACTTAAATGTCCTGGTCCAGATTTCTCCATCATATATAACAGGCCATGTGAGAATATAAGAATCCATTATGAGTATCCATGTAGGATAGGGAAATCTCAAACGAGGGGTTGAACATTTCAGTCAGAGACGAGGCTTGCTTGAGATTTCCCGATCCTAAATGGATAAACTTATAATGGATTATTTTTCTTCCATTTTAGTGCCAATATTTAGCTTCAATTACGATTAACATAGACATCGACGCCATGTTTTTGAAATCTAACTTTGTAATTCCACATTCTACTTTTAAATAAATATGACCATTGGAAAGATTGTTCTGGATTTTGGTTTATACAAAATGTATAAACTACAAAACAAAGTCATTCATTCAAAAATCCAATATTTAACATTTGAAATGCACTAAAAATTTCTAAATTTTGAAGAATTGGATGTCATTTTCCCGTAAGATGACGTCATGCTCCCCATATGATGATGTCATGTAATTGTCTTTTGATTGTGACGTCACTAAAGGTCACTTGGTCATGTGCGCGTATCTCACATGGGGAAAAACCATATCTTACATGAGCAGATATGGAAGAAAAAATATTCCTGGTCCTTGGTCTTGTTCAGGGTTAGCTTTGGCTCTCAAAAACTTTGAACCAAAAATTAGCCAGTTTTTGAATCAAGGATGTTAAAGAGCCAGAAAAACTAAGACACTGAAAGTGACAAAAATGCCTCAAATGTAGAACTGAACAATTGCTAATATGCTGTATAGATTCTTCTTGATTAACAGTTTGTAAAAGTAAGTCTTGTTTTACTTTTTAGTAAATCAGTGTTCTTAGTCTGCCTAATAATGAAATTAATACAAATTTTGGAGCAAAAAAAAAAAAAGCAAATACCTATTATTTTGGAACCAGTTAGTTAAAGTCTGTCCCGAGCCATTAGGCCCATCAGGCCGGAGCTTATCCCGGTTTCGTTGGCGTTAAGCGACTGAGAGTACAAGACTCCCCTGAATGGGACGCCGGTCCATCGCAGGGTTAACCCCCAGCATTTTGCTGGTACTCATTTTTTTTTCAGCTGAGTGAACTGGAACAACATGAAATTAAGTGTCTTGCTCAAGGACACAACACATCGCCCGGTCCAGGGATCGAACCCACGACCTTCGAATCATGAGTCCAACGCCTTAACCACTAGGCCACGCGCTTCCATTTTGGAACCAGACATTATAAAAATTAGCAATTGGCTAAATTGGTGAATGTCAGAGCTAACCCTGTTTGTTTATACAGAGCTGAACATTTTATTTTCATACATTTCAGTATTGTAATTCCTGTGATCTTTGGAGGATGATTTATTGTAAATACAGTCAGACTCCTATTACACAGGACTTGTTGAATCTAGCTGAAGAGAGAGGATGGAAGAAACTATTTTTCACAAATAAATTGCAATTACAGGTAACAGGACTTATTATGTGTTGTCATAAAGACAGAAATATCACATGTGTATCGTAAGGTTGACAGGAATGTAGGGTTGTCATGGTTACCTGGGTACTCGTGCAGGGGTAGGGTAATGCTTGTTCTTGGGTAACAAAAACACTACCTGGAACCCAATATAATAATACACAACTTAAACTATTAATTAAAACAAAAATAATAGCTGAATTTCTTTCATTTATGACACTTCAGTTTGTACATTGTTGGCGTGTTAAGACTCAACGTTTTCATTGTACTAAGTCGAAAGTTGATATGAATGCCTATCAGATTAACTGTGCCTATAATGAAGAAGTACAAATGATTTCGAGGCAAAACAAACTAGCTGCCATTGCATTAGATCAACATGTGGAAAGGGATAATTCTAACATGACCTGCGTTTTCTTTCATATGAAACATGAAGAGTGCAAACTGTGGTATAACAAATGATATACCCATCACTGTTTCGTTTTAGTGACATAATCCCTTGTTTATATTATGACATCATGCTCTGTATCGCGAACAATGGTTGTGACGTAATTTTGAAAATTTTTGAAAAACTCTTATGATTTCCAATAAACCGTGTTTAATTTTGACCCCTTATTCCAATTTTTTTTATATTTTTGGACCCAAAACCTGGTAGGACCCCTTGTTATGCTAATGGCAATAGGGTTGATTACAATTTTAAACTGAACCACATTAAATAGTCAAATAAGAACATGATTATAAGACTTTATACGCTCAGTATGTGGAAGGTCTGCAGGCTTTAAACACTTAGGTCCTGCATCACAGTAGGCATGGCATGCTTAAGAACCCTCCCTGCACATTGCTCTGAATGCACTGCAAAGATAAACAAATTCTTTTACTTCACCTATAGCAGGCAATGTCTTGATATGACTGAAATATTCTTGACTGGAATGTATAACCTCAATCATCAATTTTTTGTCTGCCAGTTTATGAATACTGTACATAGTTTTGATAAATGTTTTATTATTCTTTATTGTGTATTTTATAGATGCAACTGTTGAGAATCAGGAAACATGAGGGACAAACAGCATTTGTGACACAGGATCAGGAGGACTAGAGACAAGAACAATATTAGTTATAACAGTATCAGTGTCATGATAACAAGCCTTGTGATATGTCATGTTACCGTGACGACATTCATAGTGCTAAAATCATACCAGATGATATATTTTTATACAGTTATATGCAAAACTTTAAATATTTTCTAATGGTTGATAGCAACACTACTGTCCAACAAAATAGATTTTTGGGTTTTTTGTTTTTAAAGTCTAGGTTAAAAGTAAAATTTATTTTTATTCATTTAAATATTCACGTTAGAATTTGTATTTATATCTTGTTTTGTCCCCCACAATATTTTTAATAATTAATTTATTTATTCATTTAAATATTTATTTATCTATTTTATTTTATTTCATTTTTTCTGACAAATCTGATTTATTCAGTAATTTTGCCCAGGGATCTTGTTGTAATTTGCCTTCAGTTGTTTACCAGTATTTGTTTTGAGAAGTTAAATAATTTTGCCTTTTTGCCTAGAACTCCTTTGTAGTGCCTTTGTGATTCTATACATGCAGTATAATTTTGTTTAACTGTACTTTAAATATATTTTGATCATTTTTCATGATAATGATAATGAGCACACAAAAATGAATACACTGCTTTATTAGATAAGCCTTCACTGTTTTGTATTTTTAAAGTGATTCAAATTCACTAAAATTAGCATTTATTATTATGAGTTTGTCTGTTTTTTTTTAGTTGTGTGTATTTTATATATTTTTATATACAAGACAATGTGTCATACTGTGGTAGAAGTAAGCTTGTTGGAAGTATTCAACATGAAAGGAAATGCCTCAAAATGTCCCAAAGACCTTAAACTGAAAATGCATATATCTTAAAACTTATAATTAATATTTATTGTTTTTATTATTTTTATTATTATTATTATTAGAGTTATTAACTTTTATTTACACAGTTTATAAGGTTATTAAAATACTGTAAACCACTTTTTTCTATGAGGATATTTTTTTTCACAAATGTAAAGGGATTGGATAGAATAACACTTGGGCTTGAGTTGTGAATGACAGTACTGTAATAGTGGTGTCATAGATCTGCTTTTATGAAAATTCAATGTTGTGAAATAAACTTTTAAAATTCATTGTTATGGAATAGATTTTGAAAATGCCATGGTGTGAAATAAATTTTGAAAAAAAGATGCCTCAAAACTAAATTGGTTTACAGTAGTAGTCTTTGAAATTTATCACATTCCTTCCAGGGGTCATGATACATGACCATATTTACTGACTTATCCGTCCAGACTTAAAGTCACCCTTCTCAGGAAGTGTAGTAAATGTACTATCTTAGGTTCACTACTTATCATAGTGTAATTACCAATAATATTTGAATATTAATTTCTTAGAATTTTTGTGGAAATAATTTTTAAGTTACAAATGTTTTAAAAGTTTTGTCTAAAATCTGGATATCAAAATGTTCCCTGCAATTTGGTCTACTAGTATCGTGTGTTGAAATAATCTATTGTTCTATACATGTAGTTGATATCATTTAACCTGGATCTGTAATAAAATCAATTGTTGTTATACTTAGAAATCACAAATTTACACCAGGTACCCGTCCAAATGTAGCAGTGCTTTACAAATGTGCCATTAAGTTATTTTCTAGGAATAGTTTCAAATGTTGAACCGCTCACGGAACAGTTTTTACATGCGTTCCAGATTTTAATTGTTTTGTTGTTTCTAAAAGTCAAAGGGTATCTAATTTTTTACAAAGATATTATTTTGATATTTTTGGACAGGATGCAATAATGTAAAAAAAGTTTGTGCAGCAGAAATTAGAAGTTAAACAAATAGTTGTCTTAACTAACAACCATTAATAGTAATAATATTTTGTGCTTAGTTGTAACATTTATGGAGAAGAATTGTAGTTGCTTTAGTGGTAGATCTGCCTTGTTTTTACAGTTCATGTGGCCTTATACTGATACAGTGAGTACACTTACAGTTTTAAATAGCTCAGATTTATTTGTATACATTTTGCAGATAAGTATATTTTTAGTTCAACGAAAACAAAATCTGTAAATGCTCAAGTATACCTCATTCATTCACCTGGCAGTACATGCATAATAAACTATAAATATTTAAATGGTAGTTAGACTAGAAAATGTCGACTTATTCCCACAGTTTATTTTTATTACTTACATATCTTAATGAAAGTACAGCATGAAAATGTTAATAGACAATCTTCAGTTTTAACAAAGCAGTTTTGAATTCTAACAAACAGGAAGTTAATATCAAGGGTACTTGCCACAAAGATGACATCACTATTTGCTATATCTGAAAAAAAAATTGTGTTTATCTTCCCGTAGATTAACTAGTAAAACTGAACCAACATAAATATATTCAAGTGTTAAACACTTTAGGTTTATTCAAGTATTATATGAAATGTAAAGATATTTTACATGTGTAAGACACTCCAAAACTATGAAACACTATTTCACGAAACTTAGTGCAAAGAATTAACATTGATGTAAAACTGATAATGTAATTTAATGGCTATACAGTTTGGATAACTTTAGCTGTAATGTTGAATCAAGGGCCTTAATGATCAGATGTACAAAATACATTCCAAAGTCATAATGCATAGGTAAACAACATTGACCTGTCAGCTTGACCTTTTATAAGAAGAATCCACACATTACATGGGTAATATTAGGATTCACATTTTATACATAAACAGTGTTTGTGTTTAATGTTACTCATTCTGTAGACAAAATAAACATGTGGATTTCCTATATGAATATACTAGGTCATGATAAATATTCAAAATTAAAGGTCAAGCTAACAGGTCAATGTTGTTTGCCTTTACCTTCATATTGTTTATATATCATTAAGATTTGTTTGTGAGTTCTAATAGTTATTCTTTACTGTGATATATAGATATAAATAACGTAATATATTTTGCCTTTATTTTTTAAAATCAAGCATTGTAGACTAGTTACTTATATTCATAACTGCATTTATTGATTTGATTTTTTTTATCAAATAAAAAAATAAGAAAGGGTAACACTGCTTCAGAGTTATTCTTAGTTCCTTTGGATAAAGTATGGAACAGCTGAGTAATAATACACGCCCACACACCAGGGTATCATTGGTTATTTTAGATAGAGCTGTTGTTTATATTTTATCTGTGTTTGTTTGATTGGAATGTTCTTTCACCAACATTTTCCTGTTCTGTTAGATGTTGCTTGTTGGCTCAGTTCGTAGGATTGTTCCTCTGTTTTTAGAATGTTATGAGACTCAAACCGCGGCAATGTCTGACCTAGACCTATACGTCCTTTTACAAAGCACTCTGCATTTTGAAATCGAAAGTCACTGGTCTTTCTGCTGAGACTTTTAAAGATAAGATGATGTCCTGTGTCACAGGATGTCACCCCATACACATCTCATCGCTTACTGTGCAGTAACATGCCTGTTTTGTCATGTCCCTTCTCTTTCATGGTGAACCGTATGTTATGTGATAAGATTAGAATTTATTCTGTTTATGTGTCCATTCCATGCCTATTTTCTTTTATTTTTATTTGTTTTCCAAGATACATTTTTACGTTACCATGTCAAGAACCTTCATTACAGAACATTGGGGGTTGGTCCTTAAAATGTTCAATATGTTATCATGGAAACTCTTCATTACAGAACGGATTTGAAAACTTCTCGATATGTTACCATGTAGACTGCCTCTTATATACAATCAAAAACAAACATATTAATCCATGTCTGAATCACAATCCAGAAGCAAAGTAAAAACTTTGGAACTGACAAGTTAGGTTAGGCACGTGAACTTCCACCAGGGAAGTGAGGCCGGGTGCTCTGGGAGGGTAAGCACCTCCTGTTTAGCTAGCTACACCCGCCTTGTGTGTAATCAAAATTGTGTGAAAGGAACATGTAACTATGAGATGTCAAATATATACAGGGCAATCCTGGACACATAGACATCAAACTTATCAACAATACTGTGATGACAGCCATAAAACGTTTTGAGGGCCTTGGATAAGCCTAGGCTTGCAATATCCCTAAGTCAAGAATTTATTTGCAAACAGCCTACTTTGTTGTACAAAGTCCCCGTAGTGGGAACAAACTATACCAAATGTTTTGTAGATTCCTTGTTCCTTTAAAACATGTTTTATGTGAACTACATCCCTATTATAGAGCAGTTTGGGAGATTCATTGATCTTAAAGTATATACTACCATGTAAACTGTCCAAATTAACGTTACATGTTTTTATACATTTAATATTTTATTCCTAGACAACTTGAAATGTAAATAATGCTTAAATTTCAACCCAAAAACAAACATACCAATCCGTTTTAAATCACAATCCCAAAAACTAAAACTTTGAAACTGTAAAAAAAGTCTTACCCTTCCGTAGCATCCAGTCTCACTGTCGTGGTGGTAGTTCTTTTGTTTAACCCCATTTGCTTAGTTTTTATTTTGCTTTTGGATCTTGATTTGAACATGGATTTGTATGTTTGTTTTTGATTTTGCGTTCTCGTTGATATTGAGATCACAAGTTATTACATGTCTAGCTGGTCTAGAAATGTAGAGAGAGAGAGAGATGTACAAGAGCAGGTAGGTTGAATAAAATTATCAAAGTTTAAACACTACAGCGTTTGTTTATAATTGGATATTTTAGATGTAATGGGTTTATAATAGAAAAAAACTAGAAGTGGCGAATTGTATTTGCAATAAGCAGGGACCTTAGATTGTACTTGGTTTTTTTCCAGCTAAACTTTCTCGGACACTCATTGACTATAAAGATTTCCAGAAACTGATATCTTTTTTGAGTTATAAGACATAGTACAATTTTCAGTTCAAACTATCAAATCAAAAACAAACATACTAATCCAAGTCCAAATCAAAATGCATAAACAAAGTAATAACTCTGAAACTGATAAATTTAGTTAAACACAAACTTCCACCAAAGTAGTGAGGCCAAGTGCTTCGGAAGGGCAAATACATCCTGTTTAGCTAGCTACACCCGACACGCGTGTAATCAAATTGATTGAAAGAAAAAATGCAACTATGGAGCGTCAAATATATCGAGGACAATTCTGGACACATACTTATCAACGATATTCTGCTGACGACCATAAGTTTTTGAGGGCCCTGATGAGCCTAGGCTTGCAATATCTAAGGGTCAATAATTTATTTGTAAGCAGCTTGCCTCCTTGTATCAAGTTCCCGTAGTGGTAACAAGCTTTACCATAGCGTATTAATTAGGAAACAAATACACCACAAGCAGGAGAGGCGGGTATATTGCTGCATACATAAGGAAAGCTGACAATAGAAATATTGAAGCCAACACCTTTGTCTTACAATTTCAAATATAGCCTTTTGTGGGCGTCATATTTGAGGTATAAGTCTAAATATGAAGCAGACTTTTGGGAATCAGTCGTATCTTTTATTTCAAGCTCACTGGAATAGATGGCATTCCCATAGTCTCCAAAATTAAGATTGTAGAGACGGAACATCATCTATATATCTGTATGCTAAGTTGAATATTTGGCGACAGTCTTCTCCCCTGATTTAACCAGGTTCTACATACATTCTGCTTCATAAGAATAAAGAAACAAATCAGCAAGCAATGGTGCACAGTTTGTACACATTGTCTACCGATTGTTTGCTGGAAAATTATATTACCAAACACAACATACGAGTATATGTGGTCTATCAAAAACTCCAACATTTTGTTGATGGTATTTTCAGTATGTTTTTGTTTGGAATCCGTATCATGCTTGAAAAAATAACCAGAATCCCTGTTCAACACAAGGTATTTATATTTGACTTACCGTTTTTTTTAAAAGAATGACAAAAGAATAATTCGTTTAAGACGTTCTTTTTTATTAAGAAATTATAATACGTTTACAATACAATATCAAACTAAATACGAATGACTACTACATATAAAATAGTGACAATAAGTGAACACAAATGTTAAAACGAATAAAATACTAGTAGCTACATTATGTAGCTAAAGTCAACACTTAAAGTCCATTACAACTCAGTACTGTACACTAGTAAGTTTATCTATAACAAAATTATATAATAGTCATTTTGGCAAGTGATTCATTTTTCAATAAATACAAAAAAGTAAAACCAACCACAACTAAACTCTGCATGCTTCCTCTCTTAAACAATAAGCCTTGCTTGCAATTTGCCTTCCTCGACATATTCTACACAGGCTACATTCTCTCCTGCTAAAGCAGTGAACAGTCATTTACATTTACGTTAAACAGATTATCAATTCAATGCAGAAATTAAAGGCAATCTATAGACTTTATTTATTTTTGTAAAAAACAGAGACTTCTATAAAAGAAATTAACAATTAACATTTAATGAAAGTAAGGTCGTTATTCAAAGCTTAATAAAACATTAATATCAATTATCACCAAGGACAAAGAAAGCATGACACATAACAGATGAAAAATAACAAAACTTGCAGTGAAGTTAAACACATATTGATACCTTTACAAACATGTCATGTTAGCATAACGTACTAGTAATTCACATGGAGATGATCCCCAACAAATGTACAGTATGTAGCTATTTGCCACCTATTTCACTAGACATCAGCATTGCTTGTGTCAGCATATAGTGCCTAGCATGTGCTTGTAATGATACAAAATGTAGGCTTTGGCGAGTAACGACAAAACACATGTAGATGTTGAACTCGCCAATGTGTTTGTTGTGTTGTAATATCTTATCCCAAGGAAGGAAATTAGCTCGTTAATTCTTCTATATTGGTAACAATAAGAAAGTTATACTGAATAAGGTTCAAGTGTATACGTAATATATATTCATATATATTATTTTCTGTGTATTATAGATAGAATGTCATGGAGTCTGAATAATAGATACAGAATATAAATAGATGGCATTAATAAGAGGGCGAAAAAACTCCAAAATAAAACGAAAGTCATGATGCAAATGGCGCCACTGACGTGATCTATAACATTTACAACGCATGTGTATAATTAATATTTTTCTGAAATTGTCTTACAAAACAATTGTGAATGTAACATATCACTATGAATCCTATTCTATTTCGAGACATTTCAATTTTCAATAGTTGATATTTGGTTGAGATTTCAAGCCTGATAAAGTGAACACACACACACACACACACACACCAGTAGTCATCAAAAGTTTAGTATACTGAAACTAATAGAACCTGTACTATAATTGATTTCATTTATCTAGATCGTGTTATCCTACTGTTACGTAACGTAACAATATACTGACTAGTTAACCAAAGTTTGATTTTGTGCTTTTTGAATAAAAAAGTTGAATACATTTAACGTTAATTTTAAATGCTGTTTTCTATAATTATAAATGGTCTCCTAGATGTCCGAGAAAATAAAGGCTGAGAAGTAGCTCTCTCTCTCTCTCATATTCTTCTTAACAACCAAATCACTGCAAATGGCCATAATCACACTATGCATGACCATCACCACAACAACCAATCATCATTGTCAATGATCATCATCACTGTCAATGACCATCATCACATTTTCTTGTATCTCCCTACTTCAGCTTGGCAGTTTGGACATCTATGTATGGCGTCCTTACATGCATTAACACAGAAAGGTATAAAACAACATCCAAGCCAGGCACAAGGCACAATCAATCTGCAAATCAAAAATACAGGAAAATATTATAAACTATTAATATCATAGACAATAGTTTTTGAATCAGCCAACCCAGGCACAAGGTAAAATTAATCTGCAAACAAGATAAGGAAAATTTTATAGAGAATATTGATGAAATCATCCAAGATTAATCTGCAAAAAGATAAGAGAATTATTACAGACAATAGTGTTGGAATCGGTGAATGCCTAGTGCAAGGTCCAGCAAATTAAACAGATCATTGTTGTTTGCATATACTCACCGATTCCAACACTATTGTCTATAATTTAAAATAAAAATACAAAATAAATAAAATACATGGACAAAGAACTGTGAAGCAATAAAACCGAGACAGAACTATGAAGCAATAAAACCGAGACAGTACCGTTCTGTGTAAGGTTTTAATCGTGTGTCGGTTTTTACTTCGACTAGGTAGAGATTTGTAGCATTTAAATAGTATGTCGGTTTTTACCTAGACAAATGAAAACTACAGTGATATGTGCCAAAATTGATGCAACCTTTCACTTGATGCCAAGAATATCTAGCATTTAATCAGCCGTAAAATGAAAAATACTGCAAATACTTACACCAAACTGTCAGTATTAGGTGACAGCAAATACTTACCCCAAACCTTCAGTATTAGGTGAGATTACCCTTTGATGAAACGATTGGCAATTGGGTGTTAAAGGAACTGTTAAGGATGATCAGACGCCATGTATCAAATCTTCTCTTGAATGAATGTTGTCTAATTGTCTCTTTAACCTGATTTGCAATTATATTAAGATCAGGTGACTGAGATGGCCAATCTTTAACCACATATTTAACCACAACTGGCCATAAATGTTCATCTAGTGTAGCAATGTACTTTGTAAATAATTTCCTGGATTGGAACCAATGTACTTACTCTTGGAAATGTGACACATCACCATAACATAGCACTCACTCGGATGTTGTGGCCGTGTTGACCAAAACTCTTGGTCGGTATGCTTCATTCTCTCTTATTCTCTCTGTTCCATACATAAATGCGATCTTTATTTGATATAACCACTTGAGTGTCATCTGAAAATATCACCTTTCTTCAACTGTCATATTTTTCATTAATTTACTCCACATTACCCTGTGTTTTCTGTTGGTGACTAACACTGTGAGGATCTTCACCACTCTATGTCGTTTAAAGCCATAAAAGTATTCTTTTAACTGTTCTGATATATGAATTTTCTTTGTTGTTGCACCATTATAATAATCTGAAATTTATTTTAAAGCTTGTTTTCTGTTTTTCTTCACAGATCAAATCAAAATCCCGTCACCCCTTTCATCAATCACAGACTTCCTCCTTCTGTTTGAACTATTTTTCTATACTCTCCCCGCTACTATATTTATTGATCATCCTACTTATTATAGACTTGTTTACTGCAAGGATTTCTGCCAATTTATTTTGTTTTTTCTCCATGTAGATACAAATCTATAGCAAGTTGTCTCTCCTCTACCGACATTTCCTGTCGTCTGAACCAGTTATAATAAGGACAAATCGTATTTTGTGTGGGGCCAGTTACGCACTCAAAATGTGTTCCAGCCACTCTTTTTTTACATTACCATTAAGACTTACAGATCAGAATTGCAGAGACATTGTATTTTGATGTAAATAACGTCATCAAAAGTTGCATCAATTTTGGCATGTCACTGTAGTTGGATGGTTGGTAAAACACTTGTATTGCCAATGGTAAGTTATATAAGGTTTTACGGTGTATATATAGGGAAACAGCACTGCCTTAGACTGGGAATGTATACACCAGTTGGTATCTGCCGTTATAAGGTATGTTTGGTGTATCAGACCTTAAGTGTACTCACCCTACTCCACATATACCAAGACAAGCTAGCCAAGTCATCAGTCCTGATTCAAAGTCGACAGATGTCATTATGTCCGCATGGCATGCCGGGCACTGTGTCCGAACTGGTGATTCCCGGAAAGACACTCCCACGGCTACTGCAGGTGGCGGAACAGTTACAACTGTATATCCAGGTTGACCTTGAGGAGGTGGGTAGGGTTGACCTGGTGGTGGTTGTTGGTATGGCTGTGCGTAGGGTGGTGGAACTCCCTGTTGTGGTGGATACGGTTGATTTTGTGGTCCTGGAAGGAAAAATATAAAAACATATTGAGTAACAATCGCATCAAAGCTAAAAAATTAATGAGTCTAAAATTGATCACTAGTGGTCTGATTGGTTACAGCAAGTGGTAACTGCCAATAATACCCAATATATCTATGTGCTTTATGGTTTACAAAACATGTTTTACAACAGTATCTTACATCTAATTTTTAAATTGAAATCGAATTCAAATTTAAACTTCCTATTGTGTAACTGACCAAAGGCTATTATTTAGGTTTAATAGTATCTTTTTAAGCTGGTCATTATGTATAAAAGGATTTAAATATGTGTTGAAGTGTTTTCTTTGTCATGATTAATATCCAACTGTGAGTCTGGCTAGCTGAATATTCAGAGAGATAGGGACTGTGCCTAGAATTTTAAAACAAAGTAAGCACCAAACAGGAACAATTTTAAGGATCAGGATCTAAGGAAACCAGGTCAACAATAACTCTGTGTGCTACATATTGCTTTCTTGTTATCAAATAACAATTCTTACTTTATGAGTAGGTTCAATACATCAACAATGAAATATTTATCAAATAATAAACATTATAAACTCATTATGACTAGCAGTCTTTGAAGTATTAGAAACAATCATGAATTGAAATATCTTATGATAATTTGTCAAAAAACCCGGCCGTCTTGGGATGATATTATGTTTCATTTTTATATTAACTTTTCTTTAATAATAAGAAGGGACAATAACCGAAACAGTCAAGAAATGCCGAGAAGCGAGAAACAAAAGACGAGAACATACACAAGGTCAGATATAATTAACACTTTCAGCTAAGGACGTACATAAAATGGTATCCAGAGAGTGAGTAGGTTTAAATGACCACTGCTTATCAGTGTCCATAATTTTGTTAAAATTCTAACTAGCAAACATCTCAAATATTCAACAGTTCCTTTTAGAGACGTCACCAGCTAAAGGTGAAGTGCCACAACGTGTTATCTTTGCAGTGTGCCTAGGACAATATACAGGGAGGGATCTTTAGTTTGCCATGCCCAACGTTACACGGGGCATTGGGTTTTCAGGTCTCACCCGAAATCCCCTATTTCTACATGCAGATTTCTAGGCGAAGGAACAGTCAGTCACTTAATATTTTGAGTCTTAGCCAGAATCCGGCTGGGGTTAGGACCTCCTCCCACCGTACAGAAAGAGCACTCAGGGCACTAGGCTACCGTTTAGATCTAATATAAGACAGTGTAACAATAAACAATAATAATACGTGGGAAGGAAAATATCGAACAAAAGAAACTGATTTATAAAATACGTAATACAGGGTGTGGTACCTCAAGATAACAAACTTTTTTACCTGGATACACCTGTGGGGGAGCTCCATGTCCTGGTGGTACGTCATCCTCTGGTCTCTTCATTGTCCAGGTAAAATAAGTCAAAAGTCAACACTGTAAAATATATCAAATTTGATAAAAGTGCTAATAAAATAACATATTGTCTGTGTTACTATAAATAGCATTTCATGATGAGTATCATGTCTTTAGACTAGATATTGATTCGAAACAGGTAAATAAGCATATATATAATATATATTTTGGACCAATCACAATCGTAATTTAATGATACGTAATAACCTCAAAACATATTTTTCCAGAATATCATCAGTTATTATCAACACATTGTGTGGGAGGTTTTCCAGGATCTGGCTATGATTTGCAACAAATACATTGTGTTCAGCTACCGTGACCTCTTGTATAATATTTTCAACGGTCCATATCCAATTACAGAACCGGTCTATATCCAATATACTGAGAAGCATTCAAGGCTCCTAATAGACTGCTAATAGACAAACACCATGTCATTTTCAAATTTTTCTGAGAGAAATATTTAATAATTATGTCAGCATGTGCGTCATATATATATATATATATAGTACATTTTCACTTAATCTAACATGAACATACCACAAGAAGTATTCAAGACTGTTAAAAGAAAAAAAAATCATGCCATTTTTTCAAACTTTTCGGAGAGAAATATTAATTATAATGTCAGCATTTACGTCATATAATTATATATATATATATATATATATTATATAATATATATATATATTATTACAAGATGTAAGTTTTATCATTAAAGTATCACTTTACTAAATATCCTTATCATGCTTACATCTCTGGTATTACACTAAATAATTATATTGTGTCCACTTTTGTCGAATTCTAATCAAATTGACCTACAGGACAGACCTGTCGAAAGTTACAACCAAGATAACCAATAAGTACTAAATCGGAAGCTTATCTTGGCCTCTCGTAAGCTAGATCATTTCGGCAGCAGCTGTTGCATATCTTGCAGCAGATTTTCGACCGCTTGGTATCTACATTGACCAGTTAGTAACCTAGTTCGGCTCCATTTCGTTTGCGCAGTGTTAATCTTTCGACGGGTCTGTACAGTAAACCTTATAGCTGTAGGGCGAGGCAATTTCTTTCATTTTGGCGGGGGGGGGTGTTGAGAGGGCAGTTGGTCAGTCATGGGTCACGGCATACTTCAAACATTAACACTACATTACAAAGTTAGATATATATAGATATATGACGAACTAATATGCTTATCACTCCCATCAGACATTAATATCTACCATATGTGCATCTTATACTGCTAACTCAAGTGTGACTGTCGGCCTATGTAGTATAATAAACTGAACATCAAGATGATAATGTTCGTCTAAAATCTGTACATAAGACTTAAAATCACTTTGTTTATGCATTTTTTCAATCCTTAGTCGACACAATTTTTGGACTACAAACAAAGTAATTATATAAGGACTTTATGTAGATCTATACAAGACTTACCGGTTTGTCTACTTTAGTTGCTATAAGGCAGCCTGGAGCATTAAGAATGTTGAGATGTATAATAACTAGGTCAAACATCGTACACTATACTGTAGTATGACCTCCCTATCAACTCTGAACCAAGGTAGTTTTTACATGTCTGCAGACAGGATAGGATTGAATTCTGATAACTTGTGATCATTAATTTACAATGTAGTCAATCATGGACGGGTCGGTATTACAGGTCTACATGGTTCTAAATCAATCAATTATGGTAGACAGACTTTTTATGCAAATTTATGTAAAGAATATTTCTTGAAACATATCCAATGTTACAGTGTCTTCTTAGATGTTACAGTGTTACCAGTATTACAATTAAGCATGACGCTTAACATAACATGTGATACTTCAGTGTTTGTATATCATATCATTGGAAGCGTATATGCGTGCACCGTGACAGTCTCTTCATTTAACAGTGAAAATAATCAAAAACAAAAACTGTGGAACTGGCAAATTAGGTTAAATTTAATTAATTTATGTGTGAACTTCCACCAGGCAAGTGAGATCGTATGCTCCGGAAGGGTAAGCACCTTCTGGTAAGCTAGTTACATCCACCACATATCTATCGTAAAATATATCCAGAGTAATTTTGGATACAAAGTCTTATCAACAGTATTGTAATGGCGACCATGATGTTTTAGGACATTGCTATATCTAGACCTGCAATATCCTTGCGCCAACAACTTATTTGTAAACAGCTTGATTCGTTGTATGAAGTTCCCGTGGTGGGGAAAAGCCCTGCCATGGCCTGAAACATAACCGATTAAATAAACACCATTGATCAACGCGGAGATGATGTTTTCTGAATGTTTTGCTGTTTATGGCTCAACTATTACAAAATAATCAAATAATACGTAGTTATAATCTTTTCACAAATCATGATTTAAATGTTAACAGTATCAATATTGTAGACTGACTATTTTTTGTGCATGTTACAATTGTTATGTAACATTAAGAAGACTTAAATAAATCCATGTTTATTTTTAACGATGTCCTATTTATTATGAACCAGGACGGTATATCAATGATGCTTTATGGATTAACATAATACAGTTAATTTCCCATTACACAATTGCACCCACTGCTAGTTCATTTACTAAAATGAAACAAATCGATTTTAATTTTTTATAATTGTTATATATTCCTTCCGTTTTAAACTTTACAAAAATTCAGACAAAATAATATTAAGAGGAGTTATTGATTCAGCTCAAAACAAATTGTATTACAACATTGACAAGAATACTTGTCGATCATGACACTGATCAATATGTAGTATTATTAGTTATTAAATTGATTAAAAGAATATGCAAATCTACCACATATGAAAAGAAAATAATTACCAAACTTTCTGATAATTTATATCAACTAGCAGTTAAGTTATGAACGGACATGGTCGAGTGGTACTGCTCATTGGCTGTCGAAGTCAAAGATTGTGGGTTCGAACCTCACCCAGGAAATGGAAATTTTCTGAGATGATTTCCATCTCCTACCGATTCTAGAGCGGTAAAATGCTCATTACGAAAATTACTAGAATATTCTTTCGGATGAAAACCGAGGTCACGTGTCTCAGTGCACGCTAAAGACACCTCTGGGTAGTGTTTGAAAAAGAGTAGGCAACCCGTGGCCGCTACAGAGGGCGCTTACAATTAGACGCGATTTAAACAAACTGAGAGCTAGAAGATAAGATGCTATGATATCCATACCTCGGTAATTTCTGTCAGTCTACTCTTCACTCATACATAATACAGAGAAAACAAAATGCATTGCGCCAGGTGAGCTATAGGTAAGCAAAAACGTGGCATTTATTATGATCAAAATAATGATATAATAACATACAGATAAAGAGTGCACAGCTTCAAAATTTTTATCAACCAAAAAAAAAAAAAAAAAAAAAACCCCTAATAGACTTAGGACCGCCCAGGCAAAAACCATAGATAAAACCCAATTAGGTTAAAAACTATGGAAAACCTGTGTCCGATGGCAGGTGTCAAAAGCCCTAAAATGATCGGACCTCATTTTTAATATATATATGCATCAATAAATAAAAAATAAAATAAATAAATGAAAATTCGGTATGATGTAGACAGGACGAATACCTGGCGTAGAATGACAATAACATTCACGAGAGCTAATACTACCCGCGTTTATTCACCCGTGAAATCATGCTATATATACACGTGTCTATTAAGACAACATTTTCCCGCTATACTTCGAAACGCGGGAAAATAAAATTATCTGTGTGTGTGTGTGTGTGTGTGTGTGTGTGTGTGTGTGTGTGTGTGAAGAGGTACTGATGTGTCCAGAAAAACTCCAAGCCCACAATCGTGCTACTTGAGGAATGTCCCACAGACTTTAATGAATATTTAAGGCATGCAAATGGTAAGATTAAGTGTATTTAAAGGCAGGGTTACACTATGGTTTATTAGCTGAATCTTTGATGAACTATGATGAGGTAATTTTGATCAAAGTTAGTGTTTTACACTATCCAAGTTGTCCGTCAAAGCTTACAGAGACAAACATCTAGAAGGACTTGTTTTTTTACATTAAAATTAAATTATCATTATAGTTTGACTAAACAGCGCTACGTTCATTTTGGTAGAAACCCATTTAACACTTGTATGTTTCCGACAAGCGCGTCTATATAAGCTATCAGACCATGGTTTCACAACCATTCCTTAATATAGATTAGATTTTCCTTAACTTAGATTATCCCAATAATTTTGTTAGTTTCTGATTTAGACATTCATATTGATGCTATATTGAACTTCTCTCTAAGCTTTATAACATCTTAATTTTACACAAGAAGAAAAGTCACCTTTAAGGATCCTTAAAGCCCCCTTAAAGACTCATTAAATGGGGCTTTAAGGATCTTTAAGGGATCTTTAAGGACCTTAAATGTGTCTTTAAGGTCTCTTTAAGGACATCCTTAAAGATCCTTAATGGAACTGAAATTTTAAGGATCTTTAAGGCGGCTTTAAGGATCTTTAAGGATTCGTTTAATAAACACAGAAAACAAATTTCTTTACATTTTTTTAAATTTTAAATTTATATAAATGTGATGTTAAATATAATTATTTAACTTATTATACTCTTACACTGTTTTATTTTATTTTATTGTTTTATTTAAAAAAAAAATTATTTTTTTTTTTTTTTTTTTTATTTATTTATAAAATTTGTAAATTTATAAAAAATAAACTTATTTATTTAATCATTTATCTCTATTAATTTATACTAATTTTGGTTGTTTTGCAAGTAGTCCTGAAATCACAAATAAAGAAGAACACATTATTTAACATCATTTATTACAAATTTACTTATCTAATTTCGCTCGTAGCGGGACTTGAACTCACTACCCTTAGTTCCCCAGATTACATCCTTTCCTGATTCTACATCCTTATCCATTAGGCCACGGAAGACATGAATATGCATCATATATTTTTAAACTATATCAGTACCCGGTAGCCTAAGGATCACGTGACTAGCTCTAAATCTTTCAGATTTAATAATAAAATATATAAATAAAATGTTTTACTCCATTTTAAAAATATTTTATTATTATTATTATTATTATTATAGTATGCTCTTTCATTCTTGAGAGGAATAATTTTTAGGTTAATTTACCTGACTTAAGATTTCTGATCAAAGGAAGACGGGCATATCAAACCTTTACCTGTAATACACTTATTTATCTGACTGGCAAACATCACTTTTATAAAGATCAATTATCGATCAGATATCCATTCCTATTTGTATAATCTTAATCATACCACTGCTTTTTTATTAAAATATTTCAATAATTCTTGAAATTAAAACAATAATTTTAAGTAAATTTTATTTAAAATTGTCTTTTATAATTTAGTTACATTTTTGTTGTAATACCAATACTTATTTCCTTGTTTGATAAACAACTATAATATTGTACCAGCGACATTTAATAATCTGTACAAAATGGAAGGACGAGTTTTAATGATAATTTGTTATAATCTTAATCTATCCTTCAAAATCTCGCATTTAACTTAAATGACTGTTTTATGAGGGAAACAGTGAGAATGTTAAATAAAATAATTTCAGAAATTAATTCAATTCACGGAGAGAGAGAGAGAGAGAGAGAGAGAGGAGAGAGAGAGAGAGAAGAGAGAGAGAAAAGGGGGTGCACATGTAAAACATTATAATAATAGTACTCTTTACAAATTGAAACAGTAGAACTAGCGACATTTCCTACTGTTATAAATCTGGTAAAACTGTTTAAAAAAATATTACCATTGTCATACTCAAAAGCGGATCCGAGTGAATAGTCACTACCCTTTTTCAAGTTTTGGATCAGACCCGGCCAGAGACCAAACCCGCGACCTTCCACTTCTGGAGCGGACAGTCGACACTCTACCGAGCTGGCTGCTACCGAAGTGGAAGGTCTCCTTCCTCCCCTTTTTTCCACACTTGTTTAAAATTATCTATATGACATCCATCTGAACATTCAAGTTAATTTTATTATATTAATTAAATTATTACATTATTATACTAAATAATCAGTATATAATGGTGCAACACACAAGAATCCTTTTTATCAGAAAATAGCACTTATCATTTTAGATTTTTTCCATAAAGCCAATAACGGACGGATAGAATAAAAAGTCAAATGAGATGGAATTTATCTATTAAAACCAATTAAAAATAAAAAAATGTACAAAAAATGTACAAAAGTTGGGACTTCATATGAAAAAAGAACCTTGCGCTATAAAAATATACAAAAAGATAATCTTATGTGCTAAAAATGTACCATTCTAATTAGCTCTCTCTCTCTCTCTCTCTCTCTCTCTCTCTCTCTCTCTCTGGGCCCTGACCCTTGGTCCCAATATTCATTTATGATTAATGGAATCACTCTTTATGGAATCTGTCCTTGAATAAGAATTATTTTTGAAGTACTGATAACAACCCTGTTTAAAATTCATGCTTTCTGACAAGACAGAAGTGTCTTAATTAGTATTACTAATTAACGTCATTTACTAATACTAACTGGGTTCTTTCATGCCTAAGTGATCAGGTACCGGTAAATAACATTATCACCTAAAACTGGTCAGCACTACCTGAATTCTTTCATACCTCAGCGAACTGGTACATTACATCATCACCTGATTGCAATTACCTACCTGTACACGAATTAATTAATCAGTACCACTAATTAACTGGTCCATCCACTGGTTGCTTGACAATTTGCGGTAAGCGAGAGGGAAAAAAGTCGGAAAGCAGGGGCAAATGTTGGGGTGCCCCCTCCCCGCCCACCTACCTCAATCCCGCTTGATCTGACACTGCATGATTTACCATTTTTGAATTATTTTTAAACAGAACGAAAAAAGTACACGACACTGCAAATCCAAATTCTCTCTCCTCTCTCTCTCTCTTTCTCTCCTAGATATGACAATATTCCAACGTCAGCTGCAGACTGCTAATATCTTTTTGTGTTTGAACAACACCATTTGATTTATTTCTGGAGAAAACTTTTTTACTTTTTTCTCAACATAATCAGGATAACGGGATAGCAGAGTATAGAGTTTCATTCCTGTGTCAAGATTATTTCACTTATATCATTATTTGATTCAATGAATAAGAATTCTAGAATGGCCAAGAATGTAAAACCTGAGCGAACTGACAAATTTTCTGAGATTATGGCCTGTCCCAGTTTAATATTTGTAAGTTTGTAACAAAATTGTATAGTCTTGTGTATAGACTTTAAGTTCAAGGATAGTGAAGGAAATCGAAGTGCATTGAGATTAGAACCATATTCGACAAGCGAATTTTCTCACACCAGATTTTCCCTAAAGATGTGAACCAAGGCAGTGAGATCAAGATTTTGCTAGTTATGTTGTGGCGGCCGTCAGTTCTAGGATTGCGGATGAAACGGAAACACACAGAGAACCCCATTTTCGGCAAGAAAACAAATTAAAACGATAATTACTTAAAATAAATGCCGATGATATAAATGTTTTTTTCTTTTAATTGTTTCATTATAAATCACAACTTTATTAGCCCGAAATTCGTTAACTTGGATTGCGGACCTATTCTATGATTAGAAAATCATGCTTATAGTTTTCGCTTGTGGGAAAAAGTTCCGATAGACAACTCTCAGCTCCGAGTTTCTCTCTCTCTCTCTCTCTCTATCTATCTCTCCTCTCTCCATAAACAACTTGATCAGAGAATACAAGTTATTTTACTGGATCGATCGAGAAATTATTACATGAAGAAGATAGTGCAAATGAATCTACCAGTTTTGTCTATGAAATTGTGGTTTATTTATTTATTTATTTATTTATTTATTTATTATTTATATATATTATTTATTTATTGATTGTTTATTTATTTATTTGATTATTTATTTATTTATTTATATGATTATTTATATATTTATTTGATTATTTATTTATTATTTATATGATATTTATTTATTTATTTATTATTTGATTATTTATTTATTTATTTATTTATTTATTTATTTTTTATTTATTTATTTATTTATTATTATTTATTTATTTATTTATTATTTTTTATTTATTTATATGAATGCACATTTCAAGGTCATGAAATAAGAAATATCAAATAATGGTAGTTTAAAAACTGATGATGTACAAGTCTTCGCTCTGCCCTCTCTCTCTCTCTCTCTCTCTCTCATATACTTATTAAAGTTTTTAAAAATATTTATTTATTTATTTATTTATTTATTTATTTATTTACACACAAATAACAATTGGTAAAAAGTATCTAAAGTATCCCTAACATTACTACTCATGTAGATTAATCATCAGATTCCATTAAAATTCAAATCCATCTAGGTAATTAAAGAGATTAACAACATACGGTAAATTTTTCAGGTAGAATATACTATCGTCTGGTTAAAATGAGTTTGAATTTGCTTCTGTTATCAATTAGTTAGGTAAGTTGTTGATGAGATACCGGGGAAATGTTGATGATCATCAATTAGGAACCATGATCTGTTTATTACCTATGGGCATAAATCCATAATGATAAATAGTCAAAACTACACTTTTTTTAGTTAATAATAAATAATAAATAAATAAATAAATAAATAAATAAATAAATAATAAATAAAATAAGAAGTTGTACATTGAATCAATTTAGAGCTGGGACATAATATCGGAGCAGTATAGATTATAAATAAAATAAATAAATAAATAAATAAATAATATAAATTAATTAATTAATTAATTACTTTGAAAACAATCATGAAATTTTATCACCGGACATTTATTTTTAATCGCGTTTTTCTCCAATTATTTTTGTGTAATATATACCAAATAAATAAATAAATAAATAAATAAATAAATAAATAAATAATGGTGCATCCTTAGCCAATTCAGGGTGGTTGAAAAAACACCATTATATCATTTAAATACATGTGTATGTCAGGGTGATCCTTAAAGATCCTTAAAGCCGCATTAAAGATCCTTAAAATTTCAGTTCCATTAAGGATCTGTAAGGAAGCCTTAAAGATCCTTAAAGAAGATGGTGGTCCTTAAAGGGGTCTTTAAGGAGGCTTTAAGGATCTTTAAGGACATCTTTAAGGATCTTTAAGGATTCCTTAAAGACCCTTAAAGGAGGGAGTTGGTCTTGTGTTAATTCTTTTGGGTGCCATACATATTGTCAAAAGTTGTCAAAATTTAGATGCGGAATGAATGCCTTAACATGGAACAAATATGTCTAATTTGACCTTTTCATATTATCCGTCCATTTATCCGTTATTATGGTACAAATCCGTAAAAACGGATAAATCCGTCGAATTGGTCAGCCTGCTGATACACTTTTATATATCTCATTGGTTGTATAATTCTCCTCAGATTGTTAATATAGGTACAGTACATACCTGTCGAAAGTTTAACACTTTAGTGCCGATTTGACAGTGGACCAGGTCTTTCGTTAGTGGACCAGGTCTGACCAAAGACTTAAAAGTTATTAGTGACTGTTCTGTCGCCAAGCACCCGACATTACGAAATGAAAGTCACGGTTCTTTCGGATCGGAACTTAAAGTAAACGAGGTCCCGTGTCACGACAGGTGTGGCACGATAAAGAATCCTGCTGTATAATGCCATCAGCGCAACGTACAGGCAAAATATCTGCATCTTTCGCCTATAGCTGTCGACGTCTAGATATAAATGAAAATTCTTGACTGGGACGTTAAACACCATTACTCATGATCAACTCGTTCTTTCGTTATATATATCACGCCAGTTTTTTGGCAGCTGCTATGATATTTACCACTAGCTATATACTCGGTAACCGAACTTTCGAACTACTTTCGGTTACCAAGACGATAAACTTCCGACAGATCTATACTGTATAATGACTTAATGTATTACTTACGTTATAAAACTAATCATTTATATAACGGATTATTAATATTAAATTATTTCCACTCACTGAAAAAATGAATAATACACATTTTCGTTTTATCATGTGTTGTCCTTAACACTGTAACTTATCATTGATGCAAGTGTAATACGCTGTTGATATTACATAAATACGATTGCCGATATTGATGAAATATACTCAGAATTGTTGGTGTGATACTAACAGTATCTGAAAGACACATACCCAAGTCTAGTTATAATCCAAGCCTTATTGAAACAAGCAAGTCAAGGAAGCATATAAAGCGGAAAGGTCAAGGCGGAAAATCTGCATAATGGAAGGTAAATCAAGAACTCGTATTCAAATTACAAACACGCAAAAGACAACAAGAGTACAACAATCATCATATTAACATTACATTGATAAAACATATGATGACATCGATAGAGCAGTCGAATGCGATATAAGGCTCTGCTGGAGGCTGATCCAAAACAAACGAATAAAAAGAAAAACAGTATATCCTGATATTAAATATAATGGACTATTGCTTATATTTAAAGTGGATCCGAACAATTACAGACCGATATCTCTTCTCCCTGTTATATTTAAAGTGTTTGAGAAAATACTATATCTTAGGCTCACAAGACATAATGTCATCGCCAATCGCCAACAGCAGGGATTAAAGCGTGATCTGAGCTGTTAGGCTCACAAGACATAATGTCATCGCCAATCGCCAACAGCAGGGATTAAAGCGTGATCTGAGCTGTTGTACTGCCTCTTATATTTAACAAGAGACTGTCTGTTATAACAAAGATCGAAATAGTAAAACCTGTGTAGCGTTTCTAGATAACCAAAACGCTTTTGACACTGTTTGGAGAAATGGTCTACTATTTAAACTATCCAAATAGGGTATCAAAGGCAAATTTTGGAGGCTTATATAGATGATTGCCATGTTGGTATAGTAGATTCTATCACTTTTTAACCAACAGTCTCACTGGTTTCCAATAAAAAAGGGTATCAGACAAGGCGGGATCTGGTCAACACTATTGTATACTGTGTATATAAATGACCTGTTAGATATATTAGAAAGTAATCATTAATCAGCCTGTATAGACTATGTAAAGACGGGTAATGTTTCATTTGCAGATTGTAACACGTCTGTTGGTCTTCTAGTCGAGTTGACACTCCCATATGTTCAATCCTTGAACATAGAAATGTTTTTTTCTATGAAGTTATTTTGCTGTTTTGTATTACTTAGGGTCCCTAGAGTAAAATTGGGTTAGTTGCCCTGCAGGCTACATTGGGCAAATCGCATAATTTGCATATATCCAAGATGGCTGCCTGACGGCATATTGAAAATCTATCTTTCGTAGGAATTGTTCTACCATAGGTTATAATATGCCGTTTTATATGTATTCAGGGATGAGGAACTCATTTCCATTGTTGTTTTTGACATTTAGCGCAATTTAAATGTATATTTAACAATTCTGACCAGACAAGGGAAAGCGTAACAGGGTTTTTATTATTAGATGCAACTCAGTATATCACATTCGATACTGCATGTGTAACTTAACCATACATTTTGATTTAAAGGTTATAAATGAAGCTTGAATAATTCCTTTTAATAACAAATTTAAAATATGATCTTAGTGATTACAGTTTACTAAATCTATCGAAAAGGCTAGTTCCACTATGCCAAAGTTCCTTTTAAGCCTGTATCCAAGGAGAAGTTTTCAAAGTCTCATTATTTTCATCACAGTTAATTCAGTCACATATTGCCATGAATGAAAACCAAACTACATTCCTACTTTTTATCAAACTAAATCATAAGCTTGGCGACAATAAATTGATTCGAATTTTACATGAACATTGATTTATCATATGATGAAGTATTATCGATTCGGAAATCTGCAGTAAAATTTGTCACCGATAATGCAGCAACCTTCCACAAATTGATGGGTTTGAGTAAAACTCATATTTTTTGTTAATTTTTGGTTTTAAGAAAGTTTTGATATTTTGATCTACTATTTCCTCTCCAAATGAGCACAATGAGACACACGCTTAGACTACAGACTTCCAGGTCCATCAATCTGGTATAAGTGAAAAGGTAGTGCAGCCTAGATTTAGATAACAGTGTCTCAACTTACCAATGTTATCATTAAACAACATCTCAACATCTAGATCCGACAGTGCTGTTTTACTTAGTCTTACGCTAGTCTCCGAACCAATATTAGCCGAATCCACGTGTGGACTTTATCCTCTAGATGCTGAAATGAAAAGGCGAAAACTATTAACTTTCTTGTTTTTATTTGTTTATCTTCCTATTTAATTTAGTCATTCATAGATAATCCTACTGATCAAGCGTAATTACATAAATATAGAACACATATCAGCCCGTATTTGGTCATGATTTAAATATTTTTTTACCAATATTGAACACATAATTGTCCGCCAGTCAGCCAGTCCAGAGTCAGTTACAATAAACATACGAGTTCTCCTACATCGCCAGTCAGCCAGTCCATAGTCAGTTACAATAAACATGTCGCACCTGATTACGAGTTCTCCTACATCCGCCAGTCAGCCAGTCCAGAGTCAGTTACAATAAACATGTCGCACCTGATTACGAGTTCTCCTACATCCGCCAGTCAGCCAGTCCAGAGTCAGTTACAATAAACATGTCGCACCTGATTACGAGTTCTCCTACATCGCCAGTCAGCCAGTCCAGAGTCAGTTACAATAAACATGTCGTACCTGATTACGAGTTCTCCTACATCCGCCAGTCAGCCAGTCCAGAGTCAGTTACAATAAACATGTCGCACCTGATTACGAGTTCTCCTACATCGCTAGTCTAACAATTACATATATTCAGTATATTACAGTATTCAGTATGTTAAAATCAATGTTTCACTGACTATGCTGGTGTCGTGTTTTACCTTCACAAAACTAATCAGAAATCATAAAATATTGAAGTTGGACATAGCTAGAGAACTTTTTGATCACTGAGGTTAAAATAACTACTAGGAATAAATTAAGCGACAACAATGAAATGACATTTCTATGCATACAATTTATGTTTTTAGTGTAATTGTTTTTTCTGAATACTGAGGATGTTTGTGGTGTAATTGTTTTTTTCTCTGAATACTGGATGAGATATTTTTAGGAGTTGTTGGATTTTAGTTTCAAAAGTAAACTTGTTTGGATAAAAAGGATTTCAGTTTAGCGGCAAAGCAGTGGTAAGTGTGAAATATATGTATTTTTGCGGATCGGACGGTGCTTAAATGACACAAGTTTCCAACTGAACGGTATTATTTGTTGTATGGTTTTTAGTTTTGCAAATAGAATTAAAACATTAAGGAAATTCATTTGGGTAAATCGGGATTATTATTTTTCAATCATATTTTTCAAAAATAGCACCATAGTTTTACACAATATTAATATCCATTTTCAATAGCGTGATATCATCTTAACCTTTTTTTTTAAAAAGGTGTCTTGATTTGTTAAATTTTGAAAATCATACCGAATCAATAAAATTAAGGTAATGTCAAAAGTCTTTACAAAGACTTGATTTAAAAATAAAGAAGTACCTACGTTTAGACGAGCTGATCCCGGTGGCTAAGTGGTGTAAAACGTGATTACATTACCTGTCACCACCTAGGTCCGAATCCCATTTGTGTGATAAATGTGTCTGTATGCTTGCTTAATGCCAGTAATTTGACCGAGGCACTGCATTTTCCTCCACCATTACTGAAATGACTGCTTAGCTATAAGTTAGCTATATCTTGACAGCGGAAATATCGGGGGGGGGGGGGGGGTGGGGGGTCATACCATTCCTATATTTTCCTATATAATTTGAAAAAACCTACATTTTCCTGTATTTTTGTTAATGATAGCTTTAGAAATTCAGAATGAGGACATTTTTGCTGCATTTGTTAAATATAGGAAACAAGATTAAAATTTATGTATTTCTAAAGCAGTAAGTGTACAATGCAGTTGCCATTGAGGAAAGCGAATGGCTGAAGGGGAGAAAAGCAGGCCATGAATGTATATTTTATGTGTAATCTATTTAAAAATATTCCTATAATTTTAGTGAAAACTAGTATACTTTCCTATTACACTCCTATAATTTTGACCCCATATTCCTATTCTTATGTTTTTGGACCCCCAAAACTGGTAGGACCCCTGACATCATTAACTAACTCTACTCCATTCCATATAGAATATCAATACATTTGTTGGAGCGATGCTTCAAAGACATCCATCACTGTATGTGTTTTATAGTTGTAAGACGTGTCTTTTGATGTTCCTTTACTACTAGCAGTATGTTTAATTGTATGTCGATTTTTCGATGACTTTATTATCAGTAAGAGCCCTATAGGGTTTTATTACCATTGAGTTCATATCTGTAAGATTTTGATTTTGATAGAACCGTATTCTCTAGTATATCAAACAGATTATAAAAAAGCTTTCTTTAGTATCATTGATCAGTAAACAATAGTAGATTCATTTACATATTCCAGACTTGTCAATGAAAGAGAGCTAGAAAACTGCGCGCAACTGCGTGCGCGTTCGATTGTGGTATGGTTTACCTCGAAACGTTTCGGCCATTTGTTTTAATGATTTTTTTTAATTTTGCAGACCTCCTTTTCCGAAATTCTGAATTCAGAAATGAAATGTTCCCTTGCAAGAAATGGCAAATGAGAAATTCAAGGGAAAGGGGAGGAATTTCTTCACGCCGGGTAACACATTAAATCTGGGACAGCAATGGCTGTGTGACAACAGTGTAAAATTTAAACAACCCCAAGAATTCTCGCCGCTGTAGGCTCAATCCTAATCACCGGAAGTGAAAAAATGCATCCGTGAGTTCTATTTCAGGTTGGTTCAGCATCAGAACAATGGACTCAGTTGTTTGTGATGTTAATATACGGCATTGATGGCGACTGTGGTAGCACAATGCGTAATATTAACATATTAAAAACAAATCTCTCGTCATGAATAATTGAAAAAATTGCTGATGCGAAGTAAATTAACATTTAACCGTCCAACCAACCAACAATTAATATTACTCGACCGTATTTGGTACCAGGTACCAGGGGTAATTCAAATGTTAACATCAAACAAAATTAATTACTGAAATATTATTGTCTTAGGCCATTGTTTTTTTCTTTTTAATAAAAAATCTGATGTCAGGGATAATTAAACGCATATTTTTTATATCAGCTAAATATTTTCTTCCTAGTAATAACTTTTAGAAGATAATGTTTTTATTTAACGTCATATATAGATCATTTTAGTTGGGGGTCAGAGTATTTTTAATGCATTTTTTTCCGATTAATCCATTGTTCAGACCATTTTCTCTTGTCTTTATGAGCATAAGGTTACGTTATTGTTTTAAGTCATTTATTTAAAGCCAGTAAAGGTTTTTCATCAAAAGCACGGTTGATTATATATTATTAATAGAAATTAAGTTTAAAATTAAGACTGTTTAGTCATAACAAAGACAAATTATCCCGGGAGAAATAAAAAATTCAAAACCTATTCTTGGGAAGGAAAACCAATGATACCTTCACATAACATTTAGGATGTAAATAAAATATAATATGACATTCTGGAATTCTAGGATATAAACGCTAAGTAACCAATGAAATTCTAGGATATAAGCGGTAAGTAACCAATGATATTCTAAGATACAAGTGGTAACTAACCAATGGCATGCAAGGATACAAGCGGTAAGTAACCAATGACATTGTAGGATACAAGCGGTAAGTAACCAATGACATTGTAGGATACAAGCGGTAAGTAACCTATGACATTTTATTATATAACCGATAAGTAACCAATGACATGCTAGGATACTAGCGGTAAGTAACCTATGATATTCTAGGATACAAGCGGTAAGTAACCTATGACATTTTATTATATAACCGATAAGTAACCAATGGCATGCTAGGATATAAGCAGTAACTAAGTTAACCAATGATATTCTAGGATACAAGTGGTAACTAACCAATGGTATAAACGGTAAGTGACCAACGATATTATTAGTTACACAGTCTGTTGGTGACCTAATATGGTTTATACAGGGTCAGTAAATTCCATATCGGGCGAGGGCGAAGCCCGAGCCCAGATATGGAATTTACTGACCCTGTATAAACCATATTAGGTCACCAACAGACTGTGTAACGATTATATCCTACCGATCACCCTGAAGACCCACGATGGATACCTTTAAACAAACATACAGTACACGGATACGGAGACCGGAGAGTTTAGGATGAGACACTGCTGTATGTTTTAGTAACCTATAGCTCTAAACAAACCCTTTATATATATCATATTATGTCACTAAAACACTGTGTAACTATGATATTATACCGATCATATCAATAAATTATTTACAAAACCAATTTGAATGTATCCACACAGCGACATGTGAATGGTGACTGAGTTAGAAATACCATCGTTTGACATTCTGTCTGACAAAATATTGAAAATAATAATGAATTTGACTTACTAGCAGCTTCCGTCAAAGAAATCCATTGCACTGTTATCCTTGGAATCAAATATTTTGTTTCAATATCACAACACCTTTACTACTGTCTGTATTTTCCGTAAATACTTGTGATAAATATGACGTGTTTACTACGAGGCGGGCGCCATTGACGTTGGTCAGGGGAAACAACTCTCATACTGACATGATATGAACAGACATGACCCGATATGGATTATATTAGGTCACCACGTGACCGATATTGTCGAATGAAATTCGCAGAAACTAGTGAGAGGTAGGATATTCTAGGATACAAGCGCTAAGTAACCTATGGAATTCTACTACCTCAGGATTTAAATGGTAAATAACTTATGTCACTCTACCGTTCTATTTACACTGTCAGCTGTTCTGCTCCGTCAGATTACACCTTAGTTGAATCAAGTGGTTGGTGTGATTAATTAAGTAAAACTAATTGACATGACGTCAACTGAAATGTATGTTAATTAATAAGCCATGGACCGTTGACTTCGAGATAGGATAATTTCGGTTTATCATTAAAGCTAACCAAAACATTTAGCAGAATGTTATCGCGTGTTCAGGCTGTATAGAATAGTTTTGGTGATTATTTATATAAGATAGCTGTTTTATCTCTAGAGTGTTCGCATGGTTAATTATCCGACAGACAGTCGACAAATAAATTTTACGTTATCTTCTCAGCTCGAAAAAAAGTGTGAAAATGTGTTATGGGTGGATAATCATTTACATGTGCTTTTGAGCTCATATATTAACTCAAACGTGTTATTATATTGCATATCAATTTTTCATGCATCCCCGTCTACATATTTAAAATTTACAGTCGGTCCCCTTTCATACAAACTCAGATGAAACAAAAGTCTGTATATAACAGGACAATTCAAAAGGTTTGAAATTATCATGGGAGACATAAGAACAAAAAGAAAATGTTGTAAATGCGCTTGTCTGAAAAGTGTCAATAGTAATGATATAATGCACAGCTAAGCTTACAGAGAAGTACAACGTAACGGAAATATAATACAAATCAAACAGAAACATACACGATTGAGAGTTCTCTGGAATTTACAATGAAGATTTATTGAAATTATTTTAATATCCATGAACAATTTATCATGTTAAAATATATAATTTTTCTTAAATATTAAAATGAAATTGTTGGCTCAAAGTCAAAATGTATGTTTCAAGAATAATATGTCTTCGTAACACAAAAAAATTAAAACCACACACAATGATTAAAAGGAATTCAATATATGTTACTTATTACACCAGTTTTAATTTTACAGCACTAGACGGTCGTTTCGGAATACAATTCCTCATCAGTAGTGCTTGGACCAAAATTATAAAATCATTTTTTTACAAGGTGTGGAAAAGAAACCGAAAAAGGATCAAAATATATTTTACCAAAATCAGTTAAGGAAATACTTTGCATGAGGGAGTATACCTTAGTTTTTGAGGAATTTCAAATTTTAACTATCAGCAAATTTAGACACTAGTATGTTTCTGACAATAATACACAATTACCGCCCACTGAGTTTGTGATATCCTCGTGGCACCAGCCATCAGCAGAGATACCGCCTCAGGGTCTTATAGTACATATTATATAAGTTTTAATGTTGAAAGAAATCTAAAGGACCAAAATCAGCTAAAGAAATACTTTGCATTAGGGAGTATACCTGAGTCTTTTTTAACTAGCAGCAAATTTAGAGGGTAGTATGTTACTGACAATAATACACAATGTATATGTGTATGTATAATTACAATTTTAAATTTGTAAGGTCACAATTAGCTGTTCCGGAAGTTGTTTTGACTGACGCTTATGTAAATGATAATTGCCCTGTCAAATCTAACTGACAAAAATAGAAATTGTAAGTAACGTGTTGCTTTATACCTCTGTTGATTTCTTGCTTATTGTATTTACTATGCTTACACAGGGTCATTAGGATATTGGCTAAAAAGATAAAAAGAGTCCTTATAAACAGGAGAAGCAGGTATATTGCTGCATTCTGTGTGATTTCGACAAGAACTTACTCGGTTGAAATATAGAACTGGCAATTTTAGAAAATTGCTAACATTAATTATGTATTGGAGACAATTTATCTGAACCTGAAGCTGTGATAATATTTCAATAGTAAATAACAAGGATACAAGCGGTAAGTAACCAATGACATTGTAGGATACAAGCGGTAAGTAACCAATGACATTGTAGGATACAAGCGGTAAGTAACCTATGACATTTTATTATATAACCGATAAGTAACCAATGACATGCTAGGATACTAGCGGTAAGTAACCTATGATATTCTAGGATACAAGCGGTAAGTAACCTATGACATTTTATTATATAACCGATAAGTAACCAATGGCATGCTAGGATATAAGCAGTAACTAAGTTAACCAATGATATTCTAGGATACAAGTGGTAACTAACCAATGGTATAAATGTGATAAATATGATTAATTAAGTAAAACTAATTGACATGACGTCAACTGAAATGTATGTTAATTAATAAGCCATGGACCGTTGACTTCGAGATAGGATAATTTCGGTTTATCATTAAAGCTAACCAAAACATTTAGCAGAATGTTATCGCGTGTTCAGGCTGTATAGAATAGTTTTGGTGATTATTTATATAAGATAGCTGTTTTATCTCTAGAGTGTTCGCATGGTTAATTATCCGACAGACAGTCGACAAATAAATTTTACGTTATCTTCTCAGCTCGAAAAAAAGTGTGAAAATGTGTTATGGGTGGATAATCATTTACATGTGCTTTTGAGCTCATATATTAACTCAAACGTGTTATTATATTGCATATCAATTTTTCATGCATCCCCGTCTACATATTTAAAATTTACAGTCGGTCCCCTTTCATACAAACTCAGATGAAACAAAAGTCTGTATATAACAGGACAATTCAAAAGGTTTGAAATTATCATGGGAGACATAAGAACAAAAAGAGAAACATGTTGTAAATGCGCTTGTCTGAAAAGTGTCAATAGTAATGATATAATGCACAGCTAAGCTTACAGAGAAGTACAACGTAACGGAAATATAATACAAATCAAACAGAAACATACACGATTGAGAGTTCTCTGGAATTTACAATGAAGATTTATTGAAATTATTTTAATATCCATGAACAATTTATCATGTTAAAATATATAATTTTTCTTAAATATTAAAATGAAATTGTTGGCTCAAAGTCAAAATGTATGTTTCAAGAATAATATGTCTTCGTAACACAAAAAATTAAAACCACACACACATGATTAAAAGGAATTCAATATATGTTACTTATTACACCAGTTTTAATTTTACAGCACTAGACGGTCGTTTCGGAATACAATTCCTCATCAGTAGTGCTTGGACCAAAATTATAAAATCATTTTTTTACAAGGTGTGGAAAAGAAACCGAAAAAGGATCAAAATATATTTTACCAAAATCAGTTAAGGAAATACTTTGCATGAGGGAGTATACCTTAGTTTTTGAGGAATTTCAAATTTTAACTATCAGCAAATTTAGACACTAGTATGTTTCTGACAATAATACACAATTACCGCCCACTGAGTTTGTGATATCCTCGTGGCACCAGCCATCAGCAGAGATACCGCCTCAGGGTCTTATAGTACATATTATATAAGTTTTAATGTTGAAAGAAATCTAAAGGACCAAAATCAGCTAAAGAAATACTTTGCATTAGGGAGTATACCTGAGTCTTTTTAACTAGCAGCAAATTTAGAGGGTAGTATGTTACTGACAATAATACACAATGTATATGTGTATGTATAATTACAATTTTAAATTTGTAAGGTCACAATTAGCTGTTCCGGAAGTTGTTTTGACTGACGCTTATGTAAATGATAATTGCCCTGTCAAATCTAACTGACAAAAATAGAAATTGTAAGTAACGTGTTGCTTTATACCTCTGTTGATTTCTTGCTTATTGTATTTACTATGCTTACACAGGGTCATTAGGATATTGGCTAAAAAGATAAAAAGAGTCCTTATAAACAGGAGAAGCAGGTATATTGCTGCATTCTGTGTGATTTCGACAAGAACTTACTCGGTTGAAATATAGAACTGGCAATTTTAGAAAATTGCTAACATTAATTATGTATTGGAGACAATTTATCTGAACCTGAAGCTGTGATAATATTTCAATAGTAAATAACAAGTTTATAACCATAATTTATTGCTTTAATAGTTTTTTATGACGCATTTTATAGCTAACTAGATGGTTACGTAATCCATTCCCTGTCTGAAAAAGAATTACAATATCTCGTGAAAAATTCCGTATAAAATCAACCGGCATACGTTACTGTAAGTTCCATCTCAAAGCCAAGTAATTGGACCAATAAGAAAATGGCCGAGTAATGATGGTTTTATTAATTAATTTTTCAAACATGTAAATGATTTTTGGGTATATAGGTAACATAGCTAATGAGATTCGCCCAAGACATAGTTATTGCTAGTTGAAAAGCTATTTGTCCAGTTTTGTGAATGAGGTAGATTTTTTACTTATTGTATCAATAACACATTGTTCATTAGTTATAAACGTCAATCGATATATTTTGTATTCCAGTTCATTGTGATGTTTTGTGTTGAGTACTCTCTCGTGATTAATTCATTGCGGAAGTAAAATTAGGATTTTACCGACATACCGTGTCAAACACCAAAAAGTTTATACTGAACAATTATTCCCAATGAATATAAAATAGTAATCAGCTGTTGATTGCTTTCTTTACTCATTATACAATTTAATGAATCTATTCGTTGCGTATTCATACGAATTGCAGACCTGTTCTGTTCCTGTAGTTTGCACAGGTAATAAGCATTGGTCTTAACTATTGTGGAAAACAACTTATTGAAAATAAAAACTTTTCAAATTGCATTTTGTTTGATAAATTTTCATTTAAACTCTAAAAAGTTGTAGCTGACAATCGAGGTACTTCGCTACAGTATATCAAAGAAGAGCAGTTAAATTCCATGTTATACTAGTTTTAATTTTTACAGCACTAGACGGCCGTTTCGGAATACAATTCCTCATCAGTAGTGCTTGGACCAAAATTATGAAACCAAAATTGTTTTGAAGATGTTGAAAACTTACCCAAAGGACCAAAATATATTTTACCAAATTAAGCTAAGGAAATACTTTGCATGAGGGAGTATACCTTAGTTTTTGAGAAATTTCAAATTTTAACTTTCAGGAAATTTAGACAATTATAGTATATTTCTGACAATAATGCAAAATTATTGCCTACTGAGTTGGTGATATCCTCGGGGCACCAGCCACCAGCAGAGATATCGGCTCAGTGTTTTAAATTCCATGTTATACCAGTTTTAATTTTTACAGCACTAGACGGCCATTCGGAATACAATTCCTCATCAGTAGTGCTTGGACCAAAATTATGAAACCAAAAATAATAAGTACTGCCAAACTATATGATGCCATTACAGTGTATATGGAATAATTCTCACATCTATATGAACATATAATGCAATTCCATTTTCTCGTATTAAAGCAATGGTTCTAAGTGACATCATATTAGTATAAAAGACACTCAGATACATTTCGATCACTTTGTCATAGCGATACTAATTTTAACTGTTGTAGTACTGACTAAATTGTTGATTTTGGTGTTAAAAACTCTATAAATTGAATTATAAGAAATAATAATAAATTTTCTTTTTGTAACTGAAGTATGAAAGTTTTTTACATTTTGCAGCGAATTATGAAGTGTGCAATAAGGTCTATTCTTTCATAGCTACCCTGTATAACAAAAAGAAAAACGGGATTTCATTTCTATATCAAAATCTAAGAATGAGCATTGTTGTATCACATAATGAACTAACAGTCATACACTTGTCTTGTTATGTGGTGAATGTTGCATTTTTATCAAACGAAACATTAAAAATTATACACAAGATATAATAGTGTATAATACGTCAATTGTTTTTGTTGTTTTAATATATTTATAATTTCGCAATGACTTCACAAATACTTTGACATTCAACAGACTTTAACAACATGCTTTGCCTTGATATAACTATTACAGCATTTCTAACATGTACTTTCTGCATCCTTGATCAAATTATATGTATATAGCAATTTTCTCAATCACGAGACGTGTTTGTCTCCGTTTTAAATATTGAATGTCTTACGCCTAAAAATACATAGATGCAGGTCCTAGGAAAAAGTTCTGTTTGTAGCCTCCACTAAAATTTTAATTTCGACTAAAAAGGCTAAAAAAACCGGAATCAAGCCATTTTTAATATAGGTGGGGGTGGGGTGGGGGTGGGGGTACAAAAGGAACTCTTTCCGGTCCAAAAAGTTCAACAGATTCATTAAAATGTCTATTTATGTTATTAATGTTTCAAAGTCAGAAAAATTTTAATGAAATCTTCTTCCATAGGTTTGCTTTTTAAACATCGCAGATACTAGACTACAATAAGTTAATTGTTCAAACCAGTTGCAAGAAACCAACCAGAAAACCTATTTAAAGCATCAGAGTCCATAAGGTGATTAATTTTTCCATGGTGTTTTGTTCTATCGTCATCAACCGTTTGTGCGTTATACGGCTCAACTTAGCTTTTTCAGTCCCAATTAACTGAACACATTTATTGTTTGATTTAAAAAAATGCTAGCTAATTTTTTTATTTTTCACCATTGATCTTATTTTCCTATTTAAATAAAAAACACGCGTGTCTTTCGCTTCAAAGTATAATTATGTCAAACACAGATTAATTCAATAGATCAATTGAATAACAATAATTTATTTTATGAATTTTCAATATTTATTTAGAACGGCATTTTATTAATTAACGATAAATCGATAGCGATTATAATGATGGTATACTAAATAATATGAAGAATTACGTAACAAAATTGTATATAGATAAATTATAGAGATGACTCATTGTTGAGTAACCAAATGTATTTTACTAATTGTTCTAATTTAAAAATTTTGATAAACAAAGGAAATGCATATATGTAACATCCATTTGCCAATCCAAAACGCTACCGAGAGCACCCTTAAATCACAACAAACACACTAATCCATGTCCGAATCACAATCCAGAAGCAAAGTAAAAACTTTAAAATTGACAAGTTAGGTAAGACACAGAAACTTCTACCAGGGAAGCGAGACTGGTTGCTCTGGAAGGGTAGGAACCTCCTGTTAGAATAAGTGATAGAAACAGCCAAACAAGACAAGAGAAAACAATCACAAATTGGAGTCACTACATATAACACGTGACTCTGTAGGCACTGTATTACCCGCTGGTGTGTTGATAGTACTACCATATTCCCCCAGCCATAATTCCTGTCTCTGTGTCCAGGATTGCCTGGGATATATTTGACGTCCCATAGTTCCATGTTGCTTTCAATCAATTTCGAGTACACACGTGGCGGGTGTAGCTACCTAAACTAGATGTGCTTACCGTTCCAGAGCACCGACCTCACATTCCTGGTGGAAGTTGTAATCTTTTAAACAACAAATCAAGAATTTTAACAGTAATGAAGCTAAGCACGTAAACATTAGCACCGCTATGACTAAAGGATTTAAATGTCTCTCTGTATCTTTTATAATAACATGACGTCACTGAGAGCTGATCCTTTCAAGAATAATGGAAAATATGTCCAATCAAAATGTTTGAAAGAAATGGATTTGAATTATGTGTATTTGTATGTACAACTGATTTTGATATAAGTTTAGTGAATATAGTCCTCCGGCCGTACCATAAATACACCATCGGACATTATTGTGCCTCCGTAGTCAGGTGTTATATAAACTGCGGATCCGATATGTGATTGTCGTCTGCTGTCAGGTTCCGTAGTCAGGTGTTATATAAACTGCGAATCCGATATATGATTGTCGTCTGTTGTCTGGTTCCTAGTCAAGTGTTATATAAACTGCGGATCCGATATGTGATTGTCGTCTGCTGTCTGGTTCCGTAGTCAGGTGTTATATAAACTGCGGATCCGATATGTGATTGTCGTTTGCTGTCTGGTTCCGTAGTCAGGTGTTATATAAACTGCGGATCCGATATGTGATTGTCGTCTGCTGTCTGGTTCCGTAGTCAGGCGTTATATAAACTGCGGATCCGATATGTGATTGTCTTCTGCTGTCTGGTTTGGCTGTGTCCATCGGTTTCTTTCACACAATTTTGATTTCATACGTGGCGGTTGTAGCTAGCTAAACAGGAGGTGTTTTATCTTTCCGTAGCACCCGGCCTCACTTCCCTGGTGGAAGTTCACGTGTCTAAACTAACTTGTCAGTTCCAAAAAATTTACTTTTCTTCTGGATTGTGATTTGGACATGGATTAGTATCTTTGTTTTTTTATTACTTGGTTTAATGGTGTTTTCGGTTGCGTTTTGTATTGCCAAGTGCATGTTGAATATATGGATTTTCTCTTTTTTCATTTTGTAATTAGATCAAAAACAAACATACTAATCCATGTAGATCTATGATACCAGACCTATAATTTTGTACAATACATATGAATACTCAACAATGAGTCATCTCTATAACATACTGAGTATCTACTATTCGTAACATAATTCTTCATAATCTGATCTGTCATCATCCTTATAACAGTTATTGATTGAAAGTTAATTAGAGATATTGAACTCAATTAAAATTGAAAAATAAATAGAAATTCAAAAAATCTATTAGAGCTATCTGGGTATGACATAATTATACTTTGAAGCGTAAGGTATTTTAGATTCTTTTATTTTTGTTTGAATAGACAAACAAGATCAATGGCAACAAATATTCTAACAATGTTGTCTGATATTTAAATATTAATGAATGAAGTTAATTGGGCCTTCAAAAAGCACATCGAGGTATATTACACATAAATATGCTTCGCTGTTAATGTACACTGCAACATGCAATATTGAAAAAAATCATTTAAATTGAATTCTTGGCAGAACAATTAACACATGGTACATAACGTATTATGTGTGCATTTTAAAAAGCAGACCGATTTTGAGAGAACATTCCAGTAAACGTTTACTGACATTGAAACATGAACATGAATCGACATTTGAATGAATCAGTTCAGTTTGTTGGGCCTGCATCTAAGTATTTGTTCAGGCGTAAAACATGCAATTTTTAAAGTGGAGAAAATTTCTACTTGCATCCAATTTGGTCGAGGATGCGGAAAGTACATCCTACAAATCTTGTAATAAGTATATCAAGGTAAAGCATGTAATAAAAGTCTACTGCATATCATAGAGTTTATGAAGCCATTGCGTAATTTAAAACAAATAAAGTTTTATAAAACACTTGAACCTAAACTCGTATAATGTCTTGTGTAGAACAAGGCACGTGTAGGGTATTTTATAAACGTCTACTGCATATCATAGTGTTTGTGATACCGTTGATTAATTAAAACAAATTTTGGTAAGAGACTTGAGGTCTTGTGCAGAATTTTGAAAATATCTGTTAGAAAAAATGCAACATTCTGCACATAACAAGTCAAGTCATTGATTGTTAGTTCATCTTTGTAATATAGAAATAAGTTTTTCAAGGTAAAGCATGTCGTAAAAGTACATATCTGAATATACAAGAGTTTATGAGACCGTTGGTAATAAATATTATATAAAAAGAATAAATTCTGTAGGTAATAACTAATTTTGAACAGAAAACTAACCAAGGTTACCTGCATTGATTATATATGTATATGTAAGAAGCCTTTGAATACATGGTAACCAAACCTTTCAAAAAGCAGTTATAACCATTCCTGTATCCGAGTCAATTAAATTGTAATGTTACTTGGATATTGACTGACATAATAATACAATTGATTACAACAATCACATAAAAATAAAATCATTCAATTCATTTTGATGACTGATATTGTGTTTAATATTAAAACACCGTAAGAGGTTTTCAAAATTAACAATTTTTGGTGATAAACAGTCGCAATACAACAGAGCGATACATTGCGATGAGATAACATGTAGACAAAGCAATCCTGTTGTATGTCGGAGTATTGTCATTGCCAGTGGCAACATCAATTAAGCTTTCAAATCACATATGTTCCGAAGAGAATACATCAATGACGTTTTGTTTTAATTTTCCTATTAGAAAATGAAAAACAAATACAACATTACATATCGCTGACATGTTTGGTGGCTATTGGTTGTATATGTAACACAACGTGTGATTTGCGTTAATGCTTACAACTATTAATGTCATATTCATCTTAATAAACACGGAACAAAAACGTTTAAACAAAATATTATGTTTACTTATGTGTTGTTTACTAATGTGTTGACGTTAGTTTGTTTAAATGTTCAGCATCGCAACCCTATGGAACTTGTTCATTTAAAATATGACTCTGAGGGAAAGGAAATGCAGTATATTAGTATGATGAAGACTGGGCTTTTAACCCCAAAAACATAATAACATAATAACACATAAATAACATCAACATTTCATCTTAATACAAGGTTAGATTCCAAAAATTTGTGTGTGATTTGCATTTATGTTTACGATTATTAATGTCACATTCAATATGTAAACATGGTATCAAACGTTTAAACAGTGTTTACTTATGTGTTGCTGCAAGCTTGTTTTAATGTTCAGCATCACAGCGCTATGGAACTTGTATCTAGATCCATAACTTTTAATTAAAAATGAATTATCACGGTCATTTTATTGGTATGATGATGACAATGGACTGAGCTTTTAACGCAATTATTCTAAAAAGTAAAAAACAACATAAAATAGCATCAACATTTCATATTAATACTTGGTTAAATTCCGAAAATATGTCTGTGTGCGCGTGTGTGTGTGTGTGTATATATGTGTATATGTTTGTGTGCGTGCGTGTGTGTGTGTGTGTGTGTGTGTGTGTGTGATTTGTGTTAACGTTTACGATATTTAAAGTCACTTTCATCTAAATAAACGTGGTACAAAAACGTTTAAACAAAATACTATTGCTGCAAGCTTGTGTTAATGTTCAAAATCACAAAGGTATGGATCTCGTGACTCGATCCGTAAATTTTAATGAAAAAGTGACTGAAAAGGTAATATATTAGTATGACGATGACAATGGACTATGCTTTTAACGCAATTAATCTAAAAATAAAATAACATAACGAGACATAACATAATAACATTACAAAATAGAAAAACCTAAATTCCAAACGCGCGCGCGTGCTCGTGTGCGTGTTATATAATCTGAGATAGACTGAGAGCATTCTCTCTCTCTCTCTCTCTCTCTCTCTCTCTCTCTCTCTCTGTGTGTGTGTGTGGGGGGTAATATTATCTGTCTACCTGAACTAAGTATATATAGTGTGATCATGAGGGAAATCATCATAATGTGATAATGGTGTTATATAACGCAACTGGGAATACTTACAACATTTATATCATATTGTGTGTGATCAACTTGTTTGCTTTCTTCTATTTTTTATCAATAAAAACTAGTTTCTTGTATAAAGGAAAGTATAATGGTAAACGTTTTAATCTCTTGTGAAATGAATTATTTTTCATTAATTTATTTCAAATATATTTAGCTGTAAAACAAAAGAATAAACAATCTCAACTTTTTCTACATGAACCACAAAGGATTGTCATAGTTTAGCTAGCTTAACAGGCTTACGTTTCCGGAGCACCCGTCCTCCCTGGTAGAAGTTCACGTGTCTAACCTAACTTGTCAGTTCCAAAGTTTTACCTTGCTTCTGGATTGTGATTCGGACATGGATTAGTATGTTTATTTTTGATTACATAGTTGGGAAAGTAGAAATATAAAGCACAAGTTACAAATTATTGTTGGTACAACTGAAAGTTAATGGTTATATATTCAAAAAATTGATAACAATGCTATTTGTAAAACCTTTAGATCTGTGCTTTTTAAAAGTGTAAGGAAATGAAAATAAAAGAGGAATATATGCTTGAACGTTTTTGAAGATGAACAACTCCAACAAAACCGGAAATTGATACTATAACAAACAAAATTCACACACATAATGGTGCCTCTTACTTGATGTAGACACACATGTTGACGAGGCGCAAATTTTAACTGTAAAATATCGACTTAGAAAGGTAAAATACAATGACTTGGCTCAATAAGCAATGTGTATATGAAGATGTCGTATGGAAACCTATTTCAATGGTGAAATATTAACATTTTGATTGACCAGAGCCAACATGTATATCATCCATTTGATCCAACAATCTTTAAAGTTTAAAGTTTAGTAGAGACATTTATCTAACCGGTGACAATAGAGATAAATCTACGTAGGATACATTTTATTTCAATTATATATCCACATGCTGTATAAGGCCATGAAGTCTAGCTTATTGGAGACTATGTAAATGTTATCTATCCTAGTAAGCTTGAAATAAAAGACACGACTGATTCCTCAAGTTCTGCTTCATATTTATACTTATACCTGAATTATGACGCACAAGAAAGGCTACATTTGAAACTTTATGACAAACGTGATGACTTCAATTTTTCTATTGTCAACTTTCCTTTCTTATCCAGCAATATACCTGCTTCTCCTGCTTATGGTGTATTTGTTTCCCAATTAATACGCTATTGTAGAGCTTGTTCCCACTACGGGGACTTTATACAACGAGGTAGGCTGCTTGCAAATAAATTGTTGACTCAGGGATATTGCAGGCCTAGGCTTACCTCGGTCCTCAAAAAGTTTTATGGCCGTCATCACAGTATTGTTGACAAGTTTGATGTCTCTGTGTCCAGGATTGCCCTGGATATATTTGACGTCTCATAGTTCCATGTTCCTTTCACACAATTTTGATTACAAGTTTGGCGGATGTAGCTAGCTAAACAAGAGGTGCTAACCCTTCCGGAGCACCCATCCTTACTTTCCTGGTGGAAGTTCACGTGACTAACTTAACTTGTCAGTTTCAAAATTTTTAGTTTGCTTCTGGATTGTGATTCGGACATGGATTAGTATGATTGTTTTGGATTATAATAAAGCACACTAGCTCATAAGTGACGCGATGAGACTATCTCTTATCACCTGTCTGATAGTTATTGACACCTACAGAACAGACTTATTATTACATAAAGAAATTCTAGACTTACTCTTTATTTGTATAATTCTGATCCATCAGATGTTTTATGAAAGAGATAGAAATGGTTCTTTCAAAGAACTTAAACAATACCATACATTTTTTTATCCAGCATTGATACAAGCAGCTCTCTCTCTCTCTCTCTCTCTCTCTCTCTCTCTCTCTCTCTCTCTCATTTGATTTGTAAAGGCATTCTACGTAGGATGCAATAACAGAGCCATATATCATCTTTACTATACAATTCAAACATTTTATGAAGAACAAAAGTTTTCATTACCCATCACACATCTCTAACTGCTCAATTACACGTATTTGTTAATATCATGTTTTATTTATATCGAAATCATTTATATTTTAATATCTGTATTGTGTTACATTAACTGAGCTGCAATACCTCCCGGAGACCAATAATTCATTATAAAACAGTTTATACATATAGAGAGAGACAAACAATTGAAACTGTATCTTTATTAGAGACTAAAATGAAAGATAAATTAACCAGTCAATGCAATTTGTTTTAACCAATACATTTTAATTTCAAATAAAAGATCCTTTCATGCAAATAAATTTTGAATTTTAGTCACAATTGTTCACCAGTGTTTCCTCATTATGTTAAGAATTCAATTATGGAACGTACAAATGTGTTTACTTCATGTTTTAAAGAAGAATACAAGCTATTTCCCGGAACAAAAGATTACTATTCAAATATTGAATGGTATCCGCGACAATAAAAATGCAAGGAATAAATAAGCTCGTTAAATGGTAAAATACGGGAATATTTGATTTAACATCCAGAAAATTTTAACTAATTTTAGCTTATTTTGATCTGAAGACAGATTTTAATATAAAAAAAGTTTTTTATTGGAACACAGTTAAATTGAAATCTCTATTCACTGGCGCTATGCAGTAATGATTTTTTATACGTATATCCCGCGCTGTGGTAACAGCGGTTAATCACAATAAAATCTTGTTTTAAACGTAAAACCTCCATTTATATACCACTGACCTTTACTTCTGAGTCGTATTTCAGATCGATTATGTAACACACGTGACTTTGTAATTTCTTTTCATTACAGGGAAGCTTCTGCTGATATGGATTACTTCAAGGTGACAACTGTTTTATTGATGTTTCTTGCGATTTTATGTCTAAATATGGAAAGAGTTAAACCAGAATTCATTATTGGTGAGTAATTAATATATATGGCATTAAACATTTATTGATAGAACTAAATTTATATTTGGTATGATAAGACTGTCTTTTAAAATGTTCGGTTTGAATTATTAGTAGCGGTCTCACTATTATTTCTTCTTTGCGATATTCTTTAAGATCAGTTAAAGTCATTAATAGAACTACCTATACGCATTTTTTGCCATGCAACAAAAACAAAACACAAAGAATAAAGGTTGTTTTGATTTTCAAATAAAAAACAAGCAAACAACAAACATTAAAATGACACATTAACTTTAATTATATTATGTGACCTAGCACATTTACTTTTCTTTTATAAGCCAGGTTTAAGGTGTTTTTTTAAATTTAATTAAGCAAAAACACACACACTAATCCATGTCCGAATCACAATCTAGAAGCTAAGTAAAAATTTTGGAACTGACAAATCAGGTTAGACACGTGAGCTTCCACCAGGGAAGTGAGACCGGGTGCTCTCATGAAGGGCAAGTCCCTCCTGTTTAGCTAGCTACACCCGCCGCGTTTGTAATCAAAATTGTGTGAAATGAACATGGAACTATATCGCAGTATAGAAAAAGAAATGATTCAAAAATTTGAAACAAAGATTGATGGTTAAAACGTACAATTGCCACTTGTACTGTCACAGATATCAGTTTTTTTGCCAAGTGTAAATTGGTATATATTTGTCATTTACTTTTTCTAACAAGGAAATGGCTTTAATGGTGCTGATGTGGTTTTAAATACTTCTTTACTAACACACTGTCATAGTGATCAGCATTTTTGCAGCTTTCATCAAAACATAATGCGACCACACATCATAAGACTACCATTAAAGTCCAATAACCATAACAATACAACTTCCATGCAACATAATAAAAACTTACAATTTCCAGTTATATTGGATATGTTTATCCTGTCAGACTCCAGTACAAATCAAATAGTTGCTCGCTTCCATGCTTTTAGTGACACACATCAGGACCTTCTATAAGTACTAAATTATCATATGTTGGTCTAGGTTCTTACTCTGAAAGCATGCGTTGATGTTTATCGAACGATATATAGTGACTGGTCCCAATTACACAATCATATCTACCCTAAAAATTGTAAGAGTTTTAAATCCATTTCCAAATAAAAATATTAAAGCAAAGTAAACAATTTTGAAACTGGAACATTAAGTTAAACATGTGGAAGAAGGAGAAGAACCCTCTAAAACAAACACATTTCGACGAAATGAATCCTAATGTTTTAAGCTTATGATGATCTTTAAAGTGACACCTTAAAACCCTAATATCTTCAAAACTTATTTATTATCATGGTGTCAAATCAAAAGGATAAATGTAAAGAAAATCTTAGTTAAATAATGATTGTACAACCGGAGCCTGGATATTTATTTGCCATATACAATTGTTTTACTTTAATTATATTAAGTGAAACTTGTTCCTACTAAGTAACTTTGTAAAACGAAGAAAGCTGCTTGCAAATAAATTGTTGACCCAGGGATATTGCAAGCCTAGGCTTATCAAGATTCTCAAAATGTTATTGCCGTCATCACAGTATTTTTGATAATTTGATATCTTGTGTCCAAGATTGCCCTGGATATATTTGACTTCCATATTTCCACGTTTCTTTCATTCAAATTTGTTCACACACGTGGCGGGGATAGCTAACTAAACTGGCGATGCTTACCCTTCCGGAGCACCCAGTCTCACTTCCCCCATTGAAGTTCGCGTGTTAACCTAGCTTGTCAGTTTAAAAGTTTTTTAATTCTGGATTATGATTCAGACATGAATTAGTACGTTTGTGTTTGGTAAATACTTTTAAACAATCGTTAAAAGTTATAACTATTGGTATAGAAATGTTCCTCCAAGTTTTCAGACATTTTACCTTTTTTGGCATAATTGTACCAAATTACATATTATGCCAGTTTTCATTTTACAGCACTAGACGGCCGCTTCGGAATACAATTCCTCATCAGTAGCTCTTGGACCAAAATTAAGAAACCAAAACTTCATTTTAAGATGTTGAAAAAGATACGCAAAGGAACAAAATATATTTTACCAAATTAAGCTAAGGAAATACTTTGCATGAGTGAGCATACCTTAGTTTATAAGGAATTTCAAAGTTTAACTAGCAGGACATTTATACAATAGTATATTTCTAACAATAATGCACAATTATTGCCTACTGAATGTGTGATATCCTCTGGGCAACTGTTATATGGCTTCGATTTTAGGTTTAATTTACCAGAATGTGATAGCAAACGCTACATGTTCCGATTATAGGGCATGCTTTTAATTTTAGGTATATTGGTATCAGATTGCAATACGAACACGTATAGACATTACCGGCTTTCTGAGTCTGATGACACTATAGGGAATATTACCTACATCAGTGACATAGCAGTTTATGACATAATAATGAGAGGTAAGGTTTTATATGGAGACAATTAATCTTTTAAAATATTGTGACTGCAGATAAGATCTTACTATAAATGTTTAATATAGAGCATGTCGATATGGTAAAACAGATTGGATTCTTAATTAAAAAACAACACATAATAGGAAAGAAATCGTTATATTCAGGGAAAAATCAACTATGACGCTTGGTTTTAATTGCATGCTTATACATAATTTTAATTATATATTAATAATGACGCAAAGACACCAATTTCATTTAGATGAAATTATTACACTTTGCTCTCTCATGTGTTTGTTGGGACATAACAATAGCTTAAGGACGCATTTTGTTGGCCATTCGATGTGGAAAGTGTGTTAGTACGCTTGCCATGGGGAAGTGTTTTTTGACAGTCCATTTGCTTTATATACCATCCCAACTAACCATTTCGATATAATAGAAATAATATTGACTTGGGCGTCAAACAAAAGTGAACTCTACTTCAGGGTGCGTCCAAAGCAGGGAAGGTTTTTTTAATAATGTCGATGTATATTCAATGCACAATCTGATGTTGTTTCATAATCCAATACCTCGTGTAATATTTATAGAAAGTTGTAACCGTATAAAATGTTTTTTCAATATTTAGTGTAATGTTTGATAAACAATTATATCAATGTTTGTGTCTTCCACGATCTGATGGCAAAGCATACAGCAAGTCTATTTTGATATTAGAGTAATGTTAAGGAATAAAGCGTGCGCCGGTGTGATTATACACATACGGCGATACGCTTCTTAACCTATATGCGTTTTTAAACCAGTCTGTGTTTAAAACATTGTCGTCAGATTGTGGACAGACTATAAAAATTGAACATATGAAAACTTTCTTCACTTTTCGTATCTGTAGTTAACATGTGCTTGTTTCTGATAATACTGAATGAAAATGGCTTTAATTAAAACACTATCAAATTCTGTGAAATAAAAAAGTGTTATTTTTATAAATTGTTTACGCAAGGATATTTCAATCATAAGGTTATTAAGGCTATCAAAGATTGTATGACCGTCATCACTATATTGTTAAATTGAATGATCTTTTATATTGGATACTTTATGTCCCATAGTTCCATTTTGTTTTTACACGTGACAGGTGTACCAAGCTTCACATCAGATTTGTACTGTTTTATAGCAATTTGTCTCACGTTCCTAGTGAAAGTTAGTTTTTTTATTTAATTTGCTATTTTAAATATTTTATTTTGCTTGTGGGTTTATGGTAAGAACATTGGTTCGTATGTTTGTTGTTGAATATAACTAATTAGTATATGTATTATTTCAGCGGACAGACTTACAAAAGAAGGCCACGAAGTTGTCATTCTAAAAACAGATTCCAATGGAACATTTCAAGATATTGTATACCAATCTTCAGAATATCTTAATAACCTATCATTACCTTCAGACAACTTGGATATCTATGTATGTGAGAAGCACTGTTACTACACGGATACAATGAAATGTCTAGGGAAGGACTATTACTGTGAAGATTATGATATTGTTACCCATATGTCCGTGTCTGTTATAAATCACCTCCGCTGGAACACCGTAGTCATAATCTATGATACAGCTACCAGTAAGTGTATCATACTTCAGATATTCTCCCTTAAATTTCCTGCCAGTAAAAATTCGAAATTCCTTAAAACTAAGGTATTATCCCTTATGCAAAGTACTTCCTTAGCTAAAATTGATAAAAAAATGGTCTGTTGGGTGTCTTTCAACATCTGGATTGTTGTTTAAAATGCGTTTCAAAGCACACTGATGAGTAATTGTATTACGAAACGACTATCTAGCGTTGTAAAATTAAAACTGGTATTATTATTATGTAATTATAGTGAGACGGATAAATGTGGAAATGGTAGAGAATATTATACATGTAAATAAATTTACTTCTTCTAGTACTGCAAAATTGAACAGATAAACAGATTAAATAATAATTACAAACAATAAGCTGGTTTCTCTGCTGGTGGACTAGGCATCCTGAGCTGGTATCTCTGCTGGTGGACAAGACATCCCTGATTATATTATTAACACAAAAGGCAATACATAGCATTGTCAGATAAACATTGTTAATCAAATAAACTACTTTTATTTAACAATTCATCAAAAATGTCAGCTATGCATAATAGCTTAGATGGAATTGGTATAAAACATTTTATTCCTTCTATTTTTTCGCATGTCAGACACCATCTTAAAATATTTCGATTTTCCCAATTTTGACCCGAGCACTACTTATGAGGAGTTTATCCGCAACCTACCGTCTAGTGCTGCAAAATTACAACAGGTAGAGTTATAATTCGGACATAAAAGTGCACAAACATCTTGTTGTCCCTCTGGCATCATTAGGCGTTTTAAATGATTAAAAGTTTTTATTCAATATGTCTGCAAAAATAGTCAATTTCAGTTTTGAGTAATAATAAGGCATAATATTGACATACTCTCTTATGCTTTTCGTCTTTATTCACTCAATTAATTTTAATCAAAATCAAAGAATTCAAATCATTTTGATAATTTCATTGTTCAAGATCGCATTCAAAATTGTATTGAAATTTAAAAAAAAACGTCAGAATATGTTCATTGTGGCTTATTTACTCTCGTATTAACCTATAAATCTCATATAAACAAATAAAGATGCTATTGTTATGTCACTCTGGCACTATTTTTCCTTTTCATTATTCAAACGTGTTTATCGAGCTCGCATAGTGTCTTTTAATTAGAAAGAGAATTTTGATTCTGAAATCCAATTTGCGAATATACAAAGGAATCAGATTTAATGTTAAAGATAAATTATTGTTAACATGATAACCTTTTAAGATGTTTTCGACAGCAACATCGTTCTGCTGTATAAGATCAAGTCGATTTAATGTTTTTATAATGTTTGTTTATTGGCATAGAAAGGTACACAATGATAAATTTTATAATTTTACAAATATAATGCATATCAATAGACAACAACAACGGTTATACACGGTTATGTAACGTTTAATCAAAAACAACATACTTATCCATGTCGTAATCACAATCACAATCTAAAAGCAAAGTAAAAACTTTGGAACTGACAAGTCAGGTTAGACAAGTAAACTTGCACAAGGGAGCTGAGACCGGGTGCTCCGGAAGGGTAAGTGCCTCCTGTTTAGCTAACTATGCCCGTCACGTGTGTATTATTAAGTTATTTTAAAAAAATTTTGTCTATTCGGTTGCTTGGTATTTTTTATACTCCTGGTTTCTTCATCCAGTCCTTAACTGCACCTCTCGATATAAGCTTATTGGTATTAGTGGCGTAAAACATAACACATTATTTCCCTGTTCTGTCCTTATTGCATTTAAATTATATAAAGTAGGTTTTGAAAAATTACCCCTATTGTATTTAAAAATGCATAGAAACGGTGGTTAACAAAATATTACTGATGAACGACAATTTACTATTTTATTAACTCTATGGTTTATTTATATAATATTGATGTTTGAACCGTGTATTGTGTATTAGGATTGTAAAATTATTGTTGAAAAACAATTGACAATTCACATTCTCTATTAGAATTCAAAACCTAAATTGTTATTAATCGGTGAGAAATAGTTGCTGATCAATATATTTTAAAACCATTATGTATAAACAAAAGCATTCCAGCGTCAACAATTAATCTTTGTGTTTCAGAGAATCACACAAGTTTAAAAGCATTATGAAAGATATAATAAATTGACTCTTCCATTAGAAGTAATACAACGAAAATAAAGTCTATCATCATTATGTTGAACAATTAATAATTGTCATCACTTTTAACACTTCAATCCTGAAGGCATATAACATAAAAGTTATATTTGTTCATCTTGTTATATAAACAAGCATACTGAAAATAATGCAGCCATATTTTTAATTTGGTTTTTTAATTGGCCTCTTAATGGATCGCTGGTTTTAAAATTATTAGGATCGCGTTGAGTTTCCTTCAATATTACTATAATTGCACCACTGGAAATTTACGCCACTATTCGTCCAAAGTTCAATTATAAAATCGGTACAAATTTCTGCTGGATGGGTGATTTTGTTGAAAGAAATGTCAGTGTTTGTTGTACTACTGGGAAATGGATTGGTATGTTTGCCTTTTCATTACTTTACTTTATAAATCTTCAAAACACAAACTTTTACTGTGTAAAACGTATGAAATAACGCAAAAAATAATTAAACAAATCAAAAACAAACATACTAATTCATGTCCGAATCATAATCTAGAAGCAAAATAAAACCGACAAGTTAGGATAAACACCTGAACTTCCACGAGGGAAGTGAGGCCGGGTGTTCCGGAAAGATAAGCACCTCCATTTAGCTAGCTACGCTCGCCATGTGTATAAAGTGTTTTTATTAAAATATAATATCCTTCTAATGTTTAATCATGTTAAAATGCAGTTGGAGATTGCCTGTATCACATTTAATCTACTATAACAAGAAGTGAAGTCACACGACTGGTAACTGTTGACTTATTTATCTGTTTTACAATCTATAACTGTGTTAGGATGATGTTATTTAATATTTGTCGACTTATATTACATCTATAAACCTCACAAAAAACATTAATAGATTTTATGATTAAATAAAGCATTAATAAAAATCAATTGCTGAATTCATTTAGGTTTTGACAGCTTTGTATTAACCATTGAATTAAAAACATTGGGATTGTTGAATGCGTTAAAATCAATAAAACGCTTTTTATTTTTATTTACATAGTTACTGATTACCCTGCTGTTACTGATTGTGTTTATTTAGGTTTTAATGAAGTCATCAGTGAAACCGGAAATACCTTGATATTAAATCAATTTGATACACCTAGTTCAAGAAAACCCCGATGTATAGGACAAAACCCTTTTTACCTGTTTTGACGTCATATAAATTAACCTACTACCTGCTCCTTATCCTTTAACATAAGTTACTAGGCAACTATTTTAATGGCAAATAATGTAGGTAAATGAAATTAATTGTACGTTAAAGTACATATCAAGTACATATCAAGGTTAAGTAGCATGTTTTTTAAGTATTAGCTGCTCAAGTTAGCGTCCAAATATTCCATGTTCCTTTCAAATAATTTTGATTACACATTTGGCGGTTTAAGCTAGCTAAACAAGAGGTACTTACCCTTTAAGAGCACCCAGCCTCACTTCCCTGGTGGAATTTCACGTGTTTGACCCAACTTGTCAGTTTTAAAGTTTTTACTTTGCTTCTGGATTTTAATTGAAATTGAAATTCTTTACTTTTTATTTGGAGTATTTATTTTGTGTTTGTGTATTTAAAATCTAAAAAAATCATCGACCACATGAAACACATTGAGATATATCAAGCTCTTGAACTTCAAACATACTTTGAACAAAGCACTTTTATTTAAAATTCTATGTTTATTTTTTGTTGTCTAGCTGTTTTACTGAATTCATTACACAACATACTAGCAGAAGAAGATGTGTTCGTTTTGTCCTATAACTACGACAATATGAAGACATCAGAAGAGATTGAGCTGTTCTTGGCTGAAATATACAGAAAACTATACTTGGATGGCATCAATATCACTATGATATGTGGAAATCAATGTATCAAAACTATACTTCAAGAGGTATTCAAAACTTATTGACGTTCAACTAGAGTAAACTAACTAATTAGATCATTAGGCACTTCAAAAATCGCGAACATTAGTTTTGTATATCAGTCATTGAATTTACTTTATTTTCTGTTAAGGCATTCAGAAGCTTTAATTTGGAATGGAAACAAAGCAAACATTTGAGCAAGTGATTAATATTTGTGATATATCAGTCTCCCGTTTTATACTGTTTGTATTAAATACACTTGATATAAGTTCGCGATGGGGTCAGGTCAGTTTAACACATAAGCAGTCTTTTATTGGGGACAATCCATATATCATATATTTGCATATATTTACATATTCATGTAAATTTCTAATGCAAAATATTTTAGACAATTTGCAATTTGTTCTGTTAATGTCTTAAGTTTACCTTCATTTTTGCTTTTCTAAACTTTTCAAGTTTCATTTTAGAAAATAATAACTTCCAAATTCTGAAATTATAAAAAACACGTTTCATAGAGTGTTTGATAGTGTCTAACTAGATGAATTTTCCATTTAAGACCATTCGTGGTTCTAGCCTTTTTTATATTTATTAATTGCTGTTTTAGCTCATTAAATACAACATGTAATTTATTAAGTTTCTTGCCTTTATACAAATATCAATTATGATATCGCCACATGTGGGCCTGATAAAATATTTTTGGGCCTATTTTTCATTCAACATCTTAAATGTATTTGCATTTCCACAATTCTGTTCCAAGAACTACTGATGAGGAATTTCATTTCGAAACCTAAAAAAGTAAAACAGGTTTAGTAATAATATAATGATTATATTAAGGAAATGACAAAAATTTACATTTTAGGCGGATTTATTTGATACATTGGAGGATAATTACCGGAGGACGTCAATGAAACAGAGAACATGCTGGTTATTGGTGACTGATTGTTCCTGGGAGATACGACATACATTACTAAATATTTCACAACTAGATAATATAGCAGTCATTGATCTCAGTCTACCAATACAACAAAATCTTATGTATAAAAAGGTAAGTGTGAACTTATACAGATAATAGAAAAAGAAATACCTGGTATTGTATATCAAAACGCATAAAAGGATAAAATATCAAGACACATAGAGGTTATTATAAATAAAGGCAATGCAAGGCGAATAGATATGTTTCATATTAATATGTCTGATGCACAACAATTTCTATACGTTCTGAATTCCTGTATAAAATAAAACGTGTTACATTACCTGGAATACATTTGACGTCCCATAGTTCCTTTTCACTTAATTTTGATTACACACCTGGCGTGTGTAGCTAGCAAAACGATATAAGTTAAGTTAGCGTCCCATAGTTCCATGTTACATGTGATTGCATTATACACGTAGCGGGTGTAGCTAGCTAAACAGGAGGTGCTTACCCTTCCGGAGCAGCTGGCCTCACTTCCCTGGTGGAACTTCGCGTCTTTTACCTAACTTGTCACTTTTAAAGGGGTTTCTTTGCTTCTGGATTGTGATTCGGACATGGATCAGTATGCTTGTTTTCGATGATAACATGGCAACTTCCTGAAGCATTATTACAGGGCCAATACTAACTAATTTTACAAAACACAATAAGATTTGCAATATTAAATTCTCGAAATAGAGATTATAGAGTGAATACATTTCTTACATGCGTGTGGTTTGTCCAAAAACCTAAAACTTATATCGTTGTAGAAATGTTTTGCCGTACTTCCCAAGTGGAACTTTACCTGTTTAATTGTTTAACTGACCTTGCCAGTTTGAAAGTTTTTAATTTGCTTTGCGACTGTGTTTGGACATGGATTTGTATGTTTGTTTTTGATTGCACAAACATGTATACAATACAATAGATTGAGTTAATTGTTCCTATAAATACACATCCTGAAGATTCTGTAAAACTTTGAAAAAATATTGTTCTGAAAATATCTGCATCGTTATATGACAAGCGTTACCATAGGTGACATCAAAGACAGAAGTGTTGATAACATGACACAATTTAATGCGGTTTCTAAATTACTATTATTATTTTACCCAGCGACTGTAAATTCGCACCAGAACCATTGGCGAGACCTACAGCTCAAGTACATGTTCAAGTACAAAAATTAAGAAATTTAAGTGTTAAGTTCGATTCGATTGACTTTTGATGACCGTTTTGCATTTTTAATTGTGTACTTATTATGTACCCGGATCGATACTTTTCCTTTGTACTTACCATATAAATAGGTTTAAATTGATAAAAATTGGTTTTATTTCATTGATGTTTACCGATCAGCTAATCGAAATTTCATCAAATAAATGAATCATAACAGTAAAAAACACACAACAAATTAAAAAGGATAATTGTTGAAATTATCACTGTCTGTTTATGTGTACATAGAAGTTATTCCTGGCAAAAGTATTTTCTATCAACAACATAAATAAATGAAAACTGTTTTCATTGATATGCTTGCCGATCAGCTATTTTGAATACTGTAAATTGAAAATCCATCAAATATGTATTATGGTACCTAAAATGTGAGTAAAGAAACAACAAATTTGAAATAATAATTGTTAAAATTATCACTGTCTGTGTTTGTGTACATAAAAGTTATTCCTGGAAAACTGCTCTTGATTAAAACCTTTGAGCTCAGAAACGTAGCTATTAGGAAAAACGCCATTCCAACCTGAGATATAGCGATAAGGACAATAACGTTTTATACAACCGCGAAACAACAAATGTAGACATTTTGAAAACAGAGGCCTTTAAAGAATGTATTTTCATATAGTGCCTTCGTCCAACACATACTTAAAATGTTAAAAAATGTAAATAAAATGTCATATAGTGTATATATTTCTGTATACTTCTTAATATACCTAGAAAAACGAACATTATCACAATATTTATAATTGCACAACACAGTATCAATTTCCAAAAAAGTCGATAAATTCATTACGGAAATTAAAGTATTTAATCCCTCAGCGGGTATTAACGTCTCAATTATATATACAAACGGGTATTTCATGTTTTATGAAAGGCACTACATGTATTATGTTGTGTCATTCGAATTTATCCGAGAATTTGTATCATTATCTACTCATAAAATTCCCGTTTTGTTTTGGATATATTGATAACACTTCACCCGGTTATACACAGTACATTTCATTAATGAGAACTATAAGAATAGAAATGATACACTTTTATTTTAGTGCACGCAAGAAGATAAATCAAAATATCTACTTGTGTAAACTCCACGAATTAGTTGTTGTTATATTTCATAGTTATAAAATAAAATTATAACAAAAATTATTAAACAACGCGAAGCTAAACAGTACAGACAAAGAACAAGAAACAGTCGCTACAAATGTAAAATGAGAAAGAGTTGAAACCCTGGATGTTAAGACTTCCATACCACCTACTACCTAACCAATGACATTGTGATTTAAAAATAGGTAAAAAGTAGGACTTTTCAATTAACATCTTTTAACGTATTTACAAAATATAAAATAGGCAAAGACAACATTCATACGCAGTTATGTTCACCTTTCATACATATAAAACTTTTTACAAATGTCTGCAAATATAGTACAATAAATACAGTGAAACTGGCAAACAGGAGGTGCTAATTCTCTCACCCGGCCTCACTTCCCTGGTGGAAGTTCACATGTCTAACCTAACTTGTCAGTTCCAACGTTTTTACTTTGCTTCTGAATTGTGATTCTAACATGGATTAGTATGTTTATGTTTTATCATTACAAGAACATAAACTTACTTGTTTAAAATAACCAATACAATATTGATATCATATAAAATTGGTATTTATATACTTAAAATTACAGTATATAGTAGTTATGTATTTTGGTGATCATTGAAGATTTAATTCCATCTATGTTCAAAGTGTAGTAAATTAAGTCCATTTCAGAATGAAAGCATCAGATTTCCTAAATTTCTTTACTAATTACATAGTCCTAATATTGTTTGGTGAATCAAAAACAAACACGAAAATGGAAATCTATCAAATTAACCGTGCATCTGACTTAATCTATACAGGTTTTCCGCAGATTACACGGCCCCATTACCTTGTTTAAATTTATATCTACATTTGAAACTGTATGACCTACTTGATGACTTCAATTTTTCAATTGTCAATTTTCCTTTTCTATGCAGCAATATATCTTCTTCTCCTGTTTATGGTGTATTTGCTTCTTAATAATAACACTATGCTTACAAATAAATTGTTGAGCTAGGGATATTACAAGCCTAGGGGAATCAGGCACTCGGAAATTGTTATGGGCTTCATCAATGTATTGTTGATAAATATGACGTCTCTATGACCAGGATTGGATATATTTGACGTCACTTAGTTCCATGTTCCTTTCACTCATTTTGATACTCATTTTTCACACATTTTACACACGTGCCTGGTGAACTGAGGTGCTTATCATTCCGAAGCACCTGACTTCACTCCTTGTAGAAAATTCACTTTGCTTGTTGATTTGATTTGAATATAGATTAGTATTTCTGTTTTTTATTATGTTTCCTGAGCCGTAGGCTTCAAAGTGATACTAGTTTGATTTTTCAACTTCGAATTCTTATTTTGTGTAACTTACGTGTGTAATAATATTTGTTTGCCGTAACTATTTTTCGTGATATACGAGTTGCTTCCCTTTCACCGCTAAACTTTGGGCAAGTTTATGCATCTTGGCATTTCTGAACATAGTTCTATTAGAATTGTGTTCCGAAACGGCCGTCTAGTGTTGTAAATTAAAACTGGTATGATATGTAATTATATGTACCCCTGAAAGTAAACCAATCGGTATGCGAGACATTTCTATGAAGGCTGATAATTTATAATATCTTGTTTGAATTTCAGACTCTGTTCAAGGACATAAAGAAAGCAGTCAGCAAATACTCAAGTAATATTTCTGATATTACTTCAAATATTTCTACAAATCATCAAAACATTAAGGTAAGTATTGAAGTGTATAAGTAAAAAAAAAACATGGCCAAATTCTGTCGTCCATAACCTGATAATATAAGAAAAGTTTGTCAGTTTCCACATTGGGATTGTGATAGTATCATGGATAAGTATGTCAATTGTTAAATCTTAATATCGCGAAAAACACTTTTAATTTTGGCAGATTCAATTTAAGAAATCTGATTCAATGAAACTATTGTGTAACTTGGGTATGTTGTATTAAAATGTTTAAAAACAATTTGAAATTGTGACTTTTTCAATTTGTAAATAGTAGGTTAAGGGTTAACATTACATTTCAATACAATACACCGACACCGAAGAAAATAATTAGTTTTGTCGACAATTATTTGATCAAACAAAAACATACCAATCCATGTCCGAATCACAATCCAGAAGCAAAGTAAAAACTTTGGAACTGACACGTTAGGTTAGACACGTTAACTTCCACGAGGGAGGTGAGGCCGTGTGCTCCGGAAGGGTAAGCACTTCCTATTTAGCAAGCTACACCCGCCACGTGTGTAATCAAAATTGTGTGAAAGGAACATGAAACTATGAGACGTCAAATATATCCAGGGCAAACCTGGACACAGAGACATCAAACTTATCAACAATACTGTGATGATGGCCATAACACTTTTTGAGGGCCTTGATTAGCCTAGCAATATCCCTGAGTCAACAATTTATTTGCAAGCAGCCTACTTCGTTGCACAAAGTACAATGAGATCAACATATTCTTTATAAATACCTCAAATTCATGGAAAAATATTATGACCAGTAGAAATTGAACTCGTTTCGTTGCATACTCTAGAATTTCATAATTATTTTTCTTATTATCTGTAAGAAATTAAAAAAATACATTTATAATTTATTATCATGATCATCATTTTAGAAAATTAAAAACGTTATAACAAGAAATTTTGGTTAAATCCATAACGTTATTACATGCAGCTTATATCCATATCACCTTGGTATACAGTAGCAAAGTTGCATGATCGTTTTAATTTTGAATACAATTTGTCATCTCTCTCTCTCTCTCTCTTTCCCTCTCTCTCTCTCTCTCTCTCTCTCTCTCTCTCTCTCATTGTATATGCCTTTTGTATTTAATATGTTATTATGAATATCATAAATTTCTATTGGATGTGAAGATAATAGATAGATAAAATTGTCAGCAGACGAATATGTCAAAAATAAAGATGGATTATATTTACGTATACCCGTTCGATTTCCAGGGGTACTTAAAATCACGATTAAATTAAGAAATGTTATATGTTATTTTTTCCAGGTTTTCAATCAATCTTTAATCTCCAATGGCGACCAATCTCATGCATTATTTACTTTATTATGGGGGAGAAACAGTCGACATATATCATCGGTTGGTCATGTGCGCTCTAGAGGAAGATTATACGTAAACAATAAGCTGTTTCCTAATTTATTATTTGGATTTAATGGTAAAGAGTTCGTCGTCACAACAACAAGAGTAGGTATAATTACAAAGTTTATTTACAATAATCAGAAAGATCTATTAGGTTTCCAAGAAAATAGAGGAATGCACAAATAACTCCCTTTTTGACAAATAACTTTCTACACGTAAAGTGCGCACATTTATTGTGCTCATTGCGCATATTGGGGTGTAGCTAGCTAAACAGGAGGTGATTACCCTTCCGGACCACCGGTCCTCGCTTCCGTGGTGGAAGCATACCTATTTTGCTTAATTTGCAAGTTAGGGTTGTGTTTTATTATTATTATTATTATTATTATTATTATCTGTCGATCATGTCAGCACTTTTTCTTAAATATTAGTTTCTATATGAACATAAATTCGTTTTAGATGAGAATTGTGATGCCACAAAAACTACCTTTTACTTTGTTTGTAAAACAAATGGAATGTGTGATAGTACTGTAACCACATCTTATGCTCAGTGATCTCAATATATGTTTGTCTTTCTCTTGTATTGTCGTCGTGCGTTGACAACGCATCTAAAATGGTATTACAAAGATAATTTTTATTTTTAGTGGCCGCCGTTTGTTGACAAGGTATATAAGAATGGTACTCTCAAATATTTCGGGTTTTGTCTTGATTTGCTGGATGAATTGGCGAGACAACTCAACTTCACGTGAGTATACCCAGAAACATGCATTTCAAGATAGTCAAAACGATCAAAACACGTCAAAACAAGCGAATGTAGTAAGATGATTAAGAACAAAATTATATATATATCTAGACCATTGGCTGCTTTAGATGTGTGACAAAAATATTCTGCGCATTTGGTTAAGTACTTTTAAAGCTCATTAAATTTAGAAGGAATCTTGTTTTATTAAATTAAATTTCAATTAAAATTTAAACAGAAATCGGAACAATAATTACAATTTTAAAGCAAACTCATTGATATGAAAAGTAAATGTTATAATGTGTTTATTATTACAAGAAAAATAAATATTACAAATGTAAGATATAAGATGTAAATTTAAACAAAACCAATATGCCATCAGGTCAGTTGTTAACCCAGTTACATCACATTAAGAAACCAGATTTCTACTCGATTAATATACAATGGGTAATACAACCATCACAAGCTAAAATCATTGTTGTTCAATTATATTTAAATAACGCAAATTACTTGAAATTGTATGAATCGCTCAATACCTACTACAATGGCTGATTGCGTACTGAAGCCGCAAACAATTTGTGATATGCCTGATGTTTTTACATCTTGAACACTGAAGTCGCGGTGGCCTAATTGATAAGACGTCAGTCAACAAATCCAGGGTCTCTCACCGCTGTGAGTTAGAGTCCCGCTCAGAACACATGTGGAAAAGTGAATTTTCCTTGCTGTTAGCCTTTACTGGTTCACCTGATATCAGTATAATGGACTGGGGGAGTTATACGCTTGTTTGAGGCATACTGACTCTGTGAGCTAGCACGTTAAAGTCGCTCTGAGTGCGCGCTAGTACAAGGCAGATCATAAAATACACTCGCACTTCACATACACACACGAAATTGATCATAGATTAATCCATAGAGATTAATAAAATAATTCTCGTCACAAATAGCTGAAAATATTGCTGATGCGCCGTTAAGCAACATTGAACCAACCAACCAATGTATGCATCAAAATATTTCAGATGTAGATGTTATAACATGTGTCTTTATATTTAGTTACAGACTTGTCGAACCACCTGATAATGAATTTGGACGTATCAGAAAAAACGGAACGTGGACAGGAATGATTGGACAACTTGAAATGAGGGTAAATGAAGTTAAGCATATATATTTATTGAATAAAAAGAATCATATATACAAAGCAATGTTTAAATCACAATCTCAAAGCAAAGTAAAAACTTAGAAAACTAGACAATTAAGATTTTTTTTATTGGGGTAGCAATATTAAACGCTAGTCTAGTACTTCCATCTCACTTTCCATAGAACGAGATATCGCAGGCTCTATATTATTTGTATGTCATGCATAGAAAGATGCGACTTGGATAAGGATATCCTCCTGGAAATTAAATTATGCCATAAAAACCCTTTATTTGATTGTTTTAATTTAATTTTGTTTAATTTCAGCAAACTTGTATTCTAAAACATTAACAAAATTTAAATAAAAATATTATATATTTACTAATTTTATGTGAATAACTCATATGTGAATGGGTAGTTGGTTCGTTGTTTAGTAAAATAAGGCTGATGTTGGCTTTTTAAATGCTCATAGTGTAAGTGAAATGGTTGGAAGCCCTCCGATTGGATTTAAATTTTGTATAGTGACTTAATGATACAAATAATGTAATTATATATTTTATGTTTTACAGAGGGTTGATATGATGATGGCACCAGCGTCAGTCCAGGCAAGCCGGGAAATGGCCATGGATTTTACCTATCCGTTTTACTTTGATACCTCTAACTTTCTCATTAAGAAACCGGACCCTGATGCTCAAAAATGGCGTGTGTACATAGATCCGTTCCATTGGCAAGTGTACATCTGTATAGCTTTTGCACTTCCAGCTTGCGCAGGCATTCTCTACCTGGTAGAACTGTATAACCCGTTCTTCCGGGAAAGCGCCGAGTCACCTCATAATTACCAGTATGGATTTTGGTATATGTTTGGTGCCCTTCTTACTCAAGGTAATGCTCTTACTGAAATAGTTCTAAGTTTGTGTTTTAGATTTGTGCAATAATATTTCTTTATACATTAAAATACAACTTAAAGCAAGACATTAATATTCGTCTGATTTATTTTGCTGCCTTCAAATATATAGCATCTTCATTTGAAACTAGATTTCTCACATGGCTTCAATCTGGTTAATGAAAATAACGAATTACATTATTCAATGTGTAGAACACAGATTGAGTCACCTGTTTGATAGTACTTTGAAGATTTATTAAATTACTTGAATGATAACATTTGAATATTAAAAGTAACAAACTTACATTTTTCTATTTCAGGGGGAGAGAACCCACCTGTTGCCCAGAGTTCCCGTGCGTTGATAAGTTTTTGGTGGATATTTTCACTTGTTATCGTCGCGACATACAGCGGAAATTTAATAGCATTTTTAACTGTTTCTAAAGAAAAATTACCATTAACATCACTGGAAGAAGTCGGTTCACAATCGGAGTATAATTGGGGAACTCTTGGAGGAAGTTATTTCATAACACTATTTGAGGTGCATAGTTTGTATTATTAAGTCCGACGGATGTAATTTTTGTAAGGATTCAATATTTGGCTTTTTAACATTTTTGCTGAAAGAAGAATAGATACTGAAAATATTTCTATTATTATTGCATAACAAAATATATTAACTTTAACCATTTTTGTGGAAGATTTAAAAACATTTGTAAGTCGTCATACTTTTATCATTAAAAATAAAAATACAATCAATGTCCAAAATAAAATCCCAAATACAAACAACAATCCATGTCCATAACAAAACACCAAAGCAAAGTAAAAAAAATTGTAATTGACAAATTATGTTGAACACGTGAACGTCCACTGGAGAAGTGACACCGAGTGCTCAGGAAGGGTAAATACCTCCTGTTTAACTAGCTACACCCGCCACGTGAGAAATCAAAATTGAGAATGAAGGAACTTGAGAAGTCAAACACATTCAGGGCAATCCTGGACACAGAGACATCACACTTATCAACAATACTGTGATGACGGCATTCCTGGACACAGAGACATCACACTTATCAACAATACTGTGATGACGGCATTCCTGGACACAAAGACATCACACTTACCAATAATACTGTGATGACGGCCACAAAGCTTTTTGAGATCATCCTTGATAAACCTATGCGAAGATAAACTATCACATGTTAAACTGTATAATATAAAATAAGAAGTTAGTGACACACATGTGCTGTAGTCAAAAAAGAGAGGAAAACATGACAATGGCAATAGTCAATTGTTTCAGGAACTTGTTTGAAACAACAAAATTTAAGAAAAAATCAAACGCGACAATATAGCCATTTATTTACAACTGTATTAAAATGTGCCCGACTTTGAACCGAACCATCACCTAAGAAGTAAAAATAATCTCAAAATACATGTAGCATGTTTCTTATTTTTCTTTTCATACAGAAATTCACAACAATAGATTAATTAATGTACCAGTATTCAAGTTTTGCCATTGTCCAATTTATTAGAAATTTGCATATAATAATGTGTTTAAAGCGATAGTGAATAAAGTATGTGTGTTTTAAAATGAGACAGTTTATAGTTAATTCAGCTGCACAACAACTAGTAAATCCTGGAAGTTTCATGTTATGTTTCTATGATCCACTTGTTATTAATATCTGAAATCACTCTAATATGTTGATATCTCTTTCAGCATTCAACGTTACCCAGCTTTAAGAAGATATGGGCAGGATTACAACGTATGAACCAAACGGACACAGCTGTTTTAGATCCCGAACCAGATATACATATTGCTAAAGTTAGGTCAGAAAAGTATATTTATATCGGGGATAAAATATCTATGGAAGCTCGGGTTTCAAATGATTGCAGTCTGGTCATATCCAAAGAAGAATTCCCAAATATGAATTATGGAGTAGGATTTCCAAATAATTCATTACACACAGAGTTATTTTCAAAAACGTGAGTGTTAAATTAATTGTCATCTAAATCATCATCACAATCTCTCTCTCTCTCTCTCTCTCTCTCTCTCTCTCTCTCAAATCCAGAAACCAAACATGCTTGCGTAGATAATAAACGTTCATAGGTTATATTTGAAGTTTTTCTTGAAAATGATGTTCTTACTTTTGATAATCAAACAAAATATACAAATCTCTATGTATAAATAAAAAATATCTACACGAATGGGATACTATTATATAATTGTGACCAAGAATTATTACTACACACGATATAATGTTGCAGCTCTAAAAATAAAAATTATTCCTCATAATAAATTCCTGTAATTAAGTCACCCCCAACTATGTTCGGTGACTTATTGATTTACCCTTTATTTTCACATGGAAATAACCCAAAGATTTTTTTTTAAATCGGAAAACAAACATGCCGATCCAACTTCAAACCATAATCTAAAAACAGGTTTGTCTATACTTAAATTGAATATCTTTTTCAGGATATTAGAACTGCTGGAAAGTGGGATATTTCAAATATGGAAACACAACCATTGGCCCGTAAAGACACATTGCAGAGCAGAATCTACGGCCGAGGCGAAGAAGATAAGATTTATTGATGTACAAAGTGCCTTCTATCTAATTGCTTGTGGTATTTCACTGGGATTTATTGTTTTATTAAGTGAATTTATATTTAAAAAAGCGAAAGATTTACACAAAATGAAGACAAAGACGACTACATCACAGAATAAAGCAAAATCTTCAAGGTAGTCGAGCTTTTGGTTCCAAATTAATTATTTGTACTCGAATTATTAAATAATACTCATAACTTGTTTTGAAAGATAAAAATAGATTTCACTGCCATTGTACATCATTTATAATTTTTAAACATTTTTAAAATATCCTGTATAAAAAGACATTTTTGTATCTGTTTAAACATTATCATTTACCAAAAACAGCAGAGGTATGTAAGCGAGTTAAATCACCTTGTATATTCAATCACATTTATATCTAGTATCGAAAATGTAAACTTTTAAATGCAAGAAATTTGGAGTATTTAGAACCCATTGGTCATCTTTTGCAAGCGCATTCACAAGGAATCTCCTACAGTAGTACACTATAAATTTGTGACGTATTCCTGTTTATGGTAATGTATGTAAAACATCCAGTCCTTTATGACATGACATATAGCATTGTATGAACTTTAATAAGTCGCAGCTATTTTGAATAGAGTAATTCAATAGCACTCATGACAATTGCAATTTTTTACAGATGTACACTAGGTACTTCATATTTTCATTTGACGGTAGAGCTAAGCGAAAGAGTAGTCGATTAACCGACTTACTTATAACATAGGATCACAATTCGAATCGTGTCGTTAAAGACTGTGTGTGAAATACTTATCATAGTGTGCAACAGTTTGGTAGTTTTCTTAATTCCTTTATATTAGGCCTCGCAAATGGAAGACAAAACGTGTGAAATTATTATTTTTGAGATATTTCAATTTTCTTAGAAACACCGAATAACGCATTTACATGTCAACAAAATTCCACATATCACGGAGCATTGTTTCTCACATCCCTGGTGTAAGTCTTGGGTTTAACCTGATTTGTCAGTTTCAGAGTTTTTGCTTTGCATCTGGGTTATGATCCGGGCATGGACTTGGTTACATTCTGTTTATTCATATTTTCAGTGAATTTTTAACTTGATATCTTCCTTGTCTCAGGTTTGAAAATGTTTGTGAAAATCAATAAAATATAAAAGCTTTGCCGTTAGTGTTTCGGTCATGTTTGTATTTGATGTGACTCATTTGAAATAAGAAACATCATCACTTTATTTGACTAAAACTACCTAAACAGTATTATCATCAATAAATATAGGTTATAACACTTCCTTTTCCCGGTCGACTGCAAGTAACAAAGTGTTTTTCTTATTGCAGTCCTAGAGGTTGGCTCGGTCTAAGTGTAATACTTCGAGCATGGTTTTTGTATGTGATTATCTTTAGTTGGTTTCAAATACCTATGCGGAGGTTTAGTTGGTAGAGTGTTTGCTCCGTAAGTGGTAGGTTGTGGCCTCGATTCCCGACCGGGTCTGACCAAAGACTTGAAAGTGGGTAGTGACTTTTCTTTTGCTAAACACTCGGGATTATGTAGTGAAAGTTAGATTCTTTCGGATAAGAACCCTGCTGTATGAACGCAAAGGCAAAATTTCTGCACCTTCGCATAAGCTGGCGACTTCTCGATATAAGTGAAATATTCTTCACTTGGACATTAAACACCATTACTCAACTCAACTAATATATCTAATTTTTGTTCGGTTGTATTCTTGTTTGTTGTGATTATCGTTAAGTTATGTTTCAGCTACTAGTTTCACATTGGAAGATTGAACTATGGAAATGTAAATACGGCAACTCGATTTAACACGATTTAACAATCTTAATATATTCTGTTCTAAATTACATCTGACAAAAACGAATGCTCTGATGATGATCAACCTAAATGATTTTGTTGAAATCATTTTTGTAATGAATTTACATCAATATTCTCAGATATCTCAAATCATCAATCTAATAGCCTTTCTTGTTCGATTATTATTGTTTTGTGAATTGGACAGGTATGATTCTGGTTAAATTGTTTATTTGTAGTCTTTATTCTACGTTGACATTGTTTTTGCAAAGTACATGTGTTCAACTTCAAGCACCATATTAAGGTTCAATTTGATATACAGTAATATAAGGACCACACATCGGACAGATACGAGGTGGTCTTTATATAGTGTTTTTGGTCAAATATGAAGCAAATGCCATTAAATAAGTCTTAATGGACCTTATATAAACGCTATAAAAAGGTTTAGCTGCAATAGTACAAACATGCGTTATGTAAATTTAGATTATGCATTTGCTTCTTTTGTTCTGTCTTTTCAGAACATGTTCTCTATATATTTTGATATTTATTGATAACTAAAAATCTATATAAACATCTATTAATGACATAGTTTTATTCTCAAATAGCCTCTGAATTACATTTAGAAACTATAAAATTCATCTTTTTCACCGACCATTCTGATATAAGAAGTAACACTGCGACCATGCATCCGACTCCTAGTAAATAAAACGCACTTTGTAAGTCAATAAATGAAATAGCCTTTGCTTTGGACTTCAGAGAATCATTACAAATATTCTTCTTCGGCCAATTCTGTTCCTTCATTATCTGAAGTATGCCGCTCTCATGAAGTTCCAAAATCCTGAAAATCAATGACAAATATGATATTTGTATTATTTATTTTAATGCATTGGTTTTAAACATACATAAGACGATAAAGGGTCTAAATAGTGCTTGTTTAAGGACTTTTTGCGAAATGTGTTTGATACATGGCATCAAAACTACTAAAAGCAAACCACTGGCGCATCATCTTTGTATACATTAAATTCCAAATGGAGAGTGTCAAACAAATATTTAATACCTCGACCTTAAATATTGTAATGCTGTCTAATGGTTATACTCAATGTTAACTTAGAGGAAAATATAGACTTTATGGTTTTCTATCTAATAAGCTTTAATTTGAATTTTTTTTTATTTTTTTATTATAATCTCAAACCTTAAAAACAAATTACGAATTTTAATAATTGTATGACATTTGCTATCAAATATCAGGTCAGCAGTTTGATAAAGAATTAAAGGTTTATGATTCAAAGCTTGAAATTGGTAGGAATCGGTGAGATTTTGTTTATGTACAAAAATGCCTTTCCGTAGTGCTATTATTTTGTTTTATAATTTTTTTTAAAAATGACTTGACTCACTTTTTAGAAAATAAATCAGTGAATGGAGAATTATTCGGGAGTCCAACAGCAAAACTCATATTGGGGATCTCTTCTTCTGCAATTTGTAATCTACAATCGGTCGCCGACTTTACTTCCATGTAACTTTTGCACTCAATCAGAACATAATCACCAGATAGGATACGGTCAACATGAACTTCCGGATCCGGATGTAGGAAATCAATATTTGAAGCATTTTCACGTTCAAGGCCTTCCCATAAAATCTGGAAAGTTCGAAGAGGTGAGGTCTGCAATACACATATATTGCTTTAAATTATCTGAATTGAAATTATTTAAATATACAGGATATATCTCAAAAACAAACATACTAATCTATGTTCGAATCTCAATCTAGAACCAAAGTAAAAACTTTGGAACTGACAAGTTAGGTTAAACACGTATACTTTCACCAGCGAAGTCAGACCAGGTGCTGCTGAAAGTAAGCACCTCATGTTTAGCTAGCTACACCCGCTACGTGAGCGAAAGGAACATGAAACTATGGGACGTCAAATATATCCAGGGCAATCCTGGACATACAGACCTCAAACTTATCAACAGTACTGTGATGACGACCAGAAAACTTTTCGGGAGCCCTGATTAGCTTAGGCCTACAATATCTCTAGGTCAGCAATTTGGTACATTATTTCAATAACAAAAAGAAGAAGAATATATATACTGGACCAAACATTGGTAAGAGAAAAAGAGCAAAGTAATCTATCTGGATAACTGTTATACCATTTATTGTCGTCCTTGTTCTTACTGGTTTCCTTAATTTGACGACCGTTTAGTGCTGTAAAATTACAAAGTGGTACAATATGTAATTAAAACGACTGAGTTGGTATCTCTGATGGTGACTGGTGCCCAGTGGATATCACAAACTCAGTAGGCAATAATTAATATATTATTGTCTTAATTTGCTGATAGTTAAATTTTAAAATTCCTCAAAAACTAAGGTATATTCCCTCATGCAGAGTATTTCCTTTGCTAACTTTCGTAACATATATGTTTGTCCTTCGCGCATATTTTCAACATGGGGGGGGGGGGGGGTATGTTGGTTTTGGTCCAAACACTACTGATAAGGAATTGTTTTCCGAAAAGGACGTCTAGTGCTGTAAATTTAAAACCGGTATACTGTATTTAAAGTATGTGCCAGGTTGCAAACTGCAAACATCGATATAAATACAATACTTTATAAACATAATTCCTTTTTATTGTGAACATATAGAAATATTTGTTTTACCTTAAACATAGTAAGAAATATGGTTCCTTTCAAAACAGACCACTTGTATTGTGTTTGGGACGCAAGCTCATCAAAAGTATTGAAAGGCGGCTTTGCTTTTGCAACTGTAAGGAAAGCCACAAGGTTACCACTGTATGTCGCTACCATTATCATAGAAAACAACCACCAAAAACTGATCATTATTCGACCACGCTGTGTTAGCTGTCGTAGCTGGCCGCCTATATAAACACAAAAAAGAAGAATTACATTTCAATTAAAACTTTATTAATGAAAAATTTTTCTTATACTATTTTAAAGTTTGTTTTGAAAGAAATGACACCATATAAGCGATCTTAAACCACACCATTATGTCATCGAGTCCACTTTTTGTCTGAAGCAGATAATATTATAATCAAATGTAACTATATGTATTGTCATATATTTTCTTTTTATTATTCGTGCCTCTTTGGTTATACTGCCTATGTTTAACTTCGACTGCAGGTACGTTTCAATATGAATTCATTTTTCTTTTATTTGCTGCTCATATTGTGAACTTCCACCATGGAAGTGGGGTCGGGTGCTCCGGAAGGGTTAGTACCTCCTGTTTAGCTAGCTACACCACAAATTGTTCTTCAGTTTCTGTTAAAACCATAAAATTAAATGTTTTACCTTCTTGTAAAAGTGCTCCAAACATATACCAGAATAAAGAATGGAATCCATCTCTGTGATCAGTAGATATTATAGCATTAGGACCATATCTTTCGAACATCGACAAAAATACAGCACAAATAGGAAGGGAAACAGCAATGCATACAAGAACATGCCACTGTAGAGGACTGATTAGTGTCTTCCATTTGTTTTTGTTAGGATCAGGTCTCCTCATCATAAAGGTTGAACTGTCAAAGTAAAATGGATATGTGAAATCCATCACATTTTCTCTTCCAGGATGTAAGGAGGCAGGAGCAACCATTAAATCCACTTCCTGGACAATAAACAAAATCAAAATAGGCGCATATTATGTTAAAAGTCTCATAGCAGAGTATTTATAAACAAAGAAATATCTAAATTTATACAACCTAAACTGGGAATATTTAAGCGCATTAGACATGTATATAATTACGCTACCCTACGCTTTTTGTTAACAAAACAACCCTGATATTAAAATTGACTCGCCATATGCATTGCCATCAGATAGTGAATACCAGGATAATACAGACACTTTACAGTACCATGCATTACAGGCCCGTAGCAGCAAATTTAAGTGGAGGTACCAAAATTAAAATACACAAAAATTATGAAAAAAGAAAGTAGGGAACACATGAACAGCTTTATGTAGTACAAAGAAAGTAAGGATCTATAAAACAGAATTCTAAATATATCTACCACTAAAGCAAATTAAATTAAATGGTTATCATCTGACGTTTGATTGGAGATGTTCATCTAGTCACTCCATTTCAGTTTAAATCCTGAATGTTGAGTTGAGTTGTATAGGGTTTTACGTCCCAGTCAAGAATATTTCTCTTATATTGAGACGTCAGCAATTCGAGGTGAAGGTACAGAAATTTATACCTGTGCAGTGCGCTTATGGCAAGTACAATGAGGGTTCTTTATCGTGCCGCGCTTACCTTGACACGGGACCTTGATCTGTTAGGTCTCATTCGAAAGACCCGCGACTTTCACTTCTTATTGCTGAGCGTTTAGCGAAGAAACAGTCACTACCTATTTTCAAATCTTAGGTTTTACCCGGCCGGGGTTCGAACCCATGACCTCCCACTTACGGAGCGAACGCTCTACCAATCCAAAACAGATACTGTTAGAGATAACAGGAAACCTAAAAATATGACACTAAATTAATACCAATGAATAGAATTAAATCTAACAACACACGAATAATAAACAAATGAAGACAATGCTTACGCTTAAGATCTACACTTGTGATGTGTTAAAATTTTGAAATTTCTAGAAAGAAATATTTAAAATTTTAACACATGACACACTGAACAAACGTCCAGTGATGGGTTAAATTTAAAAATGCCAGCTTTAAGTATGATGAGCTGATTTAAGGCGCGCAAAATCATCATCCTTACAGGAAGCAAGTGTAGTAAATAGGAAGAAAGACCATATAAATAAACAACAAGACGAAAACGGAAAAAATTCATTTTCCGGAAACCGTATCGTCAACATAAAATTAATAATTTGTATTGAATTATACTGCGTTTTACAGAGATATCTATTGATTTTAAATGAAATACATTTCTTAAAAACTGAATGAAATTTTAGCAAAAAAAGTCAGGGGTCCATCCCCCCCTCTCTCCCCCCCCCCAACATTTTTCCTACGGGCCTGCTGTACATGCTTGTCCAAAGGTAAACACTAAGCTTACAAATCCATGCTGGCAGTTAACCTCGATCCCGCGTTTAGTGTATATCCACATCTGTTATGTCGGCATATTTTTGCTCACTAGATAATCATATTTCTGCCACTAGCCACTCGGGTTTCAACGTATTTTCATTAGCTGTGTTAAATTTTCGACTGACCTGTATTGCACTTAACCAGTGAAGAAAAATGGGTTCATAAGTTTACCTGTGTTCAATACCACAAAAATGTCATAAAGAATGTTATGGAAAAACTGCGAAACACGTCAATTTTATCCAATTACAGATCCAGTGGATGAAATGTCGGCATTAACATTGTGGATATGTCTTAGAAAGTTTAACTAATCCACTGAATGGCCAACGTTTGTTAAAGCATTTTGTGTTTCGTTTTACCGATTCGTACATTTGACAAAGTATGCATGTATGTTAAATATCAATACACCAACGACAAATGATTGTAATGGATACTGAAAGAAAATCACGACAACACTCACAGTATTTTAGTTTTCAATAGTGGCAATAACTTATATTGTTGTTTATCGAAACACATTAAATATTTAAACATATTTTTATATTTTGGTATTAGTTGCATCAACGATAATTAAGCTCCTTAGGACGTTTTAATAATATCATGGTTGCTGAAGGTCAGGAGTGTTTTCAGCAAGTTAATAGGAATTCTTTCGATATTGCTGTATCAGAAAAATTGACAGAGGGCAAGAATTTGAGTTTGATTAACACGGTTAAGCATAAGTATGTATTATTTATGTTTTAATGGCAATAGTGTCAGGCATCTGCGTTTATCGATAATGAAAATGTTGTTCTATTTAGTCAAACAAATATTTACATTGAGCGTCTAAATTTCTTAAGTAAGTATATGCACTTTTTACAAGTGTATAGTTCTACACATACATTGTGTAATTGTACTTTATAAAGTGGCTAAGTGGCTGCCTGTGGTATGAACGTGGCTGAATTGTGTTAACGGTGTAAATGGGGATCGCCAATAAAACCGACAAGAAAATTATATAATTCACCAGCTCCATGAAGACTTGAACTTTCAGTTTTGTATAACGCTAACAAATGTACTTAAAGCAGACATAATTCTTCTATTCGACCATCATTCCTTGACAAATTGTCTGACTATCTATGACGCTACAATAGTTAACCCTATACTTGATATCCAATTGTTCTGGTAATGTTTTTGGTCAGTCAAATCGTTCACTGGATAATTTGTTAATAAATCCTATATTAGTATATTCGCTGTGACTTCAGTATTGACCAGTAGTCTACAGTGCTTACCTCCCTTTGGAGTTGTCCTATCATTCCCGTCCATGAACCGTTTATTCCTTCGCTTCCCCATTCTCTATCGGCAGGTTCTGTTAGCTCATACCTAAATAAGATTCAAGGTGTCCTTTATCGTTTTCGTTTATCGTTATTTTGATTTTTACTAAATGTAATGATATCAGAAATCATGTTAAAAATAACCCAAAATATTATCTGGCTTTTCAAAATTATACTTTCGGCTATATTTTTATATAAGGTTTATTACTTAGGTCACCCTCATGTCAATGGTCAGGTAAGCCATGTGAGCCTCTATGCTGTTATTCAATAAGTTACGCTCTGGTGATTACATGATGTATATGCCTTGTCTTATTGACCTTTACAAATCATGATATTGGTCTTGCTTTTCCAATCTACTAGATAACAGAAGATAACAAAAGGTTGTCACAGGCTTCACTTGACACACGCACACATACCTGGGCACACACCTAGACATCTACACACATACCTGGGCACACACCTGGACATCTTCACACACACACAGCACCAGACACTTTGCAAACTCGGGAGGGAGACAGGACTCAGTTAAATAGCAGAATAAAAGTACCATAAAAACCAAAGATGCCTCAGTTACAATTATTAAAAATTTAATCAACGTACACTCTTGTAGATTTGTTTTGGTTTAGTTACACTCAACTTCATTTTAAAGATTCAATTGTTTTGTTATGTAAAAGCATCTATGTTGAAATTGTAATATTAAGTGACATATCTTACGTGAAGTTTAGCTGTCTAGCGAGTTCTTTTAGCAAGTCCATACAGTAGCCAGAAAATGATGTAGAATTCCCCTCTATTTTCTTGGAAACAAACGGCGGATACTGAAAATAGATGCCGACATATTTGTAGCGCAAACTATAAGTTATCTTAAGGCCACTGCCGTAGCTAAGATGGTAGAGTGCTCGCTCCGTAAGTGGGAGGTCATGGGTTCGAATCCCGACCGGGTCTGACCAAAGACTTGAAAGTGGGAAGTGACTGTTCTTTCGCTAGGCATTACGAAATGAAATTAACGGTTCTTTCGGATGAGAACTTAAAATAAACGAGGTCCCGTGTCACGGTGGGCTTGGCACGCTAAAAAACCTTGTTGTATAATGCCATCAGCGCAAAGCACAGGTAAAATTTCTGCACCTTCGCCTATAGCTGGCGACGTCTCGATATAAGTGAAATATTTTGACTGGGACGTTAAACACCATCACTCAACTACTCAACTACTCAGTTATCTAAATTAATAAAACGTCATTGTCAAATGCATATGATGCCATAGTAGTTATTTTATTATTCAATGACATTTGCCAATAGCCAGAGATATACCGAACATGCAAACACACACAAACCGCAATATTTATAATTCAAATTGACTGGATGGGTTTTACGTACCAGTTACGAGTATTTCACTTATTTACAAAATCTCTATCAAATGACCTTGTGACTTTCATTCCAAAATGCCGAGTGATTGGCTAAAGGACAGTCACTACCTATTTTAAAGTCTTGGTTAAACCCCAGTCGGAATTTGAAACCACGACCTCCCACCATAGTGGTAATATTCAAATCAAAAACAAACATACTAATCCATGTCCGAATCATAATCCAAAAGCAAAGTAAAAACTTTGGAACTGACAAGTTAGGTTAGACACGTGAACTTCCACCAGGGAAGTGAGGCCGGGTATTCCGGAAGGGTAAGCACATCCTGTTTAGCTAGCTACACTCGTCACGTGTGTAATCAAAATTGTGTGAAAGGAACATGGAACTATGAGACGTAAAATATATATACAGGGGAATCTGGATACAGAGACATCAAACTTATCAACAATACTGTGATGACGGCCATAAAACTTTTTGAGGGCCTTGGTATCCTTCCAACATTTCAAAAACAAACATACTAATCCATCCACAAATCAATTTCTCATGTAATTGGTTTGATAATTTTACTAATAATTGCTGAGCAATTAACGTTTTTGATTTTAAAGATGATGATTGCGTTTCTAGGAGATGACATAAATTCAAGACATCTGAATCTACACGAAATACGATTAAATTACACCAGTCTGTCATATTAAAAATAAACTTTTGATGTAAAATAATTAATTGAAAAATAGAAATACAGCTCTAAAATCAATGAAGCCTGTTTGAAACAAAAGGAAGTAAAGTAAAATGTATTGTTCCTGTCACAGATACATATAGTTAAGATAAATATTCTCAATCCCACATAACAGATGTTTGTTGATTCTGTCATTCCTTACCTGATTAGTGGTAACTATGAATTGTCGACCATTGAATCCATATTTTGTGTTCGGGAAAAAGCAATTACCCCAGTGAACATTGCTTGAATCTGAAACTATTTCAACGTCCTCAAAATATCTTCCTTTATGTGAAAACATCAGAGTCTTTATAATATAAGGTTTGCCATGTTGACGTGAAATGTTCTGTGCAAAAACAGAAGAAAACAGTAATAAGATTGCTTTAATAAAACCGAAAATGCTAAACAGTCAAGCATGTCTTTTATACAGTTTAAATAACGTTAAAAAAGAGCAAGTGGAAGTTTGACTACATACGTGTTTTTATCAGTACAATGAAAAATTGAATAATTGTGAACGACTAACTCTGCCTTGCTGTGATGATGTTTTTCATTTGTTTAAGATATTCAGTAAACCAGAATTATTTTTAAACCATACTTTATGCTTAGAGAAGTCTATTGAGAATGTCTTTGATGTAGTATTGCCAAATGTTTTTGCTATCTTATTCTTTCAGGAATAAAAAAAAACTTAAAATATGATTTTAATGAAAGCGCGCTAATCTGGTCACCAAAATTTACAGAATTCATTAGTACCTATACACGAAAATTGTTGCATGGTAAATTGTTTTAAAACAATAATGACTTTTCTGAATGTCACTATAAATATTTACGGCAGTAATAAAGGGGATGTGCCTTTATGCTTCGTACAAGTTTTTCTTACCAAAATGAAAATATATACAAGCACTTAAATAACGTCTTACATCCGCTTTCTATAATGCGCTTACTGGTGTATCCTTTGAATAAGTAGAATATCGTTGGTAAATATAAATGCCAATTATCGAGAGAATAGATCGGTAAATTGGATCACCCATTTAAATAATTATATGTACTATTTCGCTACTCATAGATCGTGGGAGGAAATAGATTTTTACGACTTAAAAAAGGCAAATATCTTCTGAAAATTAAAATATATTTCTAGGATATTGCAAACAAGGACCGTTAATTTTGTTTTATTTTGAAATAAATAAATATTTTATCTACCTTGATGACATCTTCATACAAGTTTCCATTATGCAATGTTTTAGAGACATTACTGTTCAGATATTGCCATATTGTCTTCTGGATGTTCTAAAATGATAACAAAGTATAACACAATAAATAGAACTTGTACAAAATTAATAATAAACGAAATTCGGAGAGAAATTCTTCTTAATTTTTTCACATAGCTATAAATATTAAATACATACAAGAATGTATGATATACTGATATATACCGTTTTAATGTATTTTATAGTAAAATTCAGATCAACAATGGTATATGTCAAGTTAATTACAAATTCACAGTTATTGTTCTAGTCATAATTCCATTATTCACAATTGTTTGGTAAAGTTTGATAACCCTTTAAATGTGTGTTAGAGCATATCATTCTGTTCAAATTTAATTAAAATGTTTAATATGACAATTATACTGTTCATGAAATATAATCTGACATCATGATATGGATTGCCTCCATAGTCGGAGAAGATGTTTACACACGTGAATTGGTATTTACATGCACGAACAGGTGCAATAATTCACAAAAATATAAAGGGCGATAACTTGCCAGACGCCTCGCATCATCTCCGCACTACCACCGATTTCTTTGCTTACGTTGACTTTGTAAATACTTCTAAATTGAATGATTGTGATAAAACTTTTATTAAGACTCCGATTCCTATCTGTTATAAATACATCATTTTAGGTTATCGTCATGTAATTTTAATCTGGCAACTTATTTCTGGTCAGTCAATATTAACAATGCATTGAACTTATTAATAGTTCAAAACGTATCTAATGTTTTTAATCCAAATATACAATTATAGCCTTACCCTACTGTCATGTTCTTTTAATGGTATTGATGTATTCAAATTGACCAAGACAACATTGTCTAAATTTGATATACCAGACTCTAGAAAGTTTGTCTCTTCTTCTGACATTACCGTCACCAATAACCATCTAGATTGCTGGTTCATCGCTGTTTTACGTTTATGTAGGTTTAACAAATCAAATTGGTCAGCCTAAAAGTAACAGAAATTTCCCTTAGTTTAAGCAAGATACAATGATTGTTTTTCGAATGTAAGGTCAAGTCGGGTGTAAATCCAACCGTAAGTTGAAGAACGGGTGTTCACACAGACAAATTGTCATGTGTAATATTATCTGAATCGAGCATATACATTAAATTAACTATAAGACTTCAAATATTTATTTTACATGTAGCTTGATCATCTATATATCTATATATCGGTGTTTCTAAGAATGGTATATTAAAATACCGCCATTCATGTAATCATGGACATTTTTGACATGTTTTACAACTCAATTCAATTTAAATAATATGGCGGTTTAATTTCGTAAAAATAATACAAATATTACATTAAATTCATAATATTATATTCATTCGCTATACCGGAAATTAAATATTGCAAATGTCCTTTTCACCGTTGTGTTATAAATAGGAAGTTTATCATCAGTTTATCATTTAGACAATTATTAATAGTTTGCACATACTACCATCGTATTTATACCTGATAAATGATTTTCTCCACACATGAGAAGTTACAAAGCAAAGTAATATTAATCCCAGCAGTGATCAACCTGTCATAGAGCTCCTGTAAGGCATCGTTGATAGAAGTCTTTAGAGTAATAGTATCAACATCATATAACATATATGATACGCCATTTAATGCCAATGATGCTGTCATTGTTTCTACCAAATCAGCTGCAAAAATTTAAAACATACATTTATGTTACATATACAATTCAAAAACACATCGCATCCGAATCACAATCCAGAAGCAAAGTAAAAACCTTGAAATTGACAAGTTAGGTTAGACACGTGAATTTTCACCAGGGAAGTGAGGCCGGGTGCTTCGGAAGGGTAAGCACCTCCTGTAAGGCGAGCTACATCCGTCACGTTTGTAATCAAAATTATGTGAAAGGAACATGGAACTATGAGACGACAAATATATCCAGGGCAATCCTGGACACAGAGACATCAAACTTATCAACAATACTGTGATCACAGCCATAAAACTTTTCTTTTTGAGGGCCTTGATAAGCCTAGGCTTGCAATATCCCCGAGTCAACAATTTATTTGGAAGCAGTCTGTTGCTGTACAAAGTCTCCGTAGTGATAAAAAACTATACCATAGCGTATTCATTGGGAAACAAATACACCATAAGCAGAAGAAGCAAAAATTAAGTTTCATGTTTAACATTCCCCAGAACCTTCATTATTTTAGTGAAAAGATTTTGTGTTTACATATACAACTAATACTTAAATGTACAATAATGATAATATACTTCCGTGTTCCTATCATTCGAAATGTTGATATCAGTCTAAATGTTGAATCAACACGTGACGGGTATAGATTGGTAAACAGGGGGTGTTTACCCTTTAAGAGCAACTGATTTCACTTTTCTGATAGAAGTTCTTGTGGAGCACCTGGTCCCACTTCTCAGATAGAAGTTCTTGTGTTTTACTCAATTTGTCAGTTTTCAAAGTGTTTTACTTTGTTTTTTTGTATTTCGATTTGAACATGAATCTGTGTGTATGTGTTTGACATTTACAATTCTCTAAATAACAAGTGAAATAAAAGTAACATTGAAAACACATAGCTGAGAAATAAAACTGAATAAAACACACATAACAGTTCTTTAACTGTCCTCAGTTTTTTTGTAAATTAAAACTAATGATGGATTTTATAATAATGACAAAAATCAGATATTAAAATCTTAAACTGATATATTTATTGCTCATTATTTCACGGATTTGTCATCAGTAATGCGTGATTTAGCCGCGTTTTGAATGATTACTTTTACACTCGTACAATAATGTATAGAATTAGAATCAGGAACAAAGTTAACTATAAATAGCAATGCAATAATCATTTACCATTTACTTTGTATCAGCAAAGTGGTGACAATTTTCTTATATTTTTATATTTTTTCATTCTAAAGTAATATAATATATTGATCATAATCTTCCAGAATGGATTTGGATTATTGAAAATTACTTCCTGCATCCTCAGTGGGACATTTCTGATATTTAATGGTTTTTTATATCAAAACATCAGACCATGATGTATTTGCAATTATTTTAGTTTAAAAATAGTTTTGTAAGGTTTGTTGTGGCTTCACATGCTAATAGCTATGGTATATATGTATCTGAAAAAAGGATACATTGCCAAATTGAACATTTTTTAAAATTGGAATCATTATGGAAAAAGTATCAGGTCAACTATCTGTGAACTATCTGTATTCCCTTCAAATACGCAATTCACAAACCTTAATATGACTCAAAAACTTTATAAAATTAAGACTTACATAATCGTATCATATCCCGATTTTGAATTTGTAATAAATCGAAACTAAACATACTGATCCATGCCTAAAATCACAATTCTAAAAGCAAAGTTAACAATTTGAAAACTGGCATATAAAAGACATGTTTGAAATTATAAAGTGCTTGTTATATTTTATATATTCCAATATCAAACATACAGATCCATGTTTAAACTACGATCTCAAAATCAAAGCAAAAACTTTGAAAACTGGAAGTTTTAAGAAGGTTGGAAAATAGCATAAATACATATAATACCTGCTTAAATTTTACAGCACTAAGCGGTCGTGTCGTAATACTATTTCTACTCGATATTGCTTGGATAAAAGTTGTGACACCAATTTATTTCAAGATGTAGAAGATATCTAAAAGACCAAAATAGATTTTACCGAAACCTAATGAAATACTTTGCATGAGGGATTTTACTTAAGTTCTTTTTGGAATTTTATGTTTAAATAGAAAAAAATTAGAAAATGGTATATTTCCGATAAAACAAAATTGTTGCCTACTGAGACTGTGATTTCCTCGGGAGACAGCCATCAGCAGAGATACCGGCTCAGTAGTTTAAATTACATATTATAACAGTTTAAATCATTGTCATTTCAAAGCATCAATTGACATTATCCAAAATATCCAATTATTACATTGACAACATACCTGTACTGGAGTCATGGAATATGACAACATTGGTCCACCGTAAATCCATAATGATTCTTGCTGTGATACTCAGAACGGTTTTCTGTTTCTTTGCCACAATGACTTTGAAGTCAGTTTCATTATCTACGGCAGCTGATACTGAACATAACCATTTACACATTTGTCGTAATATCGAAGTTTGGGTAGGTATACTCGTATTATACATAAGACATCCGTGGATATACGTGGTGGGGAATTCCGTTTTAGGTAAAAACAACGTTTCTATAGTTGTATTCATTGCCATCTCTGCTGTTTTAAAGAAAACAATGTTTTATATGTAGCGTTGAAAATTAAAACACATTGTTCTAAGTGTCAAACAATGGGAAATATAAAGGAGCGGTCATAGTAAGGTGCCTCTAAAACTTCCAAAAATACAATTTCGAATCATTTATTTATATCTCGTGGATATATAGAGCCCAAAAATGCCAAAAACAAATATACTAATCCATGTCTAAATCACAACCCAGAAGCAAAGTAAAATGTTTGGAACTGACAAGTTAGGTAAAACACGTAAACTTCCACCAGGAAAATGAGGCTTGATGCTTCGTAGGAGTAAACAACTCCTGTTTAGATAGCATAAATGTATGATTTTTTTTTTAGAAAAATCTACATTTTTTCAGTTGATATGATTTATACAAAATTCCAGTCAGCATGTTAGAAACAGCAATTTAGAATAAATGTTGAAAAAGTTCCTTCAACCATTAGCAGTGTTATTATACAGTGCATTATACTATACTTTCTATGTTATACGATTGCAACAACAACAAGGACTGTTTAATGACCAGTTTGTAAGCAATTATAGAACACAATCTTGCAATAAAACAACTCAGTCCTTTAATGAGGGGAGAAACTTACAGAACTTTACAATTACGAAATCCAGTCCTTAATGTGTGTTAATAAAATCCAGTCCCTTAATGAGTGGTGATTTTAAGACTTATATTAACAATTGACGTATATAAACTTACCTTTTTTAATGATATCGCATTGTTTATTCTGATCTTTGCAGACACATACATCATACCTGCCTAGATAACTGGCTTCTTTTGTGTATTCTCTGCTATTATCACCAGTGGATGTTTCACATACGATACCTAAGAATGCACATACAATAGAACTTGTCGAAAGTTTAATGTGTTAACGAGAGCCGAACCTTGAAAAATGGAAAACTAATGACCGATAAGCTATAGAAACAGATAAGACTTGCCGCGATACTGCTAACTAGGGACCAATATGAACTACGCATTCGATATAAATTCGTTAGACGTCATCACATTATTGCTATTACATATTGTACAAGTTTTAATTTTACAGCACTAGAGGGTTCTTTGGGAATATAATTCCTTATCAGTAGCGATTGGACCAAAATTATGAAACCACAAATTTTTTTTTTTCAAGATGCTGAATGGATACCAAAAGGACCAAATATCTTACTAAATTAAGCTAAGGAAATACTTTTCATGAGGTAGTATACCTTGGTTTTTGAGGGATTTAAGACTTTATCTAACATCAAATGTAGACAATTATAGTATATTTCTGACAATAATTCACACGTTTTGCCTATTTGTGATATCCTAAATTATAAAATATAGCGCAAAAAACTTAGACGCCTTACCATAAAAATGGGAATGGTGTTTTTCCTCAAAACGAATGAACAGTTTTAATTCAAATATTTGGTTATCTGCCATATAAGCCTAGCTTTAATTATAAATTTTGTTGGTCATACTTCTTTTTTATAAGGCAGTGAAATTACCGTCTCAGAAATGACGAATAATGAAAATTACAGGCACTGTTCAACGTGAATTATGAAGTATAGTTTAGATACACCATTACATCAAAATAACCAAAAGCCAAAGTTTTTGATATGAATGTTCTGACATTTTTGCCAATGTTGTTTCTAACAATAACTTAGGTGTAACAAATTGAGCCGGCAATATAGCTTACGTTATAAAATATATAAATAATTAAGACACAAATAATTTCTATTTCTAGGCAACAATTTTTGAAGATTATTAATAAAGTATATGGATAAATCAGATCTTATATTTCTTGTTTATGTACTACAAGAAAACTTACTGACTTGAGTCTCCGGGAAATCTCTATTCTATTTTTGGCCGAAAACTATTCGATCAACCTACGACTTTATGTTTCTTTTGTAATGTTTAACTGGTCAACTTATGCACTTGAAACATTTTTCATTAAATATCGCTATATGTACTACTAAAATTGACCCATAAAATAATAGGCAAACATTCAGTCAGATAATAAAATGATATTTCATATTACATATTGTACCACTTTTAATTTTACAGCACTAGAGGGTCTCTTGGTAATACAATACATTATCGTTATTGCTTGAACCAAACTTGATTGTGAAAACCAATATTGGTTTCAAGATGTTGAAAAAATACCCAAAGGACCAACGTATATTTTACCAAATTGAGCTAAGGAAATATTTTACATGAAAGATTATACTCAAAAACAAACATACTAATCCATGTCCGAATCACAATCCAGAAGAAATGTAAAAACTTTGGAACTGAGAAGTTAGGTTAGACACGTGAACTTCCACTAGGGAAGTGAGACCGGATGCTCCAGAAGGGTAAGCACCTCTTGTTTAGCTAGGTACAACCGCCACGTATGTAATCAACAAAAGGAACATGGAACTATGGGACGCCAAATATATCCAGGGCAATCCTGGACACCAAGACATTAAACTTTTCAACAATATTGTGATTACGGCCATAAAACTTATTGAAGGTCTTGATAAGCCTAGGCTTGTGATATCCCCGAGTCAACAATTTATTTGCAAGCAGCCTGCTTCGTAGAACAAAGTCCCTGCAGTGGGAACAAGCTTAGTTTTGAGGAATTTAAAATTTTATATAAAGAAATGTATTAAAAGAAAGACATGTTTCGTGTAGTGACTAGAACAGACTAAAACACAAACACAGAGGATTGTCAAATAGAACCAAGCTGAACGAAATAAGACAAAAGAAAGCCGCATATATGAAACCATAAAAATCATGATTTAAAATAATGGATGGTCTGACAAATTACATCCAGAAATGTAAGTTTACTTCTTTCATTGTTGCTAGTTGTTTAGAACTGATGGGTCCAAGACATTGATATAAAATTGACATTGACTTAAAATATATAAGTACATTTATATCGTAGAACATATGAATATAATCGGGTAAAAACTTTTATGCAAGTTAGGTTTCTCGAGATTTTGTCTTAGGTGACGGTTATTGAAATATAATATCGTATTATATTTAACAATTATTTTACTTAGTATATTGGCGTAGTGTTAACTTAGCAACTACCGAAAAACCGTCACTGTAGTCAATAGATAAATTGATATTTTGCTATTTGCTGTTTTTCGAAAATCGTTTTAAATAAATTTATTACTTATTTTTTACTTACCAAATGATGTCTCTGATTGCCTGGTTTTAATAACTGTCAATAAAATGAATACATGGAAATTCAAACTCTCCATATTGTAGTATCAGGTTACAGATATGTTGCTGGAAAACACGAATTATGTGTTTGTAATCTACACTGATGTAATATGTATGATATAGCTTGTATTTTACATTTCACTATATATATATATATATATACATAATGTAAAGTTAGTATCCCTTGGTAACAGAAAAGTTGACAGTTAAAATTAATGATTTTTATCCATTATCTGTTAGATATATCTTCTTTCAGTGTTGCTTTAAAATCGCTCAGTCAGGTTTGATTTTTTATAATTATTTTTTAAATACTCCATGGTAAAACTTGTTCCCACTACGGGGACTTTGTACAACGAAGCAGGTTGTTTGCAAATAAATTGCTGACTCAGGGATATTGCAAGCCTAGTCTTAACAAGGCCCTCAAATGTTTTTGGTCGTCCGTCATCACAGTATTATGTTGATAAGTTTGATGTCTGTGTGTCTAGGATTGCCCTGGATATATTTGACGTCCCATAGTTCCATGTTCCTTTCACACAATTTTAATTACACACGTGGTAGGTGTAGCTAGCTAAGCAGGAGGTGCTTGTCCTTCCGGGGCACCCGATCTCACTTCCCTGGTGGAAGTTCACACGCCTAACCTGACTTCTCAGTTCAAAAGTTTCTATATTGCTTTTCGATTGCGATTCAGACATGGATTAGTATGTTTGTTTTTATTAGTATTCGCGTTAATTCCACACCCCTTAAAAACACAATTTTGTTTTTGTTTCATTATATGCAGTCTCCGCTATAATGCATGCTGTATTTGGTTATAGGAGCGAGCAATCTATCAACTATGCTATCGTAGTGTGTCTACAAAATAAAAGAAATAAAGTTTCACAGTTATTACGACATGGTAAAGTTGTTTCCACTTCGAGAACTGTAGTGAAATTGATTTTTGTTGCCCCTGGCCATGATTAAAGTAGAATAAGTGCCAGGAGTAGGACCATCGACTTCACTGGCATTGTAACAGTAGGACAAATACATGCTAATTAGTGAATACAAAATAAAAATCTTATTGATTACAAAGATAACAAAGTCACTCCCTTCGAGAACTTTATACTACTCACATGCTGGCCCATGATCCTTTCCTTTATAAGCTATCTTGGATATATCTGACGTCCTAAACCCAATGGTCCTTTCCTTTATAAGCTATCCGTAATTCCCTTGTCCTTTCATTCTCAATTTTGATTCCACACGTGGCGGGGGAAATAGCTAAGCAGGCGATGCTTACATTTTCCAAGCAGCCGGCCATACTTCCCTGTTAAAAGTTTGCGTGTTTAACTAAATATACCTGTTTTCAAAGTGTTTTTATTTTTATTTTATTTTTTTTTTTATTATTTTTTTTATTTCATTTCATTTCATTTTATTTTAGCAATTATCTATAATAAAAAACTGTATAAATAAAATGTGTGGTTTATTCGCAAAATCCTTCTTAACCTTGTTTCCTTCAAATATCAACCTTGTTGAAGACGTAATGTTATATTTAAAATGTGAGTTATTCCAATCTACACCACTGGCCGCTATCATAATGCTGATTGCAATAGCAAGAGACAATGACCATCGATTTTGAATTTTGAGCGATTAAATGGTGTTCAAATACATAGATATCTCGGTATTGTTACGGGGGTTTGCAGATCTTGCTGTAAGCAACGGAGAACAAAACATACCAATCCATGTCCAAATCACAATCACAGAGCAAAGAAAAAAATTGAAAATATGAAAATTAAGATAAACATGTGAGCGTCTTCCAGGGAAGTGAGACCGCGTTCCCTGGAAGGGTAAGAACCTCCAGTTAAGCTAGCTATATCCGCCACATATGGCATCAAACATGAGAATAAAAGTGGACTATTGGTATTTAAATATGTATACAGGGTACAGAGGCATCATACTTATCAACAATATTGTGATGACTGCCTAAAAACTTTTGAAGACTTAGATAGAGGTAGACACTGCATTACCCATTAGTATCAGAAAATATCGCCATTACCATTGTTCATCACATTCCATAAAAAGTTATGACAGCCTTAGGTTTTAAAAATGACATACTTTTGAATAATTCCGAATACCGTTGACTTTAATTTTGTTAGGATTGAGATAAAGTATCTACGATTATAACCTAGAAAGTCTGAACATATACATGTAGGTTAATAATTAATTGCACCTGTGTCGTTAAATGTGGTTTGTTCCCCTGGGTTGGATGTTAGATGGCTTTTTCTCGTGAAATGTTAATATATTGTATTTGTGTATTTTGTCATTTTGTCAGTTGTTGTTCTCACGGGGATGTTATACTTTCAATAAAGATTGCATGTTACAAATGGATTTTTAAAAAACATGAAATAGCTTTTAATCCTTCTCATATCTTGCAAGAATTTACATAATTAAAAAAGCATTTTTAGAAAAAACAATTAGTAGTTGTTTTTGAAGTATATGGCTTGTTATAACTGTTATTAGAAAGTCAATAGCATACCACAATAATTAAAAACAAATCTACCATTTTATATCATAACCGTAGTCCCCAAAGCAGAATTAAAAACTTTGAAACTGGCAAATCAAGTTAAAAACTTGCCCCCGTAGGGTAAGCTAGCTACATCCGGTACTGTAATCAAAAACTAATATTAAAGATTCTTTTAACAATATATCATGGGTAATTTGGGATACAGAGAGATCATACTTATCCCTCATGCAAAGTATTTCCTTAGCTTAATTTGGTAAAATATATTTTTGTCCTTTGGGTAGCTTTTAAACATCTTCAAAATAATTTTTATTTAATAATTTTGGTCCAAGCACTACTGATGAGGAATTGCATTCCGAAACGGCCATCTAGTGCTGTAAAATTAAAACTGGTATCATATGTAATTATCAACAATATTATGATGACGACAATATTTATTTTTTGCGGACCGGGGTAAGCCTAGGCTTGCAATGTCCTTGCGTAAACAATATTTTGTAAGCAGTTTGTTTCGTTGTACATGTATATGGAAAAAACTCTACAATAGCGTATTTATTGTTATACAAATACACCAAACGCAAGGAAAGCCATCTTATCAGCTTCAACATCGTATTTGGTGGTTTATTTTTCATCTAAAATATTCATTCAATGAAAAGCTTTGTACGAAAATGATGAATAAACTGCAATTCCGACATAATTATCACTCAGCCATCCACTATTTATGTATCCATGTCTTTAATTCCGTGATTATCCCAGATTTTAAAATTCATTTAACCTTTTAAAAAAAAGAAGGAACTTGAAAAAAACTTAACAAAAACGTCTACAACATGTGGACGACATCGACGATGACGGCTACATAAATGGTCACCTGTATTTTTTCAGGCTCGTTGACAAAAGCACGATAATGATTACTAAATAACAATATTTTAATTTACATCTTTCAGCAAGACATGTATAAATTGATTGATATCAATAAAATCGTAAATGAAAAACGTCCCCGAGACTAAATTCCGTTTTTTATTCAAGATTTTATTGATCAATTTGTAATTTTGTATATATATATATATATATATATATATATATATATATATATATATATATATATTGCTGAAATTCTGCTATAATAGGTATGTCATATACCATTTTTTTAATTTAATCATAAAATACATTCAAAAAATGGTATATTGTCATATACCATTTTTGTATGTATTTTATGATTAAATTAAAAAAATGGTATATGACAGGTACATAAACAGTAATAGGTTTATATTGTTTCTACATGTGGTTGTCAATTAATGTCTTGTTTTTCTGTTTTTTACATTAACTTTTACTGTTTCTGGTTTCTCGGTTGCATTTGTTGCTGTTTCTATGGTGGCTTATTTTCTGAAGTTTTTCGACGCATTTGGTGCTCACACTGATTGTTTCTGTACCTGAAAATTGCAGATTTACGCTGATCATATGACGATATTTGCAGACCCTATTGGAAAGAGTTTCACCCTTGCACACAAACTAGAATCTGTTATTAATGGCATGCATTGAGCATAAGCAATATGGGATCTTAGGTTTAGGATTTCCACTTCCTAGATTAAACTACTGATAAATACATTATCAAAAAGTTGAACATTTATTCCACTCAAGGGTATAAAAATGAATGTTAAAAAATATTTTTTACATATTACAATATGCAATTAGATTTTAAGGACGAAATCCTTAATTACAAAAACCTTTTAAGGAATTAATATTTAGCACCTGGTTAGTTCAGTTAATGTCCGTGTTTTTATTGTTTACGAACGTTAACAGCATCTCATAATAATTTCCAAAAATTAATATTTCAGTAGATGTATATTGTTTATAAAGGACATTTTCATGTTTTATCGCTGCGATCGACTAATACTAATGCATGCACGTATAGTTGTATCATTATCGGTATTTTTTTGCATTTCAAACGTTTATTACGCTTTATACACATATCCATAAAAGGTTTGATATATACAATTCCATTTACATCTTTAGAGAACACCTGCTCTAGTCTAAACGTCTCCAGCCCACATCTGCTCAAATCTAAACGTCTGGGTTTGTTGTTCTTGTAAAAGTGAAGAAGGAAGTACTTATATGCCGCTACGTACTAAATAACAGCTGTTTTTCACCTTAGCAATAAAAAGGTTTTGCTTAAATAGTACAATATTTGAATGACGCCGCACTTAGTTCTACCCCTCCCCAATTTCTTATTTTGGCACGTGGTAGCATGACGATGAAAAAATGACAATAAATTAAAACTTTATGAAAAATATGAAATAAACAACAACCGTCCAAGTCCAGATCACATTTCCAAAAGCAAAGTAAACCCTTTGATAACTGTTTATTTAAACAAGTGAACTTTTACCAGGAAAGTGAGGCCGGATGTTCTTAAAGGACAAGCACATTATGTGTTACTTATTACACTTGCATTGTGTAAAATCAAAAATGAGATTGAATGTGAACATGGGACTATAAAACGACCAACATTAGAATATTATATACCTGTAATTTATTTAAGGAATGATTGTAATTTTTTTCTATCTATGGGGTCATAGACAAAATTATTTGGTGCACGCGGCATAAAACCGCGAAGCGGTTTATGCATACGCGTGCACCAAATAATTTTGTCTATGACCCCATAGATAGAAAATAAATTACAATCATTCCTTATAATTAAATTCAAAAATAAGTTCAATATTCAAAACATTCATATAATCTTTAAATTATACACATGAAACAAAAAACCAGCGCATTAAAACAAAAATGGCGCATTAATCTAAAAGCGGAACACAGCTGATTGCCAATGGCAACCGCCGGTAGCTCTGCACAATATGACGTCAGCTAATATGACGTCAAAAAATTCTGTCTATGGGATCATAGATACAAAAAATTACAACACTGGATAGTATTAAAATTTAATTATTGCCATTTAATTATAACTATATTTAAGAATGTGTCGTATTACTATAAGTGTGGACTTACAAAGAACTTTATTTGTGTATTGTCCTGATCGCATTGCAAAATCCAATTTTTCTATCACTTCACCTATAGTTTGCGATGTCATGATATAAATGAACTGCCTTTATTAGGTCGTATTACGCCATTCCCTTAATCAGTCAATCTAGTATTATTATCATTATTATTGCTGTTGTTGTAAAAACAGAACAAAACAACAACAACAACAACAAACACGTTGTCTTTTCATGCAACAAAAATGACATCTAAGGCGTCACACAGAGTTTCGTTGTAATCGACACCTAGATAAAACTGTTGAGCTCAGGACAGTTAAATCATATACTTGCTTCTAAAATGGTGAAAATGAGTTTAAATGTACTGAGTTATACTTAGTAGAACTTTCTTACCTCTCTTACCTTTAGATTACATATAATCAATTATACGAAAATATAGCAAGCAAGTTTACCACACTCTTATAAAAACAATTATCAACCGACCACGCAGTTCGTCGCCATGTTTATATTATTCATTGTCATACTAATATCGGTCAAATAGGGAAACGTAATATGAAATATATTAAGTTCGAATGATAAACATGGTAAATTATTAGTTCTATGCTTGATAAAAGGTTTCTTTTCACATTATTGAAATTCGTTATGATATAATCATCACCGTTCTAATAAAAAGAAACATAAATAATCACAATCCCAAAAACAAAGTAAAAACAAACATGCCAATCCATGTCCAAATCACAATCCCAAAGCAAAGTAAAAATTTTGAAACAGTCAAAATTAATTAAGTGAACTTGGAAGTGAGGTCGGATGCTTTTGAAGATTAAAGAAACCCTCTTTAGCTAGCTTCATCCGGAGAACATAATTGCAAAACATTTTATTGATGTCTAAACTAACTTGTCAATTTCAAAGATTTTACTTTGCTTCTGGATTGTGATTTGGTCATGGATTGGCATGTTTGTTTTCACTTTGCTGTTGGATTGTGATTTGGACATGGATCAGTATGTTTGTTTTTTATTTTTACTTTGCTGTTGGATTGTGATTTGGACATGGATTGGTATGTTTGTTTTTTATTTTTACTTTGCTGTTGAATTGTGATTTGGACATGGATTGGTATGTTTGTTTTTTATTTTTACTTTGCTGTTGAATTGTGATTTGGACATGGATCAGTATGTTTGTTTTTTTATTGTGTTTTTATAATTGCGGTTGTAGCGTTTATGACAATGATTTGGCTTAATGCTCATAGAAATTCCAACAAACTTGAATAAAGTTTTTCATTTACTTGAGCGTCGTGGTACCAGTAAATTGCAACCATGAGCATATGTGATTAGCACAGAATATCTTTTTACAGAGTCAATTATTGTCAATATAGGGATTTTACATACTAGTAATGAAAAGTAGGGGCATTGCGCGTCCTTGTTAGCATACATCACCAAGGTCGTTACTTCCGTGTATGTATTTTCGGCATGTAAATCTCCATAGCGCAACATTATACATTTTACAGATATATTTTGTGACAATCGCGACTAGTCAGAAGTGACTAAGTAAGTTAACAATATCAAACAGTATTGGATTTTTATAAAAATAAAGCCTAATTCATTGTCACAAACAGTAGTTCTATTTTTAAACATTACTTTACGTCCCCTACTTAATGTTATCAATATTGTTTATTACGTGTATAGATATCAAAAATATGTATATCACACTCGTAATATAATTATCAATCAAACTTTGTTAGTCATGTAAACCCATTTCTTTATGATACTAATATAGTTCATATAGCAAAACAATCAATAACATACATACTAATCCATGTTTAAACCACAATCCCAAAGCAGAGTAAAAACAAACACATCAATCCATGTCCAAACCACAATCCCAAAGCAGAGTAAAAAAACATACCAATCCATGTTTAAATCACAATCCCAAAGCAGAGTAAAAACAAACACACCAATTCATGTCCAAATCACAATCCCAAAGCAGAGTAAAAACAAACACACCAATCCATGTCCAAACCACAATCCCACAGCAAAGTAAAAACAAACACACCAATCCATGTCCAAACCACAATCCCAAAGCAGAGTAAAAACAAACACACCAATCCATGTCCAAACCACAATCCCAAAGCAGAGTAAAAACAAACACACCAATACATGCCTAAATTACAATTCCAATTTAAAGTCAAAACTATGAAACTGACAAATTAAGTTGATCATATAGACTTCTACCAGGGAAGTGGCATAGGTTGCTCTGGGAGAGTAAGCTCTTCCTTTTAAGCTAGCTACACTTGCCACGTATTAAATTAAAATTGATAGTGAATCAAAAACAAATATACTAATCCATGTCCGAATCACAATCCAGAAGCAAAGTAAAAACTTTGGAACTGACAAGTCAGGTTAGACACGTGAACTTCCACCAAGGAAATAAGGCCGGGTGCTCCGGAAGGGTAAGTAACCCCTGTTTAGCTAGCTACACCCGCCACGTGTGTAATCAAAATTGTGTGAAAGGAACATGGAACTATGAGACGTCAAATATATCCAGGGCAATCCTGGACACAGAGACATCAAACTTATCAACAATACTGTGATGACGGCCATAAAACTGTTTGAGGGCCTTGATAAGCCTAGGCTTGCAATATCCCTGAGTCAACAATTTATTTGCAAGCAGCCTACTTCGTTGTAGAAAGAATATGAGACGTCAAATATATCCTGGGTAATCCTGGACCATTTCGTGGATAAGACAGAAAATAAAAGAAGAATTTAAACCGGTTAAACCCCTGCTTTTCTGATAACCATTTCTACGACTGATTGCAATTTAGACTTATACCTCAATTATGACCTCCACGAAAGGCTACATTTGAAGCCGTATGACGACTATCATGGCATCATGTTTTCTATTGGCAATGTATGTATTGTTGCGTATGGTGTATTTGTTTAACAGTTATTACGCTATGGTAGAGCTTGTTTCCACTTTGGGAACTTTATACAACGACCCAAACTGCTTACAAATAAATTGTTGCCTCAAATTTCATTTTTGAACTTTGATAAAATTAACACTCCGATTCAATGATTTGATTTGGTATTTTTTATTTAACATTTGACTTGATACAGTCATTTTCAACAATTATTATATAACATATTGTTATAGCAGCACTTTGACAGGACACGTCATTTATACAACAAGCAATGTAAAAATTTGAAAAAAGACACTTCCTATACTTCACTGTGGCTGAGTGGACAGCTTACAAATCACAACCCACTCGTCGTCTAGGTAAAAGTCTCGCAGATTCTGGTATGAGAAAGGTTGACTGATAGATTACCAAGGTGTGCACATTGTTTTAGCCAAGTATTCTAATTTCCTCCACTCACCGTCCCAGAATTGACCGCTTCGATATTAGAATCTTGATAAAAGACATCAAAACACATACTCCCCTCAACTTCATTCACTGCGTTTATTCTGACATCATTTTCATTTATAGAGAAACTTGATTGAGACATTATACAATCTTATCCTCTATGTACCTCAAGTTCTAAAATTGGTCATTAAAAACTTGGACAGCCTAAAGACACCAAATTAACGCCTCTAACATTCTTTTTATCTGATTAAGAACAAAGCGATTCTTCGCGGTGAAATTAATATGTATGTAATTGGCCTTTAAGACAGTTCGCAAATTAAAACAAAAATTCTCGAATAAAACTCGATTAAAATAAAGCACAGGCTTAAAACCATGATGATTTAAGAAATCATTTACATTAAATTTTTTGATATCATAATAGCTTAAGTCTTCTATGGCTCTTTACAGAGCTGAGACTTAATGTATTCACTGATGTTTTCTGTTTTCTGTTTTTGTTTTTTTACAGTGTTGGGACTTAATGCATACACTGTTGTCCTTGCGTTATGCCCTGTCTGAACTTACATGTGATGTATTGAAACACGTGTAACCAGGACTCTTGAACTTCATGTGTAAATTTTTCCTGTAGTAGTTCTTTCAGCGCGCTACATATTGCAGGCCACAAGAACTGAAATAATAGAAATTATTCATAATTATTATATGGCTGTATTTTAATCTGAAGTCAAGAAATAAAATACTGTAAAACATGAAAATTTCGCGTGCATGTTATTTTCGCGAAATTCGCGAGATTTTAAATAATTGCGAAAATAAAATTGATTGAATAAATATGAATGGACTTTTACATGAGGGGCTCACGATGGGATCGGGCTCACAACGGGATATCGCAAAAATTTCATGCCGCGAAATGACTTTGATACAAATATCGCGAAAATATCATGCCGCGAAAATAAAGTGATTAACAGTAGTCAAAAACAAACATAGTATTCCATGTCTAAATATACATTTTGTATGTTACTCCGTATCCAAAATTAACCTGGTACATTTCACGTCCATGTTTTTATGTTCCTTTCGTTTTCAATTTTGATTACACATGTGGCGGCTTTAACTAGCTAAACAGGAGTTACTTACCCTTCCAGAGCAGTTGTCTTCACTTCCCTCGTGGAAGTTCACTTAATTTGACAGCTTCAAGGTTTGTACTTTGCTTTGGAATTGTTATTTGGACATAGACTGGTATGGTTGTTTTAATTTCATATTATGGCTCATGCAAGTTCATCGTGTACGAAAATACAAACATCGGGGTGGTTTTTGTTATCTTAATCGAACACAACGAACATACCAGTTTGTGTCTACAACAAATATAATCAAGAACCGGAAGTAACAAACAAAAAAATGCAAAGACATGTTGTTACTGCTTATATGGTTCCTGACTATGTACGCTATAATGATCCAGTGGTGTGCTTAAGGTACTATTGGTGGCCCAAATTATCCCATTGGACAACGATGAATGTTATCATTTAGGATATGGTTTAAAAATGATCACTGGTATAGTATGCTTTTTAAATCACTTAGCTGGTACCTCTACTGATGGACGTTTCCCCGAGGATACCATAAATTCAGTACGCAATACTTTGTATTGTCAGAAATATTATTATTATTATTATATAAATATATATATTCTAAACGTTCTGCTTGTTTGTGGTTTGGAAGTCCTCGGGGGCGGAGGTGTGCTCCCTCATGCAAAGTAAGTCCTTGGCTAAATTTGTTTAAATATATTTTGGTTCTTTGGACATGGGCCGGCATGTTTGTTTTTGATTTGATATATACATAACTTACTGGTACCATGTCCGGATGTACGTTATAGGCAGCGTGTTTTTCACCCATGGCTACCAATATTTTTGACAAATGTATAGAATCTTCTAAACATTCCACAGCGGCACCGAGACCTTCCATTACAATTGTGGCATGGTTCTGCAGTCGGTCAGGGTGGAAGCCCACGGTGCCATCAGCCTTTGTTTGCATCAGCTTACCAAATAGTACAACTATTTCCTTTCTGATTTCAAAGACCTGTAATAAACAACAACGTGTTAATATTAATTGAATGTATAATTGCTTCTTTACGAAAGCCTATTAAGCTCGTGAATAAAAAAAAATTAAAAGGTGTAATAACGCAGAATAAAGGCGTTATAATGCGAAAAAAGGCGTTATAACGCCTTTCAATTCGCATTATAACGCCTTTATTTTGCATTATAACGCCTTTTAATTTTTTTTCATAAGCTTAATAGGCTTTCGTATTAATGAGTTCTAACACAATAATAATGATTGCCCTAGGTACATTTGACGTCCCAAAGTTTAATGTTCCTTTCACACAATTTTGATTACACACGTGGTGGGTGTAGCTAGCTAAACAGGAGGTCCTTACACTTCTGAAGCATGCGGCCTCATTCCCCACGTGTCTAACCTACCTAACTTTTCAGTTCCAAAGTGTTTGCTTTGCTTCTAGATTGAGATTCCGACATGGATTAATATGTTTGTTTTTAAATAATAATAATAATAATAAGAATTAGAAAGGGTACGGTTTATTTGTGAAATAGAATTAAAAGACAAAAATAAATCCATACTACCTACTTTTTAAAGATAAGCAGACCTAGAGCAGTATAATCCTCACTAACAATACTCCAGCTTTCCTTGACCATTCTGATTTCCTCCAGAGTTAGGTAAGATTCCAGTTGTTCTGGTTCGGTTAGAACAATGTCATTGGACAACGTACACCCCATCACAGATCTGGTGATGTCCGATACACGCTGGACACGTAATCTGGACACATAATATACAACCAGTTATCAACATATGTTATGATTCGTTATTGACATTTCACTTTGATTAACAAGTTCTACAATTGTAATATATTTGTGATTTCTCTCCCAAGGTTATTATCAGAATTAACGTACAGTACAAACCTGTCGAAATTTTAACACTAAGCTAAGGAATTAGTGCTGTTCAGACTGACCGTTCAACTCCACCGATCGTTAGCTATATCTCGACAGTTTTTCCACGGCTACTACCAATCTTCTGTCCACTAGCTATTTATGTCTCAGTCACTCTGTAGTTGAGCTTTTGACTCCTTTTAGTCAGCTCTGTGTTAAACTTTGGACATGCCTATACTGTATATCACGGTTTAATATATCAGTCAATATAACTATGTTTCATAATTCTCTCTAATTGTAATAAGTAGTTCTTACTCCCATGAGGGAGGGGGATAAGTGCTGACCTATGTGCAGACATGTTCAGTCTGATGAAGCTTGATGAAGCTTCGACTAGAGCAAATATGAAATATTATAAATAGGTTATATGTGTGTGAAATATAAGAGAAACAAAATGTTCTGAAACATTACCACAGCAGAAAGTGCATGAACCCTAGCATTACCGTTTTAAGCGGTAATATAACAGTTAGTACAAAATAAAATACTAGTTAAGAAGAAACATTCACAAGGGAAAAAAATCCCGATTTTCACGGTGACACTTGTACCGTGAATATATCTTCTTACGGGTTAATATAAGCTTGTTGATTTATTTATAAACAGTACTAGTCGTACCGGCATTATATCTTCATATAGAACATTATTTACTCCCCTTGGTTCACTTTCCCTACAGTCGGAACCGCGAAAATTTCCTATCGCTAATATTTCTTCTATATGATTTTTTAACATCATCATATAATTAACTGCTGGAAAGACCGGATCCTTTTAAGAATTATTAAACCAATCAGTATGTATGAGAGATAAAACTGCACTACATTTTCAAAAGTATGACGCCCTTTTCATTCTTCTTAAACTCAATTGATTTATCATATTGCAAGTCCCGGTATTTTCCAAATTGATTAAAAACAGTGATAAACCAATTCTCTTGTTAAAAATATAGAATGCATATAACAATCTATCGTAGATAACCATATCAAAGAGGAAATGTGAAAACAAAACATCAAGAAACACGAAGGTCTACATGAAACCGTAATAAACCAATTATAAAAAAACTGGTTTTGGAAGGCTACCAAACCTCGTGTCCACATGTTGAATCAACATCAATCAGTTCAAAATAACACCTAACGATGTTCCTTTATATTAAATTACATATTATACCAGTTTTAATTTTACAGCACTAGACGGCCGTTTCGGAGTACAATTCCTCATCAGTAGTACTTGGATCATAACTATGTTGAAAAGCTACCCAAAGGACCAAAATATATTTTACCAAATTAAGCTAAGGAAATACTTTGCATGAGGGAGTATACCTTAGTTTTTGAGAAATTTCAAATTTTAACTTGCAGGAAATTTAGACAATTATAGTATATTTCTGACAATAATACGAAATTATTGACTACCGAGTCTGTGATATCCTCGGGGCACCGAATTTCATCTTGCATCCACAATGAAATCAATATAAGAATTATTCTAATCAATTATATTAATTTATAATCAACCAGTGTTTCAAAGGATTTGTATTCTCCTAGCAGTCCTAATATTAATCAATAATGTAGGGTATTTACAAAATATTTGATGGTATGTAAGGGACTACTTTTGACAAATCAATTAATTAAACTAATCAAGCTTTGAACAACTGGACCTGTTTTGTCTAAGTTCTATTACTTAATGTGAACTCTTGCCTTGGAACAGGGAAAAGGGGTTTGCCGAGACAATTAGGCTTTTGAGATTACCTACATTGAAATAAATATAATTGTGAATGTAATTTATGTCACAACCATTCACAGCATGATGCCACAAGGTAAAGGAGTATATCAATTAAAGGGAAAACCCATGTGTATATTATTTATTTAGCTATGGTTGGTTTTCATTATATTTCATATGTCATGTTACAATTCATTATTTTTTATTTCCATGCAGGTAGCTAAATAGAAGATGCTTACCCTTTCTGGAGCACCTGAAGGAGTTTTAACTTAATTTGACAGTTTCCAAGTTTTTACTTTTTTGATTGTTTTTTTTTAAAATATCAATCTTTATTTCGTTTTTGTTACTTCAATTTCTAACAAACAATAAAAAGACAAACAAGTTTTAATGAATTTTAATCATATTTCATACTCTGCTACCATAAATAACAGATAAAACTATAACAAATAGGACATAAAGTAACAGATCAAATGTAACAAACACATCACCATGGTTACCATATACGTAGTAACCAGAGCAAGAAATAAAACATCACCATGGTTACCATATATGTCACCATAGTAACCAGAGCAAGAAATAAAACATCACCATGGTTACAATATATGTAGTAACCAGAGCAAGAAATAAAACCATATATGTCACCATAGTAACCAGAGCAAGAAATAAAACATCACTATGGCAACAGTTATAACTTATCACACAATTATCAAAGTTATTACCATGGCAACAGTTATAACTTATCATCGTGATTAACAAATAAGTTATTCATGGAATAATACATCACCATAGTTACACATAAGTTCCAGTGATGACAATGTATAATACATTAGTATTGCTATATATAAGTTAACATTTTAACAGATACATGCAGTAATTTATATGAAGACAGTTCACTATCAGAGAACATACCTAGACTATAGTCACAATACAGAGTTTTATCCCTTTCATTAAAATAAAATAGCTTTGACGATAGCAGCTGGTCTGTACACAACATCTGTTGTAAATAGATCTATATTATGTTAAAGCATAAAAACCTTGATCCAAGCTGATGGTGTAAACCAAGCTCAAAGCTTGATTGCAAGGGATTCAAGTTCCTAGCTCAAACTTAAACACAAGTGCAATACACATTAAGAAACCATGAGTAAATTTGGAAAAGAAAGTATGGTATTGTTAATATAAATTTATGGGAAATGAATTTTAATTTGACTTTAAAACCATGGTTAATTAATGAAAAGTTGTATAAAATGAAAACAAAAATATTACAAAGCTTTGCTGATTGACAGTGATTTAAATTTTAAAAAAAATTAAAAAAGTAGTAAGAAAGTATATACATGTATACATATAAAAACAGATCACGTTATATACTGCAAAATTCCTAAATATCTCAGTACTCATAACAAAAATTTAAAATGCCCCTTTCAATAGCTGAATACCCTGTATTATAGCTTCAACTACATTGAACAAACTTTAAAATTAGTTATCAAATTTTTTGTAATTTCTGTTAATTACACATGTTTTTCAACTTAGATTTATGAATGAAGTAGTGTATCTACAACATGATCTAGTAAGTCTATTTTTTAGATTTTTTTAATTCATGGGAAAAAATCTCAAAATTTTGACCTGATGAACAAAATGGCTGTTAATGTACAGATGACCTTTGCCATGGCAATGACTTCTGACCTCTTCACAATAACAAATATATTATACATCTACTATATATATGTATTTACAAATAATCTCCGAGATTTTATAAAGTATAATAAATAAATCTACATCTTAATAAACTTATTTAATCAACTGTCTGTTTACCATGGTATCTGTGAGAATACCAAAAATGTTAATATCTTACAGATTTTCAATGAGAACTGATAAAACATATTTGTTAATTCATACCAATCAAAATTATTGCTAAAATTATATGAAGTCCTTCCATTAGAATATATTGGTTGTAAGCTGGAACAGTGTTATTGACTTCAGACAGAGTCAAAATTCATTAACTCATATTGGGACAGTCTAACCAGTCAATGATAATAAAACCCTTCAACATTACCTTGTAACTGTGTAAGTGGCTAAAAAACAGCTTTAGTAATTGTAAAACAAAATATGTACATTTTATAAAATTATGATAGAAATGTAGTCAAGAGGTTGTGGCTTCATTGTGTATCTGGAACACACTGAAGTTCTGATAGTAATTATGTGGTTAATTTTCAATACTGACATTCTCACACATACGATGAACGGACAATAACTAACACTTTTTATGCAACACATTATTAATTTATTTATTACAAAAATAAAAATTGCTAAAAATAAAAATTGCAGCTATTAACTAAATACAATCACAAGCCAATTATTTAGTTCTATTTCATCCTCTCTTAAGTTAACATTTGCCATTTTAAGTAAATAATAAGATATAGAAAGCCAGAGATACAGTCTGTAAAATCAAGCCTACATACACTGGGGGAAAAACTGAACAAGGCCAGTAAGCAAGCTATATAACATCAACAATAATTAGCAACTTTACATTGAACTTTGACCCTAGTGCTTCAATTTGCATTACCATTAAAAGGATGAGAGAATTTTGGGAATGCAACACTAATCCACACACTTCATTATCTGACCCTCACACTGGGGATATAATATAAAGCTGTTCCGCAAATGTGCTCAATGGTGTCCAAAAGATTTTTGTTGAAATAAATATTATTTTGAAAAAATTGAAATATTGGGTAAAGGTTGGATTACATGTCTGGTTAAGGAATGTATATGTATTTTAATTAACACCAATATGGCTCAGTAAATACATGTATTGATACCAATCACTTACAAACAAATACAATTTTGTAATGTTTGGTCAGTTTTAAAGTTTTGTCACCTAACACTCGGTCATTATCTTTTTTCATCATTTATCATAAATTGATAATCAAAACAATGGTCAAAGGTCAAGATGATATACTCCCCCCCCCCCCCCTTTTAAGAACTAGCAAACATAAACTAGTAAAGATTGGTATAAAAATTGACACCATCACCAAGATTGTGCATCATTATATCATGTATAAGAAGAGAAAATAAATCTAGCAATGTTTTAACAGTATTTTGTATATTATTACAAAGAACATGCTGTATTTTCTAAAAATATAAAAAGCTAGATGATGTTAAATTTCATTAAAAATACAATAAACAGGAATTTCCAAGAAATAATTAAAAAATCCACGTTACTTATAATAATAAAATAAATGTGCAGTGAAAATTCAGGAAATATGACTTTATTGGATATAATAAAGTTATTATATTACAAATAACTTCTTCAGAAAAATAATGAGTTATCAATGGTATAAGAGAAACATATCTTGCACCTCAGATAGAAGACTTGTTCTGAACAACAAGCCTCATTCTGGACCAAATTTATTATACTGGAGATTTCTCTATCTTGTACCACAAGTTATAATAGATTTTATTAATGAATGTTAAATGTATCAAAGTTCTGTTACAAAAGATGTTTTTGGCAGTTTGTTAAATGGATTGTTGACATGTTTGTACTTATGACGAGTTTTGGGTGATGCTGCAATGTTTACCAGTACTAAACTTGCATATTAAGGCATTTAGAAATGATTTTTATAGAACTATCAAAAATTATTTATTGCTAAATTTATATTTGAATATTCACAATACTTTATAAACAAAGTATATTATGAGATTCTATATTTAAAAAAACTATGTCCAAGGTTTCAACTTTAAAAAATTAAATAATTGTATACCAAAAAATCACTTTTTTCAATTTAGATAAAACATCATTATTTTATTTCAAAACTTTGTATTATTAACATGAACCACGGTTTTATATTAATTTGAAAATTTACTCAATAAAGTAATCTGCATTTGTAATAACATTAATAATGCATTGTTAGGGAAACAACTACACGAAAAATCACAAGAACCATCTAAATCATACAACTACTGATCACCATGGGAACCACACTTGCCTACAGAAACAATATTGCTAACTTTGCAGGATCCTTTGAAAACATCAGGAAAATGGAATAATTTAGACAAGTTAATAATTCAGCAGCTACGGAGATGAATGTGAAAGTAGGGTTCATGAGAAATGAGACGAGACTTGGTCCCTGTATTAGCACATTATGTTTATATATTACTCTGTATTATAATTTAAATATATGGGCAAACAACATTGATCTGTTGGCTTGACCTTTGACTTTGTAAAACATAAATCAAAACATTTAACTGCACACCTGTCATAATTCAATTGAGAGATTTTATTTCATGCACAAAATATTTATTTTATTACATCATTTGAAAAACACAAGAGAGACCATAAACTGAAAAAACACAAGAGAACAAGGATTTTATATTTTTCAGTTTTTGGTCTCTGTTTGTTGAGTTTATGTTCAGGGAACACAGGTGTCTATTTTGCATACATCATAGGAGACAGGATTCATATGCATTATGTATTAACTGCAAACCCATGTATTGGGTGGTTCACCCTATATAAATAGTCCTAATGAAAGGTCAACTGGACAGGTCAATGTTGTTTGTCTGTACATTATTATTAAATTCTATATAGTATTATTAACACTTGATGATTTATTTTACAAAAATGGTTAAAACATAAAATTCTGAAATTATAATAAATACACTAACTACATTTATATCACATTTGCTATACCAAGATCACTGGCAAGGGAGATAACTGTCACATGTGCATTTTTCACAAGTTTTTGACAGGGGGAACATGTGTATTCTGAATACAGGTAAAACAAGTTTACCGCTGGGTATATTTTTTCACCTATCTCACCTTGACTAAGATATCATAGGGTGAATCTTCATATAAATAATGTTGCAGTTACCATGATAACATAAATGTTGACATAGCTACCATGACAACAATAGCAAAAAAGTACAACACCCATCTTGACTTCCCTTTTCAAACATATACAAGAACAAATCAATTGCAATGAACCTGCATTGCCATTATTTGTTAATGATATTCATCTTAACAATTTGCATATTACTGATTTATGTGTATATTTAAAAAATATGGTATCAGTGTGATAGACTTTTAACAAATAAATTGGCTTTTTCACAAAAACCAACCCCTAACTGGTATATATTAAAAGTTAGATATCAGTGTGATAGATATAAAAAATGTCATTTTTATCAAATCCAAGTTCTTATATCTGACATTCTTTGGAAAATTACCTGTATAAACTACCTGAAGAACTCTTTACTAAACTCAATTTCTTCAATTCAGATTTTCATGCAGACTTCATTTCTGATCCAGAATACACAAGTTCACTACATATCGGTAACATAGTACCAATTGTCCTCAGTTTATGCACTGACTGATCACCATCAGTCTATGTACTAATTGTACTAACCACACAGCCATCTATTATAATTACTTATGAACACATTTAGACAGACAAATGTTTGTCATTGAAATTATAAAATTTCATAAATGCATTGACTAGCTTCATCACATATTTAAATTAACAACATCCCTGGAGGGTCTCGGCTAGGGGTCATACCGTCGTCTCCTCTACTGGACTAGTTGTACTATAAGCACTGGTTATGCTTGATTTACTTGTTATATTCTCTTGACTGGATTCTGAAATAATTACAATATAAAATTAACTTTACAAAAATCAACATAAATAAATGGAAGTCAATTATTTTGTAACAGTAGACCATTTAAAACAAGCAAATTCAGTGAATTAGGATCCCCCGCCAGCAGGGGGGATTATAACAAGAAATAAATTGGAGTGTTAAGGAGTGGAGTGGGGGTGGAGTATGGTCTTGATGCAGGTAAATGGAATGTCCAGGGGAAAAACCACAAGTTTTACAAGTGAACTGACAAACTTTCTCATAGTAAGATCCTTAATAGGATTTGAATTGAAGCAATGAGAGCCACTGGACTACTAAGATCCTTAACAGAATAAGCTTAACATAAAAACATTCATTATTTCTTCAGGTTTGCAGACAATTATGTCCTTAAAATTGAAATTTTGTCATTGGCTTTGTGAATATTGTCTTTAAACATTACAAGTATCAGTGATATTAATGTAATTTTAGTGGTCATAACAGGATAAAGATAAACCCCTAATTTGTCCAATTTTATCAAACAAAGAAGAGCAGTGGCAGTTCAGTTTACACCTCAGTTACAAATATTTGCATCAAAGTGGATGTTAGAGAAAACACTGGCCTTTGGCAAACAAACTGGGGATCTGAGTGGGAGGACCTGTGATTCTTGAGTCAGTTTGTTAAACACCTAACTACAGTGGTCCACCACAGAATGTGAGACTCCTTTAAATAAGTTATACATACCTCCACTGGAGACTGATAAATGAGAATGAGCTTTTAAGGCAGGTTGTAAAAATGTAGAGGGTACCCATCCTTCTTGATTGGTGACCATGTGACGTGCATACCACCACCCTGTACTTCCTGTCCGTAAGACCTGTATCATATCACCCTCACGTAAACTGACTTCAGTAGAATCTACCGCATTATAATCACCAATTGACTGGAACTTCTGTAGGTAGTTAGGCTAAAAATATATATATATATATATACAAAAATTATATTAAAATCACCAACTTATGATTGAATGACAGTTCAATTGTTATATTTACATTTCTTATTTTTGAAAATATTATTTTGGTTTTATATTCCTGAAATGAGTTTAAAACAATGTTGTGTATGACATGCATTTAAAATTGTTGGAGCAGCCATACATACAGAAACAGCAAAATCACAAGTCAAGCCATCTAAAATATGTTAATAATGTTCATATGATGTCATAAACCTAGGAAAGATGAGTGATAATACACATGTGTCATGATTTTATTACATGGCTTTATTTTATGTATTATGTGGGGGTCATTATGAAATATTTTAAGGAACTTACTTCTGGAGATGAGAATTTGTTATGTGAATCTTTTTTTGTGTCTTCGTCAGAATTTGAGAACTCTCCACTTGACCAACCATCATCTTCATCATCTTGAGTGCCACCTGGCGGAGACTCCGGAGACATCATTTCTATCCCAACTGGTACTGTAGAAGAGGTATTATTGTTGTAACCTTGTGATCTCCAGTTGTCAATATAACTACAAATACATAATAATTTATTGAATAGGCTCATATGTCTCAGTCAAGATTATTTCATTTGTATCGAGATATCACAAGTTATTGGTAAAGTGACAGAATTCTGATGCCTACCTTGACATGGGGTATTGATTTTTAAGGTCTCTTCTGAAGGACAGAATAATGTTTATTTCTAAATGCTGATCGACAGCTTGGCAACATAACAGTCAATACCTATTTTCAAGTCTTGGGCAGACTCGGCCAAGGTTCAACCCAAACCTCCCACATACAAAGTGAACACTCTAATAACTGAGCTAATTCAGTTCATATATAATGAACACATTCAATCTGACTCAAAACAAAAAATAAATTGTCAGTAATGGTATGTCTGAACATTGAAACATTGATGGTAAGGAATGAAATGGAGGGAAGTGGTCACAGTGTTTTACACACATTAAAATTCTGTCATTTATATCAAGGTGATCAGTTCTAAAATGGTAGAGGAAACTGAAGTTCCCACAGAAAACCATTAACTAAGTAAGCAGCAAGTGAAATTATGTCCGAGTGCAGTTGATCAATTGTTTACATGATTGCACAAGTAAGTTAAAAATTTAAAATGGGATTTAAGAGACTGTTATATAGACCACTTTGTTATATTCATATAAAATTTCATATACATAAATTAAAAAGAAAAAAACCTCATCAAAATTACTATTCGACCTAGACAGGAAAATAGTCTTTTTGGACCGGTCAAATAGTTTTTGCTGTTGGACTGTGCGTGATTGTCAAGACATCGTTTTGAATTTTCCCGCAATGTCAATGTCATCGGCGATTTGATTGGTTGGCGACCGTGACGTAACATGCTGTTGTTCTATTCACGTTAACCTTCACCTTGACCCCTTAACGTCTGCTTCCTGTCAACTGTAAACAATGTCGGCCGTCGGCAGATTTGTGTCCTACGACGATGAGGAATTAATTAACATACTGAACGACAGGGACAGTAAAAACACATCCAATGTGATTGGTGTGGCTACAAAAATTTAACTTTTATGATTTTGATGCATTGTAACAGATTTGATGATATACACTATATTGACTGTTTGTTAAAATAATTAAATTTTTGTTGAAATTTCTTGGCATATTTAAATTGTTTTCATATAACAAAACAATTATGCAATAGTCAGGACCTCGGGTGCCAACAAAATTGCTATTGCCCACACCACCAGTCAATAATTGTATACTGTTACCATGGCGACCCAAATAAATTAGATATACTTACTTTGAGTTAGTAGAACCTTTCAGATCAGGCTGTGATAAATCTTCTTGTGAATGATTTGATAGATTAAGGTATTTTGTAACTGAAATAAATAATAACATAATTGGTTATAACAGATTATAACTGAAATGTAATGCCATTTCCAAAGTTTCCACCAAACAAATCCCAACCTTTTTGAGGCCAAAACATGTACATAATCAACCATTAGAATAGATAGAATAGAATACTCCATCCCAAGATTGTACCTGGATCTGTCAAATAGTTTTGAGATAAGCTGGCATAACAAAAGGACAAATACATACTATATGTCCCCTACTTCATGGGGGCACATGGTTAATACAAATTACTTGATATAATATGAAAAAAATATGTTTGTGACTTAAACAGTGATTCAGGAAAACTAGGTAATTTACAAATGGAAATAATTTTTCTGTATTTAATGAATAATGGGCAAAGAGCTAACATTTTTAAAATAATATTACTTTAAAATTAAACAATTTAAAACTTACAAAAACTATCATTAAAGTAACACCATGATTACCAAAAATACAACTAGACATCCATTAGTACTAGCTCAACAAGAGAAAAAAAAGACATAGTTTCTGAGTGGAACATATATAAGATTGCATTTAAATAGGGTAAAAATTTCTTCAAATTGCATCTATTGCTGGCAGCATCTCAATAATAGTAAAACACTGTCATACAAAATACCATTTCCACAAAACTACAAATCTGGTATAGATTCTAGAAATAAGAAAGTAAAATTACCTTTAATCTGATCAAACTGGTTCATTAGCACTCGTTTGATTTCCTTAACCCACATTTCTTTAACTGGTAGACTTGGAGCCTGAAATACATAACATAAAATGGTAAACAATAATTCTAAAAATCAAAAACCTCCATAATCATCTAAATGTCTTAATCATAAGTTCTCCTTTCTGATCCAAATTAAGCTACAGCAGTGTTCAATCTAGGAATTGGACACAGGGGGTCATGATAGCCCAGGCAACTTTTAAAAGGGGGCCAATTCTTAAAGTAAGGGGTCAATGCCTAATGACCAAGGACACAAAGTTATGTTAACTGAAAGACAACAATTTCACATCTTTAATATGGTAAATAAGATGACAGTAAGTATTGTAATGATAATCAGACGATGAAAAACCAAAGCAGTAGTCATGTGTTGTTTATTTTCGTCATAATATAGCGACTTCTTGTACTTTGGGCCGCTAACCAACCCTGTTGAAATTTACGTGCAACCGTAACACCTGCATGACGATGCCAACGATTGCTGACCATTCATCTGGAGTTTCATCGTCATTTTGTGGTATGGTTTTTAAATTAGTAATTTTCGCTCGTTTTTCCCCTTGGGGGCAAAATATGAAGAACTACACGCTACCAATCACTTTGATGACTAATAATCAATATTACTTTGGCGCTTGAAAACGAGTTTCTATGACTTCCTTACATAAAGCGCACTACTGACAAAGACCACAGAAAACTATGACGTCATATATTTTTGTGTGATTACAATTGTATTTCTGTTATTTTGGTAAACAATTCGGAACGATCTCGGAAGATAAAAATTCAATGCGCCCATGTCGGCCCAGGAAATCGTTCCCAGCGCGTCAAACTGACGAAAATCGCGGGAATGTCGCAATGGTGCGCTCTAGATTGAACACTGCTACAGTCTCCATTTTTTGCCACTTACAAATGATTTTCATCAATATTACTGACCACTTATGACTCTCATGTATAGTGAAATGAAATTAAGAAACAAAAACTGAAGGCTTATTTTTTCATTTAAGGGATATGTATTTTCAAAGCAAAAACAATTTTTGTCAAAGAGATGGTTAAATAACATACATAGTTTTTTTTTTAATTTTTACCTGTATAATATAAACTTCTTCTCTCCTCGTAACCACAATTCAAATTTCTTCTTATCTCCCTTTATGTTTTCCGTTAAACCAACCTGTGCCATCTGTAAATATATATAAATATGTATATTAATATGTCTGATAATATTTGAGATGATACTGAAAACATGCAAAACACAAACAGCAGATACTGTTAGATTTTTAAATCTTAATTATTACTAATTTAATGAAAATGGTCAGAGATTTTTTTATTTGACTCAACAATATTTGGCTATATGTTATTATAAAGATACATACCAATATCTGTATTAAATGGTGAGTGACATCATCATGATTTATGGCAGGGGATCCATGTAATTGGGTCTAAAAGAATGGACACCAGTGATTATTAACTCCCAACTTTGGATGTGCAATAATTAATGATCTTCGTGGTATGGTTATAATTCTACTGAAGCACCCCCCCCCCCCCCCATCCCCACCGCCAAATCCACATATGTTACAACTGGTGATAAAACACTTCACTTGAGTCATTCCTATTCTAGTTGATTCTTGATAAAGGAAACTATATTTCTTTAATCCGAGATAAATCTGAATACATGTACTTACATTTAACAAATTTTTAAAACTATATATCCGTTTTTCCGAGTGTTGGTGTAGGTCTTCTTTCTTTTTACACAATAAAATTGATTTTTCATATAAAAACATATGTCTTTGCATTGGTTTAAATCTTAAGTCTTTTATTTTTTCCTTTTTATGTTCAGTTGACACAGTAAATCCACCTTGCATGAGTAATCTCCCTTGATCTGACAGATTGCCCTGAAAAAAAACATAAACAGTTATTTGTATTAATATATTCTTTTTCGTCAGAATTCATAAGATAAGTCAAAAGCTCTTTACCCCCTTTGTTTATATTATTCTTCCTCTGTGCTGCTTTTTGATTAACACTTAATTGATAAATAAATAATTGCCATGGTGCAGAATTATCAGTTATTGTTAGAACAAGATAGCAGGAAATATCTGGCTAAACAAAAACTAGGCTATCTGTTATGATAAAATATTGTCATAATTTGCCAGATTTCAAGTTAAGGAAAAATCTTAGATAAAGAATGATTGTGAGACTGGGGCCAGTTATTATTCAAATGTGCTTCAGTCAAGATTACCACGTGTCATTTAGAGTGCACATTAAGCAATAGATTTCCAGAAAATCACAAAATTACGTGTTTTAAATCATATTTAAAGAAAAGATTCTTTTTTTTCTAAATTATAACAAAAGAACAATTTACTTACAGGAAAACCAACAATGGATACTTGATGCATACTATCATTTACATATCTAACAACATCTAACATGGAATCTAATGCTTCTTGTAGCTGTGTCTCACACTCTCGGTCGTGATCTGTAAATCTTAACATTTCCTGTGAAACAGATAATACAATGATTACATAAAGTGATATGCCTCACCCTCTTCTTCTTGATTAAGTAAGCTAGGGTAAAAACTTGATACACAACTTAAAATATAACTTAAAAATAAATCTAGATGGCAACAACAATACAAAAGGTGACATCTTTGTGCTGATTGGTATTACTTATTTGTCTGGCTGTTAAAAGCATTCTTGAAAATGTAGAGTAATGATGTTTTATGCCCAATTCAAGACTCACTCCCAGTGATGCAGTCAGTTCTGGAATAGTGGAGAAAAACCAAAAAATCAATGATCGATATAAGCAGACTGTTAAACTTTCTTACTCTAAGATACCAGATAGATTTGGCAGGCTCTGTGGTCAGGTAGGTGCACACACCAAGAGTACAAATGTGGCTCATTATGAATTGAAAGCATTTGTAAATACAATGCTTCATGATTTTGTTTGCTCACAGAGAGAGACAGAGAGAGAGAGAGAGAGAGAGAGAGAGAGAGAGAGAGAGATGTCATTATTACTTACTTTTAGTAATAACTGGTATTTTGTAATTCTTTGTACTGGTTTTAACAGGTATGCACCAAGAGGTAATTTATGACGTAATCGTCTCTGACATTCCTATATAACAAACACAAAATAAATACTAAAATATAGCAACCAGAAAAAATAGGGAATAACATTGATCCAGTAAGCCTAAAATGTTAAGAGATACCAGGGAAATTTACATGATTAAAAAATAGGAATAAAAATCCCTATGTTATTGAATAATTATGAAGACTGTTTCACATCACACAATAAAATAATGTTATAAACACCCTATTGTCCATAAGTACCTGGGTCTATGTTATATATTTTCTTCATAGAGGGTAAAAGACAACAAACCAAATGACAATTTCAACAGATGAACGAAATTAAACTAGAACCGTCTCTTGAGAGCCAAAACACCCCCACAACAACATTTGATGTTTTCCTGTGACCAAAGAAATTCTGAGATATATCCCGGAAACAAATTTACACGGACAGACATAGTGATTTCTATATACCCCCCTCAAACGAGTTTGCGGGGAGGGGTATAATGAATTGACACCAATGCAGATGAAGTATTTTGTAGTTAAAATATTCTGAAATCATGAAATGTCTGTATTCCACTTTATTTGTTATTTCATTGTAAGCTTGCTAGAGTAACAACATGTGAAAATAAAGATTTCATGAGCTTTTAATTTAAACATTTTAAATTATATTTTACATGCATCTGCAATGACTATCATCCAGCACCAAAGAAATAAGTGTGCAAATAATTTGTAATGCCACTTGAAATCTTGTTTCCCCCCAAAAAATAACTAAGATAAAAAATTTCTAGATTTACAATATTAACTCACCATAAAAAATGGATTTTGATCACCAATCTGGTTGCGTAGAGCTTCAGATCTAAGTTTATTCTGACAATAAATACTGTATAAGTGGAATTCTTCATTCTGTCAAATACAAACACATAACACTGTAAACTCTGTAGTGACATCAATTAAGATCAGAAACAAGCACAATTGTTCTTTTTTATGGAAAATGGCAAGAATATAAAAATTTTAATGGATAAAAAATGCATCAGTGGAATTTTTAATTTTCTGTAAAATATGTTATAAAATAATATATAGACATCACATAACAATAGACGGACCTTAGTAATCGCGAAGTCTAAAGTGTGTGCTAGCAGATCACAGTGCCTCTCGCTTCTTAGGTTCAAATCCCATTCGGGCAGATCCTAGTGTGAGAAAGTTTGTAAGTTCACTTGCTGAAGGTTGGTGGTTTTCTCAGGGCACTCTGGTTTCTTCACATCCATAAATTGGCCTTCCCTAAGTGACAGAATCTTGACTGGAGCATAAAACTCTATTATTCCACTCCATAACAACAAACCCTGCAATAACAGAATCAAGCCCTTGTCCTTCTTGAAGAATTATTATACATGTGTTTAAATTTTAATGTTTTTGAAAAATTGAATTTCATAAATTTTAAAAAAGTGACTTACTTATACACCTTTCTACATATATACTGTTTAAGATTTTTTCATATATTAAAATAATCATCAAACTTGTAATTTAAAGCTTGAAATATTTCATGTTAAGTGGATCTGTTTTTTTCTTTAATTATCTCCCTTTGTCCAGCCATTACTTACTCTATGTACAAAACATTTCCCTACTTTTGCTGGAGCATCTTGACAATTCTGTAGTTCATGTAGGAATATACTGAAAATAAAAACATGGAATTCACATTATAATGTATGGAAATAAAAATAAGTATTGAACTATGAACACGTTCATTGGTCAGTTAGTTGTTTGTGAGTTTTTATCAGAATTAGAGAGGCTAGAAATGGCTTGGAAGATGAATACATCATTGGCAAAATAGCTCTAAGAAAGACACCAAGAAAAGAAGACTCGAAGAAAATTTGGAACAGGAAAATTTAACAGGAAATTCAAGTTCTAAAACTGACATTATCAGAATTGAAAAAATCCCCAAAGATAGAAACAAGTGGAAAGTACATTTTTGTTTCAGCCTCATGTGTCAAAGTTTATGCAGAGAATAAGTAATTGATGTTTAGTTACATAAGTGATCCAAGTCATTATTGTATTAAAAATACTACATAAATACGCTAGTCATATGGTCTCCACAGGGAATGTGTTTACTGTTTTGATGGATACATCAGAGTATTCAAATCTAATTTCATCTGGGAGTAAAGAGGACAGAAGAAAAGCCTTTGTTTTGTAGTACACACCAATTGTCCCTACATTTTCACACCAGTTGTCCCAAAACAAATAACATATTTTCATCAAATTGTTCCTTGTTTAGCGGTAACATTCACTTTTGTTTGACGGTGACAGCTTTTACACTTTTAAACTAGTCACTTAGAGAGACTTAATTGCTCAATACTCACACTTAATTGCTCAATACTCACACCAGGAGAGACTTATAACCTCTTAAACTATAGACTATTTTAACTGTGACGTACTTTTTATGGAAATTATAGATCTGTTCTAAGTTACCAAACAGGATTTCTTTTTTACCAATCAATTCTTCTGGAATTAAATGTTGCATATGTCTGTTGTCCATCTCATAACAATATCCCTATAAAGAAAAGTAAGTGGCATTAAGACAGATATCTCTAGTTCAGGTTGCCAACTGGAACATGTAGAGCAGTCTCACTCTTGTGCTATAGCATTGTTTGTATATGGAAAAAGTTGTCAGAATTTTGTGTGGAAAATTCTGAATTTTGAACTTTTTACATTTTCAGAATGAATAAAGAAATTTCAGACAAAATTCAGAATATAGATAAAGTGTATGAAAAATTCAAACACTAACTTTTTGTGTAAGAAAAATTATTGTGATAAAATTCAGAAAGTTTGTTTCATGAAATATATATGGTCAGTTTTAGCTGTACTGGGTCTGTCCAAGATCATTATTCCTAAAACTCATTTTAACCCTATCAATGACTTAATTTCCCTTGATAACTTTGCCACATCTCTTATCACCACAGTTCACATGTATTTTAAAGTCCAAAGATCAATTTCTTCTATGTATATTTTAAGCCCCTCTCTATTTATTGCTAAACCCCTTATGGTATCAAAATATGACAGAACAAATGGTGGCAATTAATTGAGGTTTTACTGTATATGAAATTATGCTATGTCTGCACAAGGGCTTGGTTTAGACAAACTACAAAGATTGGACTGATATTCCAAATTTAGTCAGTTGTATTATTACCTTTAAGATATCCTCTAGTTGTGTTACATATGTCTTCTCTGTCTCTATTAGCTCATTTAAAACATGTCTGTGACAAAAATAAATAAATAGATAAATAAACAAATACATAAATAATCAAAAACAAACAAACTGATCTATGTCTGAATCACAATCCAGATAAAAAAAAAATAAAACTGACAAGTTAGGTTAAACATGTGAACTTCCATTATAAATAATTTGAATCCTTACAAAATTATCTTCAATCAGTCCTTGTTTTTTTAATCTATCAAATTCAACATAGAAGTAAAACTGAATGTACCTCTGTAAACTAATTAAAAAGATCCAGTTCAAAATTTAGATGCGAAACGTTTGATTATCTCCCTTTGTTCAGCATTTGTCACTCTGTGCTTACTGTTGATGTTTAATGCATTACCAATAATACAAATACTAAAACCCCTAAAAATGTACTCTTATATAATACAAATTATGAGATATTGAAAATTCTTCACACAAAAAAATCTTTGAACAGATGTCTTCTTACAAAGGCAATCAGACAGTGGCCCATATGTTTCAGGCATAAAGCATAACTAGGCTGCATTTGCATTAATTTAATCCACAAAGAATTTTAGAGTGAACCTGAAGGTATACTGCCTTCCCAGCCAATAGAAAATTGTGTAATCATAAGAATGAAACCAGTATGACATTACTATAGATTGGTGTTTGATTTTTATACTAATGATATTACAATTATAATTATTTAAAAATTTAAAAGTAACATATTTTTTATGGAGTGTAATGTTGAAACTTACCGCCGTTTAGCCATCATGGTATCTAAGTCTGATACTGACGAGCCTGATGACGTAGTTGTTGACATTGATGAGTAAGAGTTACGGGCCTTGTCACTGAGACTATCTGATAAACTACTAAAACTACCGCCTGCGGGACTTGGTGGTGTGATATATGGACGTGACTGTGTGATGTCCGTCCGTAACTGAAATATATAAACAATCACCATCAATACAATGTTATTTGTTAAAATGATATATAATATGTCAATAAAATGCATTAAATGTCCAAATGCCAGATGTGTGTACAGCACTATGGATTGAAATTCTTGGAATAATGCAAAACATTGTCTTTGAGTTAATGATGGAATTGGATAATATGACATTCATGCAATCAAATTTCTAATAAATACAAAAGCTAACATACCCGTGCTGATTTTTCATATATATCAGGATGTCTGTATGTGTTTTCTGTAGTTCCTTTCCTTTTAAGATCACCATCGACCTGTGCTGTAGGGACTGGTTCTGGTTTGACCGCTTGGACTGGACGTTTGGGAACACTGACCAGCTTCCTTATCTGGTCTTTTCTACTTTCACACATACCATGGACATCTTCAATTCTTTTTAACACTTTCTGAACACTTGTCTGAAAATGAAATATTTGAAATCACAATACTTTTGTTTTTGTTCAGCAATTTTCTCCATTTTTATAACATTAAAAGACTGATTGGTCACAAGTCCGTTTTTTTTTCATTTGTGAGAAGGTAAAACAGCAATAACTTAAAACATCATTCAAATTATGGAATGAAAGCTTGAGAAGATAAAAGATAAAACTATTAATAAAGTAGAAGAAATTGATTTTGACTTTTAAGGAATTTGACTAGCTGGGATAATTTATGGAGCAGTTTACAGATTTCACCACTGGGTTTAAAATTATGTTTTGTAATGGAAGGTCCAGGACCTTTTGCCTTTAGTTTTGACAGCTCACTCATAAAGTTTTGAAAGTCCAATATCAACATTGAAAGGTCCAATCTTATATAAAAAAAGCAGTACATGTTTTCTGGTAAAAAACTGCAGGTCCATCAGACTTTTAACGGTTTAAATATCAATGGTCCCAATGTAAAAGCAGTAGGTCTTAGACCTCAGACCTGAGAAATTTTGAACCTCTGTGTCACATGAATTATATTTTGATTTTTTTGTTCTTTCTCCTTGTTGATACATGAGCTATGGAATGTGTATTTATTCTTATTTATTATACATACCCTGGTTTCAGGAGTTATCATTCCTTCAAATAATTGTCGGAATTCTTTCGGATTATTTAATCTGAGTTGACTAGAGGTTTTAACAAAGTTTTCAATATCATTAACAGCTAAATCAGCGCCTTCCTGGGACTTTCCCTGCTCTAACTGCTGATTGGCTAACAAATCTATTCCTTTATTACACCATTTATTTGCCTATCAATATAAAAATAAATATATAGAAATATCAGAAAGATTGCAATAATTATTGTCTGAATAACGTTTTTGTCACCATTTAAAGCAGTACTAGTTTGATCTGTTTATTTTGATATTGTATTCTGCATGACTTGCCATGTACCTTGTCTTGAAACAAAACTGTGGTGATAAATGAGTTACTTCCCCTATACCGATAATCACTATGTGTGTTTATGTACCCTGGCAGATTTACAAACATTGTTTTATGTACCGTGGCAAGTTAACAAATTGCAATGCAAGACAATTCTTTGAAGGGTGACAAATTTTAGAATATATGTTGATGTTGATGATAAAACCAGAAACATAAACTATATATTATGCTTCCACTATTTTGTATTCAGTAAATTCCAGGAATATAGTTATAATAATTATGAATTTAGACCTTCATAAAACGACTGCCTACCAATACAACCATGTTCCTGTCAAATTACTTAATTTTTGATTCTGAAAAAACATTATCCAATAAAGATCTCTAATATTGCATATATTTGTTTAATTGTAGAATTCTAATAAACAAATGACAATTACATTATCGATTCTATCCTGGAGGTCATGTGACTTTTCTAGTAATTCACGCCGTCTCCTGAGGAGTTGTCTATATTGGTCACACATGCGTTGTAACTCGATGCATTTTGGTCGTATAGAATCAACTGCATAGTGGTCATCCATAATCAACTGTTCACCACTGGTTTTCATTTTTTCTCCTTGGTCAACATCCTTCTACAAATAGAAAACAGAAGACATTTTTAACCAAGTTATAATTATTTCATGGTTTCAACAAGTCAAAAACAAACATCCTAATCCATGTCCGAATCACAATCCAGATGCAAAGTAAAAACTTTGAAACTGACAATTTAGGTTAAACATGAGAAGTGCAAAACAATAAAGAAATCCATTGCAAAACAGTTAACAGCCTACTAAATCATTGTCTGCTAAATGCATTAATTTGTTTTTAAAAATACAAACATGTATTTTAACTCATATAACACCTTGCAAAAAAGATATAATTTGAATGAAAAATTAGCATGAAAATACAAAATATAGCTGACAATTTTTTGCAAAGGAATCAGTCCTTATTTGTACAAAATATCACTAAAACTTTTTTCAGTGGCCTCTAAATAATGGCCATTTGATGTACCACTAAATTGTTGTAAGAGGTACATTTTGTGTGGTTCCTTGGGTGATTTTACAATGAACCATATGTTGTCTTCTTGAATGAACTTCTCCTGTCATTTTACTATTGTACACAGGATAAAAGTAAAATATTAAGGAGGTATTTCTATTGTTTTAAATAAGGATTAACATCATCATCTTGGTGGGACAGAAATTAAATTTTTAAATCAGTCAATTTCTGGTGGAGGGGGGAGTATAACTTGGCTGTAGGATATCAAAAGACCATTATAATGTGTTGATGACTAATAATTCAATTTAGATAAACTCAAACAGAGATAGTCGCCACTGAGATTAGAACCCTGTTATCTCAAGACTTCGAATTGTAACACTAATGAATTGCTATTATAATTAACTATTTAATTATCAGCAGGTGCTTGCTAAGACTGAAGGGTATTGTTACACTTATAAAATGAACTCTGAAAGATAAAACCCTACTTTACAACTAGTATAAATCTAACAGGTTTTGATGTATGATTCTTAATCATTCAAAATCAGCATCTCCGATTGAATATTTTTTAACTAAATTTTCAAATTCTGCAACATGTGTATTAAATTAACAAGTGTAAACTGCATTATACTGTATAGTTTGTTTAATTCTATGGGAATAAATTTCATGGTTCAGACACTGGTACTTATTCACAGGTGTAAAATTTTGTGGTGCAGTAGCCAGTTTTAGCAATTTTCTGTGCGCACTATCTCTGTCTAAGTTTAATGCATGCATCATGAAAATATTCACTTGGTATTTAATTTTGTGCTATAAAGTCAAACCGAGAACAAAAAAAGCAACTATACAGTACTCATTTAACTCTATATTCAGTCCCAAAGTTGTTAGACAGGTTTTAGAGAGGTTGTACTTTATCAAGACTCTGAGTTCTATTTTCATATAAAGGTTTGATTTTACAACAACATCAAATAAACACCCCTACCCAAAAAAAAACAAAAAAAAACTTTATTTAATATATTAATTATTTTGTTTGAGAATGGATTTGTGAGACTTTCTTAAATCACCACCAATTTTTACAAGTCAAAAAGTTAAAATCTATTGTTTTTTTTTTTAATGACTACTATCTGACACTTTGATGTTGCCAAAATATGACTGACAAAAATACCAACTTGAATTTCACTCAATGTACACAAATACAAATACACAAAATTAAGATATGCATCTTTTAGAAATGAATTTTATAACTTATATACAAACCGCAATATCAACTAGAACTTCCATGTTAAATATTGTAGTTATTATATTAATTGAAATGTCAGTGGTAAGGCAATCTGATTGGTCAATCCCAGTGGCCTAAGATGGAATTTTTTGCCTGGAGAAACAGTTCAATTGATTTCTCATCAATCTTATTGAGTTAATGAATGGGATTACATATACACACCTATACCTATGTACTATATATATATATATATATGTAATTGTAGGTCAATGAAAACAAATAAACTAAAACAAAATTTGTTTTGAAATCTGGAAAAATGGTGGCAATTTAATTTTTTTAATTTAATTTTTTTTTCAATATTTTGAGGAATTTGGCAATAAGAAATCACCCAGACATTTTAGTATGGTAAATTAAGGATATTTAAGGTAGAGGTAATTTCAACCAGGATGTTTAGAGTTTTGAGACTCAGAAAGTTAATTTTGTTGGCCTTAATTACAACTACATAATGTCTATTGTTTAATGTTATGAATTACAGTACCTAATTTTAAAACATTAATTAATTAGGAATAAATAATGAAGATTTTCTAATAAATGTATCAGAGACACTCTTAAGGATCGGTTTGTTAAAATATTATTTGATTTCAATAAAAGTCCTGGTCAACGAAGTCCTGGATCAACAATAAACACAACTTTGTTACATTATTCTTATGTACACACCCAGCTTAAACAAATAAATGTTGTTAATGAGTGGAGTGTTTTACGCTCAAGTCAAGCCTCTATCGCTTATATATGGAGGTGGTCAGTCTTGGATGGCAGAGGAAACTGGAGTGATCAAAGAAAACCACTGACTGACAAAAACTTTCTGAATGTAGGATATGATTGAGTGGAGTTGTAAGCATGCACAGTAACAGGTGATGTGATTCATAAATGGACTTGGCAATGACAGTCTCTCCTTTCCCTGCAAAGCCTCTCCTTCCCCTCCAAGTAAAAACCCTTAAAATGTTGATGACGATGAAGTAAAATGTTTTACGCCCAGTCAAGACTTTATCACTTATATATGAAGGTGGTCAGTCTTTGATGGTGGAGGAAACTGGAGGGTCCAAAGAAAACCACTGACTGACTATAAATTTTTCTTAATGTAGAATCTGATCAAGTGAAATTTTAAACAAGCATAGTAAGATGTAATGCAAACCAATTTTACCATGAGTGGACTTGGAAACGACAGCCTCTCCCCCTCCCCCTTCCAAGTAAAACCCTTCCTAAAATGCAATGGGCTATTCAAAACCCATTGAATTTAGATAACTTTAATAATTTAAAAATTCCGAATTTGATTTAAACCTCCAACTAGACAGTAAATATTAATATCTATTTATTTCAGAACTTTTACTCCAGTTTCAATAAACACAAAATTAGATAAATAAAAAACATGTCTACCACTAAGTCTCCTAATGTTGCTGCAGCAATGGAACATTGGCTCACTAAGATACTAACAGCTCATTCATATTATGGCAATTTTAAATTTTAATTTGCAAACACACAACTGTACTAAATAATTCATAGGACCATTCAATTGTCAAGTACCTGCAGTATTCCTAATACATAAACATGTTTTAAAAATTACCAAAGCAATGAAGGTAAAAGTTATGGGTATTGGCATAAATACTAGAACAGCCTATACATCATACAAAGGCTGTGAACTAGCTAGTGTAGCAACACAATGTTATTTCATTGCAATCAACCATTCAAGAAAAAAAAATTAATAAAAATCTTAATAATTCTAGATTCACAATAATTACTGAGGTACGGTATATCTCTATAAATGTTCTATGAAGGCCATTCTGTTGTTAAAACAGGATACAAAAATCCCTACCAAAATTCAGCAAAGAAATTAACATAAATATTATCTCTTATAAGTCCACATTATTGCACGTTACAACTTATTACCTAAATTCTCAGTTTGGAACTCAAAGACAGAATGGTCTAGAGTGTCACAGTCAGCTTGCAAGCCACAGTGTCTGTCACAGTCTTTAGTTTTAAATCCCACTCGGCAGATCCTAGTGTTAGAAATTCTGTTCACTTGCCAAAAAGTAGTCGATTTTCTCTGGTGATTCCAGTTTCCTCCACCATACCAGAAATGACTGCTTTGATATAAGTCAGAGAAACTTGACTTAGGTGTAAAACTACATTACTACACACAGTTCACAATTAATTAAGTTATTTACCTCAGTTCTTGAAATCCTTATATCTTGTTCAATATCAACAGGTTTATATATACAGCTAGTACAAGCTACACAAGTCCTTACACTTCATCGTTATATGACATTTAATTTACATGCAAACATGAATAATTATGATACATCTGAAGACTTAATTGTTCTACTGTTACACCTTTAAGTCCCAATTTAAATCTTATAAATTTTCCTAACATGCCATCTTAAATAAATCAACCCAGTTACAAGTTCAGTGTGATAAGTTTGACCTGGACGTGTTGATCTTCAGTTTGAAAATTACACAACCACAATTTTGTGGCAGACACTAAATTTTCTACCTACTAAGAAAATAAATATAAAGATTTTAGCTTGTTTTAATTGTTATTGATTTAAAATTTCAATTTTTTAACTCGAAAGTTTGAACAGACAGGTTAAAATTAAAGATGTCTGCACACACAGAGTTAAATGACAGATAGTATGTTACACTGAATGAAACCATGAAAACTATGGTACATTTAGAAAAAAAATCAAAGGGGTAAACAGTGGGACTTATTGGATTTATCCAGTTACCTGGAATTTAAAACAAAACTTATAAAATTTACCTTGAATTCAAAAATTTAATCATCATTTTATCAATACAGGTAAACCAACATGCAAGTTTTCATTAACTAAAGTGAACATGATGAAGTTATTGTAACAAGTTGAAACTAAAATGCTACTCACTTTATTAGCTTAATAACAAAATATTGATCAGGTAAGCATTCAAGAGAGCTATATATGTTTTAAAAGAAGCACGTTTTACATTTATATTTCATGAAAATGCAGTCCTAGTACTCGAGAATCGATACTTTTAATTGTCGGAAAATTCTATAACTTGTAGCAATGATCGTAATTGAAACAATTTATGCAATTAACTTAATCAATTTCTGACGCAAACCAAAATGCAAAGTTAAGCTAACACAGAAATTAATTGATAACTGACAATTTATTTGATATTGATACACAGTATATCTTGTATAATTTCAATATTGTTTTCTTTAATAGTATGGATAAATCAAATTATTTCTCAGATACTATAACTGATGATTTTTTTTTTGTCACATGAAAAATTGAATTTCTTGTTGGATATTACCAAATAGAAATCCAATGCGATTTGAATTATGAAGCTTAAACTGTTTAAAAATGTTCATAAATTCTTTTATAAATGTATTTTAGTTATTGCTTAAGATCAAGCCACCATGTCCGGGATAGGTCTAGATGGGCATACATGGCCGAGTCAAGGACTCAGGACTTGGAAATTTTCTGAGATGATTTTCATCTCCTGTTCATACTAGAGTTGTAAAAATCTTGTTACTAGGTAGTCTTTCGGATAAGACTCAAAGCCGAGGTCCCTTGTCTCAATACATGCTAAAGACACCTCCGTAGAGTTAGAAAAAGAGTAGGCCACTTGTAGCTGCTTACAATTAGAAGCAATCAAAACAGACTGAGCAAGATAAAGCATTGCCTTCTGGATCATGGTGGATCTTGCTACTTAGTTTCACCACTACTTAACCTTAGTTGGTAGAGTACTTGCTTCATATGCGAGGTCAGAGCTTGAACCTTGGCCAGGTCTGACCAAGACTTGAAAATAAGTAGTGATTGCTCTTTTGTCAAGCACTCTAAAATTGAAACACATGGTCCTTCAGAAGAGACCTTACAAAGATATACGGTAAGCTGTCAATTGTAATTGGCAGTTGTAAATTCACATTTCAGCCCACAAAAACCACAGAATACAGTAATACCACAACAATAATTAAATACAACCCATGATTAACTGTGACTCATAAGCCATTTTGTACTCCAGTGAGGTAATTCTTGTCAGTACAGTTATTACGTATGTATATTATAGTATTCTTTGTACTGAATACTAACATTAGTAACTTATTTTATCCTGCAACTAACGTGTACATTGACATCATAAAGCCTGCCGAATAAACCTTATCTTTATTCGGTCACTGACCCAATAAAGCCACGCGCTAACTGTGACGTCACAGTTACGGCACTACTTTTTCCATTCAACATTTGACGTAACCTTTGACCCAAATGAACCCCATTCTCAATGTAAACAAAACACAGTATAATAAACATGATCAATAAATTCATAAATTTTAATACTTTATGTTAAAAAAAGTTAGATTTTTTAAAAAAATACACGTAGTTATATAAATATGATTTAAAAATAAAAATGAAAAATTATAAGTTGTTACTTTATTCCGCCGGACTTTTAGAATATGGCAAAAATACAGAAAAACGTCTGCAACTAAAGACAAAATTTCATCAAAGAATATTTATTTTAATATTATTATTGTAAGAATTTAAGATTTTGTTACATATATTAAATATGAAAATAATATCGTATTGTAGTTATTTATTTAAATAATTGAGAACTACATGTGCTTGAACGTCGGACTGAGCGAAAATGACAAGTACGGGTGTGATGGGGTAGCGTGACGTCATGTAAACATTTGTATCCTTGTGCTTGGAGTGTAAACAAACAAGTCAAACAGATGGATAACACGCAGTTACAATTATAATTTTAGGACGTATCTGTTGCAGGATAAAGTAAATACATGGTCATTGACGGTGAATAAAGGTCGTATTTGGCTCGGGGGCGAAAACGTGTAGAAAGCTCGGCAGAGCCTCGCTTTCTACACGTTTTCTCACCCTCACCAAATACGACCTTTATTCACCGTCAATGACCATGTATTTACTATATATTGATCATTAATTCATTTTTCATGTTTTCAGAGCATTAAAGGGAGAGCATCAAGTTACACTATACAATTTATATATATATGTGGGAAATTACATACAAAATGTATATTACCTTAATTCAGTATAATGTCATTAAGTATATATATGTATGTAACAGTTACAGTTGTACCTGCAGGTAAAACATGACAAGATCTACCTGGACAGCTTGACCTCTAACAAAGATACCTTAGCTAATGACCCTCAGGTTGACCTGTGGAGAGGAAGCATTTATATTTGACATGTACACCCACTTCTTCTTTGGAACAAACTTAACATTTATATGTAATATTGTTACATTTCAATAAAATGTTAAATTGAATGAAATTCAAAATGTAAGTCAAGTGGTCCAGGTCAAAGTTTCAGAAGTTTACCTTCAGGTATTAAGTTTTATTGTTACCTAAGAATACACATGTACAATAGGTGTTTGTTATGTATGTCATATATGTACAGGTATTATCAGTAAAATACATGTATACAGGAGATCATGACTGTTTGTTTGTAGCCACGCCACAGTAGCAGTGAAACTGATATCAACAAATTACTTTTTTTTTAAAAACACACCTTTACAATATCTACTACTACTTTTGATATACCAGTGTTTCTGTATCAAAGTATTTGTTCCACTAGTGAATAGTTTTCACTAGTGATTTAGTTAAATGGAATAAGCCACTAGTGATTTTTACTTAATTGCTTGACTTGGTTCAAAATCACTCGAGATTTCACACTTGGTTCAAAATGACTATGGTTGAGTTAAGTAATGGCGTTTAATGTCCCAGTCAAGAATTTTTCACTTATATTGAGATGTTGGCAGCTATAGGCAAAGGTGCAGAAATTTTGCCTGTGCATTGTGCTGATGGCATAATACAGCAGGGTTTTTATTGTGCCATGCTTAACATGACAAGGAATCTTGTTTATTTTAAGTTCCTGTCCAAAAGAACTGTGACTTTTACACAGTAATGCCAAGTGCTTGGCAAAATTTAAGAACAGTCACTTCCCACATTCAAGTCTTGCCTCAGACCTGGCTGGGTTCAAACCTACGACCTCCCACTTACCAAGCGAGCATTCTACCAACTTAAGGTAGCTACCACAGTGGTATTCAAAATTACTAGGGATTTCATAATTGGTTCAAAATCACCAAGGATTTCATGTTATCTGGAATTTTTTCATTTTAAAAAAATAAGTTTACATTCCCATCCGATATTTAAATCACCAGAGTTTCATTAAAACTTATGAAAAATGTTCCATAAGAACTCTGAAAAATGTGAATGCTACAGAGAAGATTCAGAAATTAAACATGCTGACTAGAACTTGTATGTAGACTTGTATGATTGACATGAACAATTAATTACTGGTAATAATTAATACATGAAATATACATGATTGATATGAGATATACATGTAATAGTGTGAGAGCAAGATTGATTAGGAAAAACTGAAATAATTAAAACCCAATTAATAACCTTAAAAGTCATATCAAATACTATCTTAAAATGTTATTACAAAACCATGCATGGAACACATGGACTTGCAATGTGTTCCCATTTTAGTAAATTACAAATATGAATGCTTTACCAAAAGTTGTCTGTATCTTTCTGATAGATTATTCACAGTAATTTCTAGACAAAACCACAATACATATGAACCATACAGAAATCAAGGCTCCAAATTTATATGAAATATACTGATTGAAAGGCTTTTTCTTGACTTAAATCAAGGAAATTTGAAATCTGATTAATTATGTTAGATTTCAAGGTATTCTCATTTTTAAGATCATTTTAAGACTATGGAATCATGTGCATTATAGCTTTGTCAAAAATTGTTTAATTTGTAGAAAGTGCATGATAAATGATTGACAAAATTACAATTTGTTAAAATTTAGTTAGTTACTGTAAAACTGCATGGGACCAGGCCTCAGTTTCACAATCATTTCTTAACTAAGACTTTCCTTAATCTGGTAAATTTTGGCAATAACTTAATTATGGTGCTACAAATAAAAAGTTTTAACAAATTTAGAACATAGCTTGATCTTAAAAATTAATATTTTTGAAAACTTAGAAATTATTCAATTTAAGAGTTAAGGGAAATCTTAGTTAAATAATTGTGGAAATGGGGCCAGGTGAATAAATGTAATATACATCTTCAAAGGGTTCAACTGATAATTTCAGTCAACAAGTCAAAACAACACAGAAAACAAATAAAAACTTACATACTAAGGCACCAGTTCCATAAATTATTAAATTCCCTCTAATCAGATTATCCAATATTTCTATTAAAGTCAAGCCTCTTTAAATTCTAAACATTAAACATGTCCTAGCTTACACTCTGTATACTGAATACGTCCTAACACTTTTTGTATAAACTTCCTGTCATGTGAGGTTCAAAACAGGACTTAAGTGTTTATATTCCAAAACACTTTCTTTAAACTTGAAATATTTTTATTTGAAGTGTAATTACAGATATCATTTTATTTTCTCATTTTTTTAAAAGAGAAATTTAAATTAAGACACTTTATTAAATTTATATTAAATTATTGGGCCTCTTTCACCATACTCCTTTATAAAGCAGCACTGGTTACTGCACATGTAAGAAGTCATTATTTGTTGTTGGATGACTTACCTGAATGGCATATAAATTTGGCATACAGGAAGTGGACCAGCGCCATCTGCGGTATAACGGCATCCTGAGTAGTTGTTGAGGCGATGACTAAGTTAGCGTATTGGTTGATTTTGAATTAAGTATTTTGTGCTTTAAAAAACATAAAAGCTTTTCAAACTTTAAGTCATAACTGCACACCTTGCCGACATGTGTATCGGATCGTAACCGTTCATGTTTTGTTATAACTTGTAAACTTTAGCCATCGCTTGAATTATTCATTAAGGATTTAGATTTACGTTGATATATCAGGCAATGGTACAGCTAGTTTTATTCTGTTTTTTTTGTTTTGTTTATCCTTTCAAATGACTGTTAAATAACTGGACTATGTTTTGTAAATTTATCACTTATGCATGCATATCTTTAAATATTAAACAATGTCATCTCCTTTCCTTTTGAAATGTCATTACCTTTGTAATGTGTTGTTTATTTGTGATAACACCATATAAATAATATCAGATGGTTGTTATTCAATAGTTCAATCTATAATGAATTTAAAATCAAAACTCAAAACTAATACACTTGCCAGTTCAAGATGCTGCAATCAAGCTATACAATCCTAAGCTTTAAAATTCATTTGATCAAGACTGGCAGCTAGCACTTCAGGAAAAGATATATCCATATATTGGGTAACAGTGTTGATCTATGGTCTTCAGTAATAGGTAATTCCAAATAATTTTTTTTCATTAATTTTTTCCCTTTATTTCATTCTTTTGGGATAAAATCTTCAAGAGTTGTTCATTTTCTCACATATTTGCTTTCTCCTTTGATCTCCAGATCATTTCTTAAATTCTTGTTCAATTGACACTCGCCTTTCTTTGTTCACCAAAAACACATTGATCTTTTTTAAATCTCCTAATCCCAGATGAAAACAATAAATAAGAATCGAGACTTTAACAATATTCCAACTTAAATTAAACTTTCCTTGATCATTACACTTAAACAGTACAGTATCCCCAGATGACTAACAGTACAAACAAAGCTGACAATGTTGGAAAATCAGAATATCAAGCACCTGTAGAAACAAGCTCCTTAATTTATTTAAAAATTTAATTTTCTCTGATTCAACAATTAAAACAAACAGCACTGGTATATACCCTAAGATACATAGAATTCCACTTTCACTAGCTAAGATATTTTTACAATAGCATCCTTTACACCACTATAAGAACATTAGTTGGATGTAAAATGTTGGAATTCCGAAGACTGTTGCTAAATTTCCAGAGAAACAATTAAGCTGCAGAAGAAATTTGACTTTAAATTCCCCTCACTTCTTGATTAATTCCACAATAGTAACATCCAAAAACAACTAAATCTGGAGTATGAACAAACACAAAACATGCACAATTTTGTGGTATGACTCTGATCAAGGGTTATAGTAGTAACATCCATGAACTGAAGTCGGAATATGGCAAAATGTAAAACTTTGTGGCGAGACTCTGATCAAGGGTTATAAGAGTTTTCACCTGTAGATACTCCTCATAATTAACAGGTGCTTGTTACAGGTAGACTGATAACTAATGATTATTTACTGATACCTGACATGTAGTTTGTCTTCTAATCATGTCCTTATCCTCCAGCTCTAGCCAAATAATCTCTTAACTCAAGAGTTATGACCAAATATAATATAACAAGTTAATGGCTCATTTTTCACAACTTTCTAACACTGATAAAGATGTATCTAACCCCACGTTGTTACGAGTAACATCATTTTTTAAAACTTTGTAACACTGATAAAAACTGACATAACCCAAACCACTTCACTGATAGGTCAGTATATAACACCTCTGTTGGTATGGTAACCCTTTTTTTAAATAAAATTACGATGGTAAAAAGGGATGTTCCATGTGGAAATTTATTACTGAAGTAACCATGTTTAACAGAGAAATCTGTGAAGAGATCCAGTTATAAAGATTATAAATTATTTATTTAATTCCAATGAATTAAACTCCAGGATCAAACTTCTCCATCAAACAAAATGAACGAAATGTAGTTGTATTCAAATATTCTCTTCTTTCTGACTGTTATAATTTCCCATAGTATTTTTTCTATTCGTAGCCAAAAAGCTTCTTTAAATAATACTGATGACTAATAATTTCTTTGTTTCAAACTTGAAAAAAATGCCAGTTCACTTTGAAATCTACAATTTATCTGATTTACAATTATGCAGAAATCAGCTGAAAGACAATACACAAAAAGTTGCACCCAGAAGCCTTGGCAGAATTATGACTAAACATGTACACTGTATTAGTTAACAGTTGCTTTTTTCTATAAGTTTATTTTTTGGCAGACCAGTCTACCGTGTGTCCACTAATGTTCAGTATATATATTTATAATACATGTATAATGACAAACATAACATCAATTGTCTAAGTCAAAAGAATAATTCTGTCTGGTTCAACTTTGTTGTCTATAGTCCATTAACAAACAATGATCGTCCGGTCCCTTCATAAATTACAAATTTGATTTTGTTGTTGTTTCCTCGGACAGAAAATATAAATTAATACACAATATTAACATCTCTCTTTCTCCTTATATCTTTCACTTAATGTATATGAAACTCTGTATTCGGTTAACGACCATTTGAGGAAAAAATTTGATGTTAAAATCCACATACAGTAATGTTAGTGACCCAAAAGTATACAGGGTGAAACAAAAGTCAACAATATCCTCAAATCAACTGTGTTGGAATCCAATGAAATTTCTCTTTGTCACAAAACACAGCACCGAAATAAAATATATATCTCGAAATTCAGACTTTAGACGTGTCTAATTACCAATGATAAACTACCCATACACTCCTAAATATCTATAAAAAAATGTTAAAGTTCCTAAATATCACATTATAAGTCAAAAACTAAATCCAATAAAATTGGAGTTTAATATCACCAAATATTCCTAAAGTGTACATGCGATGATCTACTCCATACATTGACCATATAAATTATTGTACTATAATAATATAGTTTGTTAACAAACATGTCTTGTTGACATGCCTGTGTGATCTTCAATAAGGAGTTTTAAAGCTAATTTTTGGATGCCTCTAGGCTATTTCAATAGGTAATTACCGTAATCACAAGAAAACACAATTAGCTTTTTATCCTGCATTCTATGTCCCATACTTATCTACAGAATACCTATATCATATCCCTTTACAGAACTGTTTATCTATTTCTATATCTGTCCGTCTAGAATTTTCAACTATTGTCTGTGCAGTGGTGGTCGTGGGATCAAAACAAAAATCCTGACTTGCAAAAATCAGCTGTGCTTTAGCGCTACGTACGCTGGGATAATTGAAAAATGTGTCAAAACTTACACTGAAAAATGCAATTGTTTATTGGAACTGATTCCAACATTGCTGAAAATGCTAGTCATAAATATATAATGCTAAATATTATTTCTAGTCAAAATCCATTTGCATATTTCAAATTTAACTTGTTTAAAATTTTTAAACAAGTTTCAATGTCTCCTTTTATGAACTGTTCTTATGCAAGAATTATATCCAAATCACATGTTGAAAAATGTTTGTGGTTAAAAATCCTTTTTCTGAATAGCAAGTAAATCATAGGACTTTCTGTATTAAAATGTATATAAACAATAGTTCTATATTTTAAATTTAAGTCGTTGACGTTTCCAATGTCTCCTGTTATGAACTGTTTTTATGCAAGAATTATATCCAAATCACATGTTGAAAAATGTTTGTGGTTAAAAATCCTTTTTCTGAATAGCAAGTAAATCATAGGACTTTCTGTATTAAAATGTATATAAACAATAGTTCTATATTTTAAATTTAAGTCGTTGACGTTTCCAATGTCTCCTGTTATGAACTGTTTTTATGCAACAACTATTTCCAATTCACATGTTGAAAAATGTTTGCGGCTAAAAATCCTTTTTTCTGAAGTAAAGTGTAGTTCATTTCTGTGTTATATTAAACGATATATATCCCCTGCCATAAATAAGGATCTATTTGTCATTCTACTTTAAAAAAAAGATAAAACAAGTTTTTTGTTTGTTATTTAACAAAGCGATTCCTTAACAAGTTATTTGTTTTTCAGATAATATTACACCTATTCGTTCACCAATCTGTCTATAACCTGGCTGTCATGGATCGTTTTGTACCCATTTACTTATGTATTCTGGTCGCAGTAAGTAAGTAAGTGATCGTGTGGATAGAAAACAATACACAACTACCATTTACTCCAAGGAAAATATTAAAACTATCCTGTTATATGTTCAAACATGTTCAATGTTGATAATCAAAGTAATTCTTATGTCTACTTTAATACATATGTACTCTAAGCTAGTACAGGAAGACATCACTGACCTGTCAGCTTGACATTTTATCTAAATTTTTATTATGGACAAGTCTATTCATATATAGGGAATGTATGAGTTTGTATCGTCTGTAATGATAAGAAACACTAAACACAAACACTTCATGTATTAACTGAGAATCCTAATGTTACCCATGTGTTGGGTGGACCCTCTTATATGAATATTCCTAATGAAGGTCAAGTGGACAGGTCAATGTTCTTTGCCTATATACATATGTGTACTTGATGTTTGTGATATAAGATAAATGTTCACATGCAAATTATCATGTAAATGTGTTTCTGTGGGCACTCTGGTTATCCCCACTCCCCAAGAACTGCATGACTTCCACATTTCTCTCCTTTCTTTATGTTAGTACAGAATGTTTACATTACAAATCCCCATATTTGAATCATATACACAGGTGTAATGAGAAAACCACTGACTTTGAGAAAACTAACAAAGTTATGAACCCTAGTAGGCCACAGAAGGAGAGGGGAGAAAACTAACAAAGTTATGAACCCTAGTAGGCCACAGAAGGAGAGGGGAGAAAACTAACAAAGTTATGAACCCTAGTAGGCCACAGAAGGAGAGGGGAGAAAACTAACAAAGTTATGAACCCTAGTAGGCCACAGAAGGAGAGGGGAGAAAACTAACAAAGTTCAGAACCCTAGTAGGCCACAGAAGGAGAGGGGAGAAAACTAACAAAGTTCAGAACCCTAGTAGGCCACAGAGGGAGAGGGGAGAAAACTAACAAAGTTATGAACCCTAGTAGGCCACAGAAGGAGAGGGGAGAAAACTAACAAAGTTCAGAACCCTAGTAGGCCACAGAAGGAGAGGGGAGAAAACTAACAAAGTTCAGAACCCTAGTAGGCCACAGAAGGAGAGGGGAGAAAACTAACAAAGTTCAGAACCCTAGTAGGCCACAGAAGGAGAGGGGAGAAAACTAACAAAGTTCAGAACCCTAGTAGGCCACAGAAGGAGAGGTGAGAAAACTAACAAAGTTCAGAACCCTAGTAGGCCACAGAAGGAGAGGTGAGAAAACTAACAAAGTTCAGAACCCTAGTAGGCCACAGAAGGAGAGGTGAGAAAACTAACAAAGTTCAGAACCCTAGTAGGCCACAGAAGGAGAGGTGAGAAAACTTACAAAGTTCAGAACCCTAGTAGGCCACAGAAGGAGAGGGGAGAAAACTAACAAAGTTCAGAACCCTAGTAGGCCACAGAAGGAGAGGTGAGAAAACTAACAAAGTTCAGAACCCTAGTAGGCCACAGAAGGAGAGGTGAGAAAACTAACAAAGTTCAGAACCCTAGTAGGCCACAGAAGGAGAGGGGAGAAAACTAACAAAGTTCAGAACCCTAGTAGGCCACAGAAGGAGAGGTGAGAAAACTAACAAAGTTCAGAACCCTAGTAGGCCACAGAAGGAGAGGTGAGAAAACTAACAAAGTTCAGAACCCTAGTAGGCCACAGAAGGAGAGGGGAGAAAACTAACAAAGTTCAGAACCCTAGTAGGCCACAGAAGGAGAGGGGAGAAAACTAACAAAGTTCAGAACCCTAGTAGGCCACAGAAGGAGAGGTGAGAAAACTAACAAAGTTCAGAACCCTAGTAGGTCACAGAAGGAGAGGTGAGAAAACTAACAAAGTTCAGAACCCTAGTAGGCCACAGAAGGAGAGGTGAGAAAACTAACAAAGTTCAGAACCCTAGTAGGCCACAGACGGAGAGGGGAGGAAACTAACAAAGTTCAGAACCCTAGTAAGCCACAGAAGGAGAGGGGAGTGTTAGAGCTGCTGTAGGAAGTGCACAAACAGAACTGGGGTGGGTGTATTGTACATAAATCTAATATATCACTGGTCTGATTCAATCTGAATACTAGTAAATGAAGCGTTTGTGGTTTGAATTCTGTTTAAATGCAAGTTTAATGGACCAAATTGATTTAACACACAAATATGTTTAACAAGACTGTTAGTTCAAATATAAAAGATAGAGGGATAGTACTTTTAAAGTTCATAAAAAACCTAGTAATATGAAGATAGCTTTCATGTCAAATATATTTATCCATTATATCAATATTCTCCAGGTACTGATATTACGGTAAATGAATTATTAACCATATTACTAGGTATAAGATATTTAAACAGTACAAGTAAACATCAACACTCAAAACACAATACACACCTGTCAAACGTTTAACACTGAGCTAACGATAGGATGTCAAAAATTGTGTGGCCAAAATATTGGTAACTAGTGACCGAAAAGCTGCTGAGAGATAGATATCAGCTGTCAAGAAATAGCCAATTAAAAGTCAAGATGAACTGCCTGTTCGGCATGAATTTCTTAGCTCAGTGTTAAACTTTCGACAGGCCTGTACTGTACTGTACAGAGATCATCAAACAAAACCACACCTGATCAAAAACTTTATACAAACGACATACTTATAGAAATGCAGTTATAAGGTATCAGGTGTACTGCATTATAAAACACCTTAACCATTCACTATAATCAGTCTACAAAACTGTTTATTGAAATATATTGTAAAGAGTGATAATTCATTAGTGAAAGTGAGAATAAAGAGAAAACTGTTGAGTACAGACTTTACAGAATATTTAATTTGTACCAGGACTTTATATATTAAATTACAGACAAAGTTGAGGGCTTTTCATTAATTGTAAATGTTGTTAGACAGATTTATGTGTGTTGTGGCAGTCAGTGGTTGTCGGATAAGGAAACCTCAGTTTAAAGGGGTAATACTAATTAAAACCAGTGAATTTTGCTTTGGATAATGAATAATGATGCTTTACACCCCAGTCAAGATTACTTCATTTATACAGAGATCATCAGATCTTAGATGGTGAAGGAAAATGGAATACCTGTATAAAACCACCAACCTTTGAATTTCTCTACACTATGATCAGCACACATTGTATTTAAACTTAGGTGGTGAGATGCACTATGATCTATAAGTGTGTATATAAAATAGAACGACATAATTAGTTAAAGTCAGCAAAAACAGCAGTAAAGGTCTTAGAGACTCTAGTCTACAAACTGACCTTATATACCAGATACCAGACTAGACCACTTTGTCCCACAAAAGAGTTTTCATCACTATTTTTTCAAGTCTACTCTGCCGTATAACAATTACTCAGTTTATCTAAAACAACACACCAGACTATATCACTAACATGAATCTTAAATACTAAAATTGAAGTTTTATCATAAAATCAAATAAAAATATCCACATACAAAATCTAGAATAATACCACCATACAAAGGCAATATAATGTTTACACTAAGTACAGACTTCATCTTGATCAGATTGGTTGACCATAAACCCTAAAGGAGATGAAAATAGACGCAAAACATTTCAAAGCAGAAAGAAGTACTAGAGTTCAAACTTAACATCTTAGGTCATGACTTGAACAAACAAATTCAGTGAATAAGAACCACCACTACAACCCCCCCCCCCCCCCATTCTTTTTTGTGATTTCCACTTATGTTCAAAGGGCAATAACTCAACAAATAAGCAAACCAACTCGGATTAACGTTTTGCACATCTGAAATCAATGATGATGCTTTGCACGACGTTTCATGAAATAGTGCTTCGTAGTTATGGAGAATTAGCACAGTCAAGAATTTCAGACAGACAAAAACTCAAATTTAATATTCCCATCTTTCTTTGAAAGGCGGGGATAAAAAGCCAGTAATAGTACTACTATTCTATGTTTGCCCATTAAATAAAGATGAAGCTTGCACCTAGAAACTACTGGTAGTACGTATTGCACCTAACCAGACACGAGTGTCAACTTGCACAGTTTACCAACGACCTATTCAGTTAGCAATTGTCTTTAAAAACCAATTGATTGTCAAAGTAATTTTTGTATTTTTTATAGCCGTCGTTGTCATTAGGATAATGGTTAATAATAAATGATTTACAAATTACATGTTATATGGTTTATCCCAACCAGTGTTGTCTTTCCTGGGTATAGTTTAATTCTATATCACTCTATCCTAACATGAATTCAAATGACTGCCCTTACATGCTAAACTTTGCTACATAGATTTTACAGTCAAACCTGTCTATAAAAGCCACCCAAGGGAACAAGTAAAAGTGCTCTATATAGGCAGACAACCCTTATATACAGGTTGCTAAAATATGCATAAAGAGCAATTGGGATATAATTCTCTTGGCAGGTGGCCCTTATATAGAGGTGACATTTAACACAAGTTTGACTGTACAATGTGCAAAGATTGCTCTAGGTTTTTTTTAATTTTGGGATAGAATCTTAAGATTATGATTGTCTGAATAATACCCTCCTTCCCATTTTTCCCCTTATTACTGTGAAACCTGTGTATCTAAAACCTGAGTAAAACCTACAGAGTGAATTAAAGGGCCTCACTTTATTAAATCAACCTGCATAAACTGAAAACTTTTGGAATGGAGTGGAGTAATTAATGTTATATGCCAAAGTCAAGGTCAAGATGCTTTTACTTATATTGAAGTGATCTATTCATGGATGGTGGAGGAAACTGGAGTACCCATAGAAAATCACTGACAGCAAGCAAACTGACAAACCTTCTCATACTAAGATCTGTCCCAATTGGGTTTAAACCTAGGCGGTAAGAGGTGCTGTGATCAGTAAGTGAGCACTTTAGACCACTCACCCACTGAGACTCCAGATTTTAGAACTTACCATTAAAATTGTCTGATAAATTAACCGGCATAATTAGAAATGTGTTTGGTTCACACATGTTCCATTGTTTGCTTATCAAATTTATATCATAAGACTTGTATCACTAGCTGAAGTAGTAGCAGGTGGAATAAAGCAGTGAAAACAATGTACTGGTAGCTGCTGACATGCAAGGGCCACTGACATGGGAAGACCGCTGTGACAGAAAGGTACCCATACGTCAATCCCTGCTATATATACATGTGAAACAAAATTATACAAGTACATAATATCAAAACTTACATCATGGGCATTAATTCCCAATGTTCCCAGAAAATATACAAAATCAATACTAATATATATCCTTGAAGAAACATTCACAGATTTGATATCAACATAATATCCAACTCTCTATCTTACTCTGATTAAATAATTTCAAAACAAACCCTGTATAATCACCGTGTTTAATCATAACACTGTTTACAGGTTAAATCCCTGACGGTTTGAATCTGGTCAAGAAAAGTGAAATTAATTGGATAAAGATATAAGTCCAGATTTATTCAGGGTGGTATATTGTATTAAGAGATTTCTAGCTGGATTAAGATCTTACAGAACACTAATGGTGAATAGAAATGTCAACAAACACTAAACACCTTGCTGGAAGGCATACTTTTCATTAAAACTTTTTCATTTAATTTAAATGGTAAAATATGTGTGAAATTTTAAAATGACATAATGTGAGGGGTGGGTTTGGAGGGATTCCATGGTCTAAAATTGTAGGCTTTGCAATAATACAGGTACTCAGAATGGAGTCAAATTTGGACTGGTATTTATAAGAGAATTACTGTAATTGCATTTAATTTTGTATGTATAAGAAATTTAGACATATATAGTTAAATTTTCATGCTTTTAAAATATGAACTATAACACAATAAGCATAATATAATTTTCGCTTGGTATCAATTTTTGTGCAAAATGAACGACCGCAAAATAAGCGGAAATTAGTACACCACAGAAAAAATATGTTTATAGTATGTGAATATTTCAAGTTGTTATAATATGTCCACAAATGAAGTAACTATGTTTTACACCTCAATTATTTTTTTTCATTTATTTACAGCTGGTCAGTTAAAAGATGGTAGAAGAAACCTAGAGAAAACCACACCTACTTTTGTCTTGGATTGACGGTTCAAATTGTAAATTTAGCTCTACCTGCTGAACAGCATTGACCCATGGCAAGCAAACTGATGTACACATTCTCAGAACAAAATCTGCATAGAGTAAGATAAGATCCTAACCAAGGAAACTCATTGAAAGCCAGTGTTTTATAACATTTGGCTACAAAGGTCCTCGATAAGACCTTGATGCAACTTTATTTAGCACATAATAGGTGAAAAATTGCTGATGTGACATTAAGCAATATTCACAACAACATCATTTGTCAAAACTACCTTAATATATCCCTATTTACATTATATAGAATCTTCCATGGTTATAAACACTCTGCCAAAAAATGCTGAAAACTATATCTGATTATTTGGACACCATGCTGACCATTCCCCTCAGTAGCCCAGAGAATTCCCAGTGTTTGTTGGCAAACACAATAAAAATATGATATACCAAGTCAGACTTACCATGTTAATGGAATTATGGTAAAACCTAATACAAAGTCAACAACATGTATTACTGTAATCCATTATACAAATTATCATTTAAATATAAAATTTTAATTTTAATAAAATTGGTATTAGTAAATATTTGTAACAGGTGAATCAATAATATTGTAAAGTTAAGGCCGTGGGGTCTGGGTTGTAATAATTTATGTTAAAGAAATAAGTTTTAACTTTAAAATTAATGTTATATAAATATTATAAGAACCTATCTTTATGACATTGGTATATATCAGAGTACATATCGGTGATATAAAATGTATTTATGTTACATATTAAATGTTACAAAGTACAGTAACTACTTTTTCAATGGAAAATTAATATGTCATTTAAGTAATGCCCATATGACATTCAAATCTTTCATTTTAAATGTGCATCAAGTTGCTGCACCCTGCACTTACCACTATCATTTATTTATTTATTTATTTAAATTCTAAAAAGATTAAAGTTAAGATAAATTGTTGTATTTTATCAATACCACATTTTTTCAATTTGCCTGTGCATTATGTAGAGAACTACTGAAGAAGGATGCTGGAAGAAATTACAGTTAACCCAGGGAAAACCATGAACCTTAATTATTGACAAACATAAATTTGCCAACTTCTACATACTAGGACTACCTAAGGGTATGATAATGGTTCTTAGTGCAAGCAAACTAATATAAAAATTGAAAATAGAATATTTTTTTCAAGAGCTTGCTGAATAAATGTCATACACATTCTTTCCAAAATGTTACACTTTTGACCATCAACATTATTTAATTCAGAACTAATAAAACCTGCTTACTACTACAAGTATCACGACTTGATACTAATTTGAAAACTACTTAAATTAACTATGAATAAATTAAAACACCATACTGCATTAAAACTAAAGAGAATTTTCAATTATAATTTTTGTCATATATTATGTTACAAGTCTGTGACATGCTGAATAATTTTACAACAAGTACAATAGGTGTATGAACTTTTTCTGGCAATAACACACACATACAATAATATAACCTCATTATATATTATATATCTATTACTTTGCCAAATAACTTCACAAATTGTCAAATACATTGTATAAACAACAATAGAAATGAATATTATCTTATGTATCTTTGATTGTTTTTTATTTTCTTCATTTACATGTACAGCTGTGTTAAATATACCCGCTGAATATAACCCTCCATGCCACTGAAATAATTTTCTAAGACTTTAACTTTAAACAAGAGAATACCACTGTCATACACATACCATCCCCTATATTAGGAAATTCACACATATTTAAAATAATATAAGTCATTAAATACATCTCTTTTTTTAAACATTTTTTTCACTTATTTGCTAAAAATAAGTTACTTTTAGAAAAAAAAATCAGAAATGATTAGCCAATGATGATTTGACAACCGTACCAGGAATGGAAAAAAAGCTTATATTTGCTGATGAGCTTGGCCGGACATAATATGTACCATCTCTTAACTAATTGCTGATGAGCTAAACTGGCAATTACAGAATTAATCATACAAATCCTGCTATGTTCAAATGAATCCTGGATATGAAATGCATAAATAATGCCTACCTTAATAAAAACTAAGAATAAATTCCTCAACGCTAAATATTAAAATTTTAACATGTTCCAAGACCAAAACCAAGTTAAACTACCGTAATACATCATCACCAGTTTAGGTTGTAACAAATGATTTTTATCTGACAAAAGTAAACCTATCATAAGTGATTCATCATGCCTGGAGATTTGTTTGTAGAAACTTCCTGTTAAAATCCCCAAAACAAACACCCAATATCCTCCCTACCTTTATCTACCTGTTCATAGCATTATCATTTATCTTTTGTTGAACACTTTCTCTCTCACCTGGCTCTAAAATTGTCCAAGGTTACTTAAACCTAAGTACATTGTATTGAATTTTAAAATTGATACACCTTTTTAAAATTGTCAGACAGAACTCAAAATCCATTTCCTGTCACTTTGCTGTAGATTTTGTTTAAAAATAATCCATATTTACATTTATACACCTGTTTTTTAAGGATTTGCATTCATATTGTCATACATTTTTATCATGGAAACCAGAATTTATCTGGTTATGCTACTTTAGAAATTAGTAACACCCTTTTTAAAGCTTAAATCATCTAAATTTAAAGGAGCATGTGATGTTTCTAAATTTTGTTCCAAAAATAATATAAAGTTATGTATAAAGGCAGGGTTCGACACTAACACTGGTCTGATAAACCTTGGCCAGTGAAAATTTGAAAGGACCAGTAAAACATCATCAGTGGCTGGTCAGATGGACTAGGTGCCTGAAAAGTTTTAGATGTTTGGGCATTATCATATTACTTAATATTTAACATGAGAGATATGAGGCAGAATTCACTCTCAATGTTGTAAATTGTGCCCTAGGGAGCTCCAGAAAGGCTTCTAAGGCATTGTAACTTTACAAATTTTCTCTGGGGACAACAAACCCCCACTAGCAGGAAACCTTTGGTGCCCTTCTGTACTATCCCTAGAGAGGCCAAGGTCATGCGATCATCACTTTTTGGTGCTCATCCAGAGTCCATCAAGGAAGGACCAGTGCAAGATGGGATGGACTACTGGATTAAAATCCTTACTAGTCTTTTTGGCTACTTCAGAATTTCTCTTAGTGTCTATCCCTGATAGAGGTTATGTTATCATTCATATAATTATCAAATCATAGAGATATTACTTATCCAAAGCTGGCTGCCTGAGGAAAAAAACTGATAATCTTTTATAGTCACTTTTCATTAAAGTCATAGCTGTATGATTATACTAATTGAAATTAGAACTTCATTGTAATTCCATTTTCAGGGAAACATACAGGTTTTATAAAACCATTCTCTTTCTCTCTGCATGTAAACAATAGTAACCAAAAGGGAAATAACTAAATAGTTTTCATTTCCCTGTGAAGATCCCGATTATGGGATGCATAAAGTTTTTTCAAACATGAAAAAATTGAACATTAATTCCTTTGAAGATCTTGTAATCATTTTAACAATGATTACTGACTGGTCGTTTTTGATAGGGAGAGTACAGAAAACTTGAACATGTCACATATAACACAGTTTGTTTACACAGAAAAAATTCTAAAGTTCTTACTGCCGTTGTGGAAAAAATGTGAATTCTGCTATATAAAAATATGAATCAATTTAAATCTCAATCTACCTACCTAATCTATATTGCTGAGCGGTGTAAGTGAAACTACACTTTTTGTCTTGGGATAGCAATGCTTATTATAACAAACTAAAATTTTAACCACTATCAATGTTGTTTCAATCATATTTAATATGTTTTAAAGTCTATGTAGATTTTGATATCTTTTTTAATTTTTACAGCAGTCTTGTGAGGATTTGAATTGATATATAGATAAGCTAAAATCAACAAAACTGCCAATAAAATCCATTCTAATACATATAGTAATTTGCAGTGTGACTAAACTAAAAAATCCATAACAATGTTATGGCAATCCCATCAGCATATAAAAAGTTCCAAATATTTTGTTCAATAAGAGTTCAGAATCAGAATTCAAATTAGAATGACAAAAAAAAAACTGTAATAAATTATCTCACAACAGATAATCCAAACCTTGAAATAACTGTATTATACAATCTCACAAAAGTTGATCCAACCCTATCTCAGTGTATCCACAGACCAAGGGAGATAACTTAAATTTCTACATTTGAACATAAAAAGCAATACAGTTGCATTACAAACATTTCTGTAACAAAGAAATGATTTTTTAAAATTTTTAATAAGGAATTATTTGAGACTAACCTCAGCTTCTTGAACAAATTCTTCAAATTCCCGAGCGAGTTCCTCCACTTGTTGTACAGATTCTCCGACCTCTGACATCTTATTGTTCAACCAATCAATTCTCTTCCCAGCAATATACTGAAACTATAGATACAAACCATTTTGTTAAAATAATAGAATGAATAAAAACCAATATTTAAAAAAAAATTAAAAATACAAAAATATTTGTATTGCTATCAAAAAAAAATCCTCATCTGTATAACATAATATAAAACTACCTAACATAAATGTTAATACCAATAGAAAAATTTTAATAACTTCTGTCAGTTAAGTAATGGTGTTTAGTGTCCCAGTCAAGAATATTTCACTGATAACTAGGCATTGTCACTGTAAGCAAAGGTGCAGAAATTTTCCTTGTTTGTTGTGCTGATAGCTTTATACACTAGGGTTCTTTATTGTGCCACACCTACTGTGACACAGGACCTTGTTTATTTTAAGTTCCAATCCAAAAGAACCATGACTTTCATTTCGTAATGTTGGGTGCTTGGTGAAAAAACAGTCACTACAAACTTTCAAGTCTTGAGTCAGACCCGGGGGTGGATTCGAAATCACGACCTCCCATTTACGGAGCGAGTACTCTACCAACTAACTTCTTTCAGTGTTTCTGTGTTTGTTTTCATAAATTATCCAATGAATTTTAAAAACTTTGTAAAAGCATTGTACTTGTTTATTTTTTTGAGGCTAGTTGGAACAGACAATCACTTATGATACATGAATATTTTTATCTTAAAAGTTTTTTTTTCTGGTTTATCTGTCTATACTTACTGATTTAAATTCTTCCTCAAATTGCCGTAGTTGCATACACTGACCAAGTCTGCTTTCATGTTTCTCCCAGAACTCTTCAAATTTTTTCTTTGTTTCTTCAAGTTGAACAAGTAATCTGAAAAAAGATAATTTTTAGTAATAATTGTATTAATGAAATAGTTGGTTTAGAGGTTTTGAAATTTCTATTACTATGTTGATACTAGAAATAACACAATAAGATCAGATTATAGTAGATAAGTGATCACCAATTGCAACTACTTTGAACCAAAGATGGGGTATTGTTAAGATGCAATGAAAACTTGTAAAAAAAATGTAAACTTACCCTCACAGAGTGTTTTACAAACCAGAAGACAATAAATTAATGTGGCACACATATGAGATCAAGCAAATACTCTAACTTATTAGCTATTAATTATTTAGGCTGGAGCACCTGGCCTCACTTCCCTGGTGGAAGTTGACATGTTAACCTAACTTGTCAGTTTCAAAGTTTTTACTTTGCTTCTGGATTGTGATTTGGACATGGATTAGTATGTTTGTTTTGGATTATTTCGAAACAAGTCTTATTTGTAATTATATGACATACTGCGTCCATCTATACAGTGAGGTACAGTAACAATCTAAAATATGATGTCTGATGTACAACACTGGAAATATAACACCTGTCACATTCCTTGTCTCACAACTCAATTTTTGTCAGACAAAATAAAAAAACAAAAACACAATCAATGTCCAAATCACAAAATCGATAAAAGTAAAAAAATAAACATAATAATCCATGTCTGAATCACAATCCAGAAGAAAAAAAAAACAACTATGAAACTGGCAAATTAAGTTAGACCGGTGAACTTTCACCAGGGAAGCCAGGCAGAGTGCTCCAGAAGGGTAAGCACATCCTGTTTATCAAGCTACACTTACCACATGTAAAATCAAAATTGAGAAAGAAGAAACTATTGTATAAGAAGAAACATTCATGAGGAAGGAACAATCACAATTTTCATGGTGGAACTTGTACCACGAATATATCGTCTCGGGGAAAATTACTTTTTCCCTTGGTTACCGGTACCTTGCCCTACAGTTGGAACCGTGAATAATTCTTACTGTGAAATAGTTTCGCAGTTTAAAACCACAAAAGTTTCAGACCACTCATATTTCTTCTTATACAGTATGGAACATCAAAGATGAAAATATTTTTGAATACAGAGACATCTTGTCTTACCTTTCTAATACAACAACATGTGTCTGGTGTATAAAAGGTGTCCTAGGGTTATCTCCCTTTATACAGTCCAGTAACGTTTTTCCCTGTGTATCCCCTGATGATAAATCATCTAGTATTTCCTGCCTCCCTACATTATGGTCTCGGATAATAGCCTCCATACCTTTCACATCATTTGGGATCTCTGTGTCTTGGAATTTTTTCACTTTGACTTGAACTGCTGTGGAAATTTTTTCTGTATTGCTAAGAAATTTTTCAACAGCCTGCAACAAATAAACAGAAACATATATTAAATGTCTCTTCTTCTAAAGTGATTTCAAATTAAAAAAAAACAAGCCAATTAAATGTTTTAGTTAGACACCTATAAACAACATAATGTCAAAAACACTAAATTTGATTTAACTAATAAATAATAATAAAACATAAACTTGTAATTTTCTTTCTCATAACAACTTTATATCATACAGCTAAACAAACAAATTACAAAGACAATAAGAAACCAAAGAAATACAGACTTTATACAGAGGTTCCTTTGGATCAAAACGGCAACTCAAGTGACTTGAAAATACAGGTGGACTTATGGAGGTGGTCAGTATAACAGGTTTTATTGTATAGACAGGTGGTCTACTTAAAGTGGTCAGTATCATGTATTTTACTATATACGGGTAGGTCTTTATATAACTATGGTTAAAACAGACAATTTTACAGTATAGAAAGGTGGTCTTTATTTATAGGTGGTCACTATAACAGGTTTCACTGTACATATAGATACAGGGTAGACTTCATGAGAGAGTTCAGTACTTACAGATCGATGTTGTGTCCATTCATTGGCATCATACTCTAACACACCCCCTACTTCTCTGGTCAGCTGATGTGGGTCAATGTAATCAAACATTTCCTCAGGACCATTACACAATACAACCTATAAAACAATATAAATTTGTTCAGTTTATACAAATCAAAAACAGTAACATGGACAGTGTTGTATTCTGTCTCTTAATATAAACTATGAAAACTACATTATATTATCCTCTAAAAACAATGAACCACTGCGGTAGCTCAGTTGGTAAAATGCTTGCTCTGCAATTTGGAGGTTGTGGGTTCGATCCCCTACCAGGTCTGACCCAAGACTTGTAAATGGGTAGTGTCTGTTCTTTCGCCAAGCACTCAACATCACAAAATTAAATTCAAGGTTCTTTCAGATAGGAACTTAAAAAAAACAAAGTCCTGTGTCACGGTAGGCACGGCAGGATAAAGAACCCTGCTGTATAGTATCATCAGCACAATGCATAAGCAAAAATTCTGCACCTTTGCCTATAGCTGGTGACATCTCAGTATAAGTAAAATATTCTTGACTGGGACATTAAACACCATTACTCGACTCAACTCTCTAAAAACTTTGATTCACGGCAAATTTCATCTTACACTTTCATATCGGAGTATAAAATCAAGGATTTCAACCCAGAGCAACATACTCTGTTACAACTCAATACCATTTTACATTATAATATGTTTGTTTTATAATCAGAAAGCTGCTAGAAAGGTGTAATATCAAATGCAAGTACAAATATTGTTGTTGTTATTGAATGTTGTGTAACATGGACATGCAAATTTTCAGTAACGACTAGATACAAGTAAGTGAAAAATATCAATCTTTATTAAAGTTTATTTGATTTTCTATGGAAACAGTAGAATCTAAAATTCCATTTATGAATACATCAAGTATCCTCTATATTTGTACAAGCATCCTATCTATCTATATATATTCAATAATGTCTACAATAATTTATAACATTTTACCTTAAATTCAAGTTCTTCTTTCACAAATTTGGACTTTGAATCTGCAAATGCTCTCTGGAAAAATCCATGAGGTTGTAATAAAAACACCACTTGTATATGCTTGGGGAAAAAGCCCTGAAATAATAATAAATCAATATTAAATTAAATATTACAAACAAAAGTGTTATGAAACAATATAAATGCTTTAATTCACAAAAATAAAGCTTCATGTACTAAAAAAATGTCTTTCTGTCTTCAACATTATGGAAAATTATCCAAATAAAAACATTTATTTTAAAAGTTAGACTCTCTCTAAACTTCACATGTAAAAATAGGTCTCTTAATTACCATTTAATTAATATAAGAAGCATAGAAAGGTTTTCAAAATTGGACTGAAACAGATCGTGTTGCACATGGAGTGGTAGAAACATGTCACATGACATGGTAGATGGTATGTTTTATGGAGAAAAAAAATTTCCTCATTGTTTCTTCAACTAAAAACATCTATCTCAAATATAGAGAACCCAGTATGAGAGGGAGTGTCTGTTCACTTGCCAAATGTCTGTTTTATTCTGGGAACTCTTGTTTCCTCTACAATTCAAGAACTGACCACTTTAATATAAGTGGAGGAATCTTGACTGGGGCGTAAAACTCCATTACTCCTACTCCCCTTCTCCTCTAATACATGTATAGGGTGATGTTAGAGGTTAAATGACTTACAGATATTCGTAACAACATTGTCTTTACAGCTGCCCAACTCTCCTGTCTTCTGTCTAACACTATAACAAATCCCTGTTCTGTCTCATGAAGTCTACAATACAGAAATAACTTGGTTAACCTTACCACTATAATTGTCTGATGTTATTTTGTGTTTAACTTGGTCATTTGCTTGGCACATATATTTATTTGTAGTTTTCATAAGGCTATAGGTTTATTTCCAGATCAAATCTTGGAAATTTTCAGTTTTGTATATTAACTATATATTAAATACTGTACAGTTTTTTAATTCTGCAGGGATAAAATTTCCCAGTTTAGACGATAGAACTAATTCACGGGCATAAAATTTTGTGGTGCAATGACCGATGTTAACAATTTTCTATATAGATTATCTAAGCCTAAATTTAATGGATGCTACATGAAAATATTCATTTGGTATTTAATTTCGCGATATTAAGTCAAACTGCGAATATAGCAAAATTAAATCCCCAGTGAATAAAAGCAACTATACAGTATGTCTACATAAGACCAGTGACATCCTCTTGTTTTATGGAAGGGGATTTATGTAATTTTGGTCCAAAAGAGAAGCATGATTATAATATTTCTAAAGAATCATAACTTCCAGAAAAGTAAATTGAATAAAATTCTACTTGTAATAAATTTTATTATGAAAACTTACGCAGGTACATAACACAGGTAACTAACGAGTTTTCTGTAATCATCTTCAGGTATATCTTGTTGTTTGGGGTTTTCTGGAAATGTCATGATAGGTGCTCCATTCTTGGCTTTCCCACCTGTAATATATGTACAACCAATGTTAATAAATGTATACATATAGAACAATCTATAAATCTTCAATTTACCTTATTGCATTTGATAACAAACAACTAGACAACACCTAACCATGATGTAAATTACACAATATCTGAGTGACGGAAGACTGAGGTTTTTTCAAAAAGTCTTTTTTCATTTTCTGTGGGAGAAAGTCTTTGTTTTTGCTGTGTAGACAAAGAATTCTCTGAGATAAGGCTGTTCCTTTTTCATGTAGTAGCAAAACCTCAGAGTCAGTTTCAATAATAGAGAATACAGACATTTAATATTTACACTAGGAGGCATGGTCGAACACATTTTTTGTATACTGTAAGGGAGATAACTCATTAATGACCTACAACATCTATTTCTGCAGTTATGTCCTTTATACAATAAGGGAGACAATAATCTTAATTGATTGATTTATTGATTAATGAGATTCTACTTCCCAGTCAGAAATATTTTAATTATATCAAGACTTCACCAGTTGCAGGTGAAGTGGCAAAAAGTTTTCACCTTTGCAGTGTGTTCAGGGAAATGTGCAGGGAGGGTTCTTCAATGTACCATGCCTGTCGTGCGGGATAGTGGGTTTTAAATCTCTTCCAAAGATTCCTGTGACTTTTATTTCTAAATACTGAGTGGTTGGCGAAAGAACAGTCACTACTTTTTCTCAAGTTTTGTTCAGAACAGGCCTGCATCCAAACCCATGACCTCCAACACTCCAACATACAAAGTGAACACACTACTAAATGAGCTACTGTATTGGTTAAAACAACATATGAGTTACAATATTTGTTGCTAGTTGTAAAAATACCCTTACCTGAGACAAATGCATATTTTGATTGTAATAAGGAAGCTACATCTAAGACACTATATGGACACAGGGGCTCTCCCATCACATCTCCTTCTGAAAATATAAAACAAAAAAAATTTTATATACAGAAACAGGCATTTTACATAATTGAAATATTAGCGGTGTAGTGTTTGTTCAAGTAATTGAAATAACAGTAAAAATAAAAAACAAACATACTTATCCATGTTCAAATCACAATCCAGAAGCAAAGTAAAAACTTTGGAACTGACAAGTTAGGTTAGACACATGAACTTTCACCAGAGAAGTGAGGCCGGGTGCTCCGGAAGGATAAGCACCTCCTGTTTAGCTAGCTACACCCACCACATGTGTAATCAAAATTGTGTGAAAGGAACATGGAACTATGAGACGTCAAATATATCCAATTAAGGCAATCCTAGACACAGAGACATCAAACTTATCAACAATACTGTGATGATGGCCATAAAACTTTTTGAGGGCCTTGATAAGCCTAGGCATGCAATATCCCTGAGTCAACAATTTATTTGCAAGCAGCCGTCTTCATTCTAAAACCTTGATTCAATGCCATAATTATTTAGTCAAATTATGTTATTATAAAAGGATTTGGTGATAAATCAATGGAGGTATATACAAGGAAAACATATATCAAAGCTTATACAAAGAAATTAGTTTTGGAACTTAAATAATAGTGTGGCAATAAGCAAGGTGGCAAAGTAATCGATGGGCATTGTAATACGGTTTTCCTGTGAAACATGGTCAGTCATTTCAACAAGATACACAATCATTATCAATCAAGAAAATTGAAGGTTTCATATATCAAACACAGAAATATCCAGTTCATGTCCAATTCACAATTACAAGTCCTATATGTTATGAAAATTTCATTTGACATCATACTGTGGTAAATTCTTTAACCCTTGGTTTTGTGTGTTGTTTTATCTCTTTCTGATTTTGTTGTTTACATTTACAAGATAAAACTATCAATAATCATATAAATATAAGTTACTGAATAAGTGTTACCCAAAACCTGTCTAAACTCAGACATTTCTTTCTTATCTTGCTCAGTCTGTTTCAATCGCTTTTAATTGTAAGCATCATCTGCAGCAGCCACAGATGGCTTACTCTTTTTTTTAACTCTACAGAGGGGCATGTCTTTAAGGTGCAATGAGACACGGAACCTCGGTTTTGAGTCTCATCCAAAAGACTTTACTAGTAATCCCCCGTTCTACTGGTACATACTATTTATATGGTAACTGATACCGTAACAAGTGTTACCCCTAATTTAAACTGAACAAATTCTTCAGCCATAAAGTTTGGAAGGATGTACTCTATATAATAACAACATGTTACAACCCCGCCCCCTACACACACACACACTACTAACCCCCCTACCCCACTAACACATACCAACTCATGTCACCAACCTGCTACACACAATCCACCATCCAACACACATCATCACCCCCTCCCAGCCACACACAGCTCTCCCATCCCACCCTGCACAGACACCATCTCATTTACTACCTGTATTTTCCTCACTCTATATAAATTTTCAGTACATGTAATATCCTGTATCAGATAGCTGTACACATGTGTAGATTATCATGAATTTGTTACAGTCACTGAACACAGAAATTCAAGATATCCACAAAATATATCCACTAAAGATGTTACAATATTTGATCCGGTAGTGTGAAAAATAATATGTCATTCCTCGTATACCGGTACCCACTCACAGTCCACTATGACAAATATTAAATAAATGGACTTAAGTATACAATATAAAGTTAACTTTATTGGCAAACACTATATATAATATCTACCCTATATAAACATCTTACCCCGATTTTTAATCTTGATCACTTGAACTCTTACCTAAATCTATATTAAACATTGGTGATTTCCATTTGATCATCTTCATGTGATAATACACAAAATCAAAAATCAACGAACTGGAGAAAATTCAAATTTAAATCTTATCAAGACCTATATATATGTACTGGTCGGTATATATTAGTTTTACTACCTGGTATGACATTTGTGAGAAGATCATCTATATATACCCCAATAAAAACCCACTTATAAATAACTTGTTTGCAATTTTATTCATATACTGTGCAATATTCAAATTTTTACCAAGTTTTATATTCAAAACTGTTTTAACATTTTTTTTATCAAAATTCAAAAATTTAAAAATAAACTTCAGTCTCAAAGATACAAGAAATATTCTGGCGAAATGTAAGTTGACTATTAAATGTTAGAAATAACTTGCAACTAGTTGTGAGATTAATTTATTTTATTTAAATTAAAAAAGGGAAGGCAACAGAGAGAACAATTATCCAGAGCTTGTTTTTATTATTTCATGCAAATATTTTAATTATGAAAAATCCTGTGCCATTAACATTAGTTATAAGTTTGTCACTTTTAGTAATGTCTATCATATGATAATGATGACCATTTTTATTGTATGTGATTTATTCAGTTTTAATATTAAATCACAGGAATAAAACTCAATAAATTACACAACTACTATAAGATTTTAACTCTAACCATGCAACATCTGTATTTCAAATTTCCGAAAAACAAAAACAACTTGTTCCAATCAACAGATCCTCAAAATTTGCTGAAAATATATAGTATTTGTTTCTGGCTTGTAAAATAAATTAAGGAATAATTTGAAAAGATGTACCTTTATTAAAACCACCGAAATGTGTTCAAATCAAGACAATTATATTGGGTCAAATACTCTAAAAACTGATAATTTTTCTGCCAAGTCAGTATTATGACATTTGTATTCTTACCATATAAATCACATGTGTTTGAATGTAAATATACCATACTGGTAACATTCTATACTCTGTAATTTACAGTTGGGAGCTTATACCTACCATACTACATGTGTACAAAAGGTGTAAATAATTCAGGTAAAAATTAAAAATAAATGCAGATATCAAAATAATGTGATACCCTAGAGGTAGGATTCCTGTTAAATGTTTTGCATGGTTACTCAATTGTTAAACATATAAATAAATGAAATAGGTATAAATAGCCTGCAGCTGATTTCCTAAGCTGATGGACGTTTCATGTCAATTTTTAATATTTTTGTTAATGTCTTTTTTTGGTCAACAAATATCAAAGACATGGACATACCTTATATTTTAACTGGGGCAAATTTTATTAAAGGGGGATAACTCAGGATAAGCAATGGATTTAGGATTCAAGGTTTGTGGATTCTAGTATGAGCTTGAATGTGTATTGTCATTCACTGAGCAAGACATTAAATTCCATATTGTTCCAGCTCATTATGATGATAAAACAAATGATAGTAGCAGATATCATTGTGATGACCTTGTGTGCCATCCATTTCAAAGAGAGTCATTCGCTGTTACTTCCCACCACACAAACTGACTCTGACAACCACTGAAGACTTGAAAAAAGTTCATCTTTAATCAATTGTTACATAACCTTGGACTTAGATACAACTGACAGTTGTTACTAAATAACGAATTAAGGTTACATCTGAAATCTTTTAATCAACACACAATAACTGAAATCTTTTAATCAACACACAATAACTGAAATCTTTTAATCAACACACAATAACTGAAATCTTTTAATCAACACACAATAACTGAAATCTTTTAATCAACACACAATAACTGAAATCTTTTAATCACACACAATAACTGAAATCTTTTAATCAACACACAATAACTGAAATCTTTTAATCAACACACAATAACTGAAATCTTTTAATCAACACACAATAACTGAAATCTTTTAATCAACACACAATAACTGAAATCTTTTAATCAACGTACAATAACTGAAATCAATATTTTCAATCTTAGAGCTGGCAAAAGTTTATAGAGAAAAGCTAGATAATAGATCGTTATAGCTAAATGAGATGTACTTCATAAAAAAACAGTTTTTCCTTGAATCACGCCACAACAAAAAAGATTTACATTTCAAAAAAAGTCCAAGGCCCTTGGCATATTTAATTATTAAACTGGTACCATCCAGAGAAAACTATAAAGAAGCATCACAGAAGCAGAACTGCTTACAATGATGTCTATCTATGCCAAATGTCTGGCAAGAAATGGTCAATATGACTTTTGGATATATAGTTGTATAGCTACTATATAATTATCAACTCTTGGCCATCTAGCAAGAAATGGTGAACTCTGTCCAACAAACCTAAAGATATTGGCATTGTTTAGATGAAATGTTTCCCAATATGTAGACTTCATCGATTTTAGAGAGACCGTGGTGGCCTAATGGATAAGACGTCAGTCTACAGATCCAGGGTCTCTCACCGCTGTGGGTTCGAGTCCTGCTCAAACCACATATGGGAAAGTAAATTTTCCTTGCCATTGGCCTTAATTGGTTCACAGGTGTCAGTATAATCTGACTGTGTGAGTGGTACGCTTGTCTGTCACGTACTGACTTGGGTGGCTAACAGCTTTAAGTGACCAAGAGTGCCCACTGGTACACGGTAGACCATAAAACACACTCACACTTCACATAAATACACAGACTTGTTCATAGATTCATCCATAAATATTAATAAATTAGTTCTCGTCGTGAATAGCTGAAAAATTGCTGATGCGACGTTAAGCAACATTCAACAAACCTTCCCTCTTTGGATAAGACATTCGATTCAAGATAATTATGAGATACTCTAGTCAAATCACACACCAAACAAACTTAGCTTCAGACACTGATTGAAACAAATAAACAAACATCATATTTACCAAATATTCAGTGAAATAGTATGAGAATTAACTAAAACAATTACTATTCTGACATAACTCTCACTTATCCCCTTCCATCACATGATTACAGACAGATATAGTAATTATATACAGCTATTTATAAACCAGGATTTTATTTGATTCCAAAATGTCCCAGAACGCAGAGAAAATCAATGTAGTGCTATAATCATAGTGAACGATTTGTTATCCTCAATGACTTATATACTGTATAGACCTGTCTAAAGTTTAACACTAACCTAACAAATAAGTGTCAAATTGGCTTCTCATTTCCGCCCCTATATAACAGCAGCTTTTCTATCTCTCGGCAGTTTTTCGGTCATGAGCTACCCTTATCTTGGTTACTAGGCAGCAGTGCTTGGGGTCTTTTTTCCCTTATTTTATCATAGTGTTAAACTTTTGACAGGCCTGTACTGTAGGACCCATTACATTTCAGTATGTATGGTTCTATCCTGTACCAATCCTGTAATACTCAGTGTGATACTTTATATGATACATGTATATTGTATATAAAAACATCCCTATATTAACATCATTATGACAACAAGTCTTCAGAGGATATAGGAGACCAATGGAAAGTAGGTCTGAAAATATTGTCAGAGAAATATTAATATCTGTAAGCCATAATAAGGTTCAACATTATTGGCTAAATTAATTTTATAGAGTGCCTAAGCTTCAAAAGTGGAAAGCTGAGTTAATGAGTTGGAGTTTGCTTGATGAGTTGGAGTCTGAGCTTGTGTTATGAATAGGAGACTGAGCTTGTGTCATGAGTGGAAGACCAAGTTTGTTAACAAGTTGATGCTCAGGTTCTGTCCATGTATCTAGGTCATCAAAACCTTTTAACACTTCAGGTAAACATCGGTATTCAGACTCATGTCTGATCACATCATACAAGCAAGATAAAACCTTTAAGTGGCCATCAGTCTGTTCTTTTACCTTTCTGGGCCCAAGTATCAAAAGGGCCAGATGGTGAGTTGATATGGTAGAGGAAACGGGAGTACCAGCATTAACCTTCCTTAATCCTAGTTTCATGAGGGGCAAGCAGCGAGTTCTGAAATGGTGGAAGAAACAGGAGTACCAAGACTTAATAACCAAACTTCAGCAAGTAGGCTGACAAACTTTCTGCCCTTAGTGGAAATTAAATCTATGGCAAGAGATAACAATGCATAAAACCACTTGACCACCAAAGACTGTATGCCCTTTCCGAACTAAAGTATCATATCAAACTTTCTATGTGTTTATAATTACAAACAATATGATAACTATCTGTAATATAAACACTACTATTTTAGTATGAGTATTGTCCCAGGCTGGTGTATGATATTGATTTTGTTAAGTCTCAGCCTGGGATGATGGCTAAATGACTCATCATATAAACTTATATACAATCAGAAATCATTCATCTATGTATAAACAACATCTGTAACTATAACATATATATAAGTTTTTTATACTGGACACATAGTTGACAGTTAATATATAAGTATTCTTTGTGTCTCTATGGTATTAATCATAAGGATTATTTATTACAGTCAAACCTAGATTCATAGCTTACATTTGTTCAGTCTGTATACAGTCCAACCTGCCTATAAGGACACCTCTATATAAGGGCCACCTGCTTATGAAAGGCCAATAGAATTGTATCCCAATTGTTCTTTATTCATTTTATTTAAACCTCTATATAAAGGTACCTGCCCATAAATGTCATTTTTACTGGTTCCCTTGGGTGGTCTTTATAGACAGGTTTGACTGTATTAGGAAAAGTTTTAAAGAATAAGCATACATGAAATGAATTTTGGGACTTAAAATAGTTGACAGTTAATATATTTATATATGCTTTGTATCTGGAGAATATACAGTATAAACAGACGAGTCTCACTGAAGCAAATTTGGGGCCAGAATTGGGCCCCATTCCCAATCGTTAAAGCATGTGTTTTTCCAAACTGATAGTTGTAATATTTCTAATTTACTTGTATGATGTTTTTACAGCCCTCAAAGTGGGTTTTAAAACTAAGTGCCCAGCTGGCCATCAATAAAAATTTTCAAAACTTAAAAGTGGACAAGCTGGCCACCCTTTGCAAATTTTAGGTCACCAGACACAATTCCAGGTTGATTTGGCCACCATTTTAGTAGGCAAAAATGAGAGAGGTAGTATGTTTTCAAAATCAATTTTTAAACCTTCATCTCTCACAGACACAGCTAGAACATGTAAATAAATACAGAGACATGAAAGATAGATAAATACAATTCTAATTTGCTTTTAATTATATTTTGACCAGTAAAAGTCTAAATGTAATATTTTTGCCTCTTGTTGAATTTTTCCAAAATGAGTCAAAAATGCCGCTTATTTTTCCAATTCCAGGGACCTGGCCCCATTCCCAAAAGGGGGTGAAAGACCCCTGATTAATCAAAGAAATGAATACTAGTACAGTTAAACCTAGATTAACCACCACTATTTGTTAAGTCACATTATGTTGTTATATGGTGATTTGGTGATATATTAGGATATAAAGTTTAAAGAATAAACATAGGCCAATTGCAGATGAATTTTGGGACTTAAAATTATAAAAATAGTGTAGCAATAAGCAATGGCCAAATTTTCTAGAGGAATTAAACTGAATCGATAAAGAACAGTTATCTGTATATAATGTGCACATTTTCACATTTACAAAGGTTACAGGGTAAAGTCTACTTGTTTTCAGTCAGCCGAGTTCATGGTTATATTACATAAAGATGCTTCCAGACAGACACTAGTATTTTTTTCAGTAACACTGAAGCAATAAGTCTGAAAGTTGAAGAAATCAGAAACCATTGACTGAATCAATTAATCTCTTAACAAGTAAATTGACAGTAATCGGTCTACATAGTATGTAATGGTCGACAAAACAAGCATGAGGCTGATGAATCATATCCAAATCAATGTCTTTGACTGTAGTTCTGCACCTTAACACGAAGTTATTCTGCGACATAAAAGTAAATGTTGTAATCATACTAATATATGGTACAGACCTGTCGAAAGTTTAATACTTGGAGGCTGAAATATGGATAGCTAACGACCGAAAAGATGAGATAGAGATAAAGACAAGCTGTCGAGAAATACAGATAGCTACAGACCGAAAAGATGCAGAGATATAGAAAACAGCTCCTGAAATGCTAACGAGATATAAGTAACAAGGAACTGAGATGAGCTGCGTATAAGCTTTCAGTTTTAAAAGTCTTCCATTTGTGGACAAGTTATAAATGGGTGTTACACATCCAATAAAAGGTTACCATGTCACTGCTGTAAGTTGGGACATGTCACTCCTGTGGGATTAACCATTTCACTGTTGTGTGGAAGGTTGTGTCACTGCTTTGGAATGGGTCATGTAATTCTTTGGGATGGGTCTGAGGAGTAAGATCAGTGAGTCAACTGTAAATGCTTTAGTAAATAACCAGCAAATTGAATAACCTTCTTCACATACACCCCAAATGCAAAACAGACATTGTAACCCATCAAAGAATTTCTTTATTTCTTTCAAAGTGATTGGTATTTAGCTTTCACATAGAACTTAGTTCAGACATCTGCTGAGGTATATGCAACATTTAGTGGTAAAACAGATGTACCTGGTAAATTGGTGACAATGTATGCAAGTCATACTGAATGCAATGATTTTGTTTCATATTTAAAAAAAACCTACCTTCTGTCTCTTAAATTGGGAAATATCAAATTGTATAATGATTATGACATGGTTGCAATAGCTTAGGATCCTCATTGCAAAGATGTTATATTGTTACAATATCTAACATTTTTGGGTAAGGACAACTAGACTCAATTTGCTAGTATATCACTGTAGTTTTGGCCAAACAAAATTGCTGGAATGTGAAATGAAAGTTAAAAAGACCAAACTAGAATTGCTTTGAATTGTGACAAAAATGTTTTACAAGGTTTTGGTAGCATACGTGGTCCCATGAACCCTGACAAAGATTTACATGTATGTGCCCTTTGCCAGAGGCTCAATTGTACATAAATCCTTGAAAGGGTACATGGGGCTGTGTAACCTGCCAAAACCTTTTATAACTGACATCATAGGCCTCAGTATTTTAGTTTTAGTTTATTGTTGTTTAGTTGACATGCAAACCTTTAAGTTGAAATAAGACAATTTACGTATCACTACACTTCTGCCATTTTCCAGCTCGAAAAACCGATAAACACATGTCAAATTTGAGTAATTTTACTGTTATTGGAGACAAGGTGCATATGTTTGGTTTTTCAAGGACATAAAATTATAAGATATTTAGTGCATATAACAAAATGTCAAAATGTGAAACAAGATGGCCGCCAAAGGCAAGGGGATGTAACTCACATATTACAAAAATTGTTTAAAATTTTCAATTTCACACCAAAATATAATGCATTTCCTGTGGAAAACATTATACCATTTAAAAGAACTTTAAAAGTGCTCTTTATTTATGCAATACAAAATAGTGTGTTCAGTTCGTTTTCATTACGAAACGCTGCCGAGGGGCTTCAATATCAGTGGCCGAAATGTTCATGTAGTTTCGTATTTCTTCAACAATGATTTTTTAAGTCCTTTAATATTTTTACAAACATTTAGACCCACTCTTTCAATGTATATAATTTTTATTTATCTAAAATGCAAAAGTGGTAGGTTGATTTATGTTGCCATGGCAATTTTCGCCGAGTAATTTTATGGTTAGACTGTGGATGAAAATATGAAACTGTTTCGTGAGACCTTATATAATTGCAGTAGTTAGCATTATGTATATATGTTTGTAGACTATATGTAAGCACACAGTAGATATATTTTACAAGTAATTCATCATAATTACAGATACATAAAACAGTATTTATATTGGGATATATACAATTATGTACAACAATTCAGACTTTGTTCAAATCTGATTATTCAACAATATTTTATATTAATAAACCCATATCTGAATCCAGAAATGATGCCAATTAATAGAAAGGATAGATATATTGAATTTAAGATAGTCAGGCTGTCCTATGAGAGCTAACCTAACAGTTAGGTTGTAATGTATGGCTTAGTGGTCAAGACTGCAAAATTGACAAAGGTTGTGGGTTTGAGCCCTTGGCTGGATTGCACTAGTGTGTGGTGGAGTGGTAATAGAGGCTGCTGACAGTACAAGGGTTATAAGGGTTATGGGTTTGAGCCCCAGTTGTGGCTGAACAATTAAGATTGCAGATATTACAAGGGTTGGTTTGAGCCTCTAGCTTGGAGCATTGTGTGACTTGTAATTTGATATAGGTTGTAGGTTTGAACCCCAGATGGATTGTCTGATATGCCCATTTTAAGTGTCAACCTGGAGAGTACCTTTCACAGTCATGCCACTAAACCTAAGGTAAGCACCAAAAAACATTAGAACAGATGAGACTTCTGTTATTGATAGCACATTAATGTTTCAATCAGTGCCTTTCACCTCTTAGATTAGAATCCTAATCAGGGCAGATCGACTCCATGCTTTACATGTACACTTTTACCAAACATTATTTTAAATCTTATAGTCAAACTTAATTGAAGATTCTACCAAGTCAAGATTATTTCAATTATACCAAGATGTCACCAACTACACATGGCAAATAGTTGAACCATTAACTTGTTCATGTGTCAATGATTCATTATTGACCATGTGACAATGATACCATGGTAACTATAATGGTGATACATAATGATGTAATTTAAATTAAAAACAGGGAAAGTCCTACCTGCCTTAAAGTCCATCTGTTTGTATAGTCCTTTTCAATTTTGTCCCAATTACTCTTTATTCATTTTAACCTGTATATAAGGGCCAACTAAGCATAAAGGCCACTTTTACTGGTTCCCTTGGATAACCTTTACATACAGGTTTGACTGTATATCAGTAATCAAACCCTATGTTTACCTATGTGACAGTGATACTTCTCTATGTATACCTACCATTTTCTACTTCTTCTTGTAGAGATTTATCCATTGGAATATTATCTGACCTATTGTCACTATTTACATCCTCATCTGGTCCCCACTCGGACTCGCTCGTATTTGAGCTGCACTGACGACCGAGTATTGTCGGCTTAGGTGGTAACAAAGTATTAGTACCCATATAGTACATCCTATCGGGACTGTCATCGGTACAATCGTCGGTAGAATACTGAGACGAACTCAATATTGTTGGTATTCCTAATGAGTCTCTAGATTCCTCGCTCAATCTTCGATCCAAAATTGAACTCTTCCTTTTAAAACTTTCCAAAAAGTCATCTATATCTTGTTCTATCTTTGCCACAGGAAAACCAGAAATTGTCCCAGAATTCCTTTTGGCTTTAGTTACTTTAATATCAACAGCAGCCATAACTTCCTCTATGTATTTTTTTAATTCAATTCATCCTCATTTTCTATTAGGAATTCTCCAAGTTCCTTTTGCTATAGTAACTTAATTAAATATTTAAATGCACCAAGCAGTCTCCTTTTTTATAATTTTAATTATGTTTTAAATTAATTATCCAAAATTTTGAATTTCTGTTTTCTTATAATAAATTTGACACTTACAGTGGACACTTCTCTCTCTATTTAGCTATTTTTCTAAATATCTTCCATTTCACATTTTTTCAGATTTCTTATCACAAAATGAGACTTGCAAATCTAATTCAAATCATTAAAATTTTTACAATATCCAGAGCCTTGTTGATAATTAACAATAAGTATTTAAGGTATAATTATATAAAAATATCACAGATAGTCCAACAACATTGAGCAAAACAAAAATTCTCATATAAGCCTATAACACTAAAATGGCAGGATTATAATTTAACAAAGAAATTTAACAAATTACATAGAACAGCTTAATAACAACATTACATTTTATCTCGAAATCGTTATCACATTATGATAAAAGCTAAATCAATGCCTGCTGCAATAATGACAAATTACCCATAATTAATTAATCTCCTTAGTTTTCTTATATAAAGCGAAATATCCATCGAATCTAATCTACATCTGTAACGTGAGATCATAATTATCATGTTTTAGAATTATTTATGATTCATACACACATATATAGGCTGAAAACACCAGCAATTAAATCAATGTTAATGTAAGTATACTAGACACTGATGCTCAAATTAATCCAGCATCAAGTGCTGGAAACTATGCATTGTTTACCTAACTGATGCACATGCACATGCAGCACGGAGAAGATCCTGTAACCAATTAATTCAATTACAAGCATCTTTACTATATTTAGTATCAAAGCTGATGTCACATGGCTTCTTATATTGATGTTTTGAAAAACTGCACTAACGGGAAAATTCCAGGAATATATATATCCAGAAATCTTGTCGGAGTTATCATAAAACTACAGTTCAACATAGATATAAAGTAGATAGCCTCACTAGCATGAATCACAAAAAAAACTTATCTAACTTGTTATAACAATCCATACAGCTTCAAATATTAACCTCCGTCCTGCATCATAAATACAGAGTAGTGAAACTTGAATGCAAATTCACACATGATGTCATCTTTCTGCTCCCAATTCCAAAATTCAAAATTTGATATTTTCGTTTTTAAAACAGTTGTTACTGTATAGTTGTGTATCAGTCTACCTGTGGTATTAATACGATCTGTAGGTCGTTTAACCTGCAGACAATTTTCACTTACAGTACATAATTTTAAGGTGATGCAGAAATGAATAAAATCAATATCATACTGAAATATACATTACTTTGTCGCCGTTGTCGACGATGTAAATTTCATTCCTGGTTTAAACTAAACAGCTTCATATCCCACTAGTCTTCTATCGATATTTACAAGGGGAAAACACACAAAAAATGAATTTCTTAAGGATGTTTTATGCATTGTCTGTTTAACCTTGATATAAATGGCATACAAGAACAGATCAGCATCATTCAATAATTGTGATCCGTCATCTAGCTTGTCTAGAGTCAACTTACACTAGACCATTTATCAAGTCACTTAGTTTATGTTTTATAGATTTTGTGCATCAAATTATGTTTTCCCTATAGTTCTTTTCCAGCATATAAATAATATAAATTAATACTAAGATTATCAAGGACAAATATTCCAAACTATCTGGCACACATTCTGCAATGACACATGGCATTTGCAATATTGTAGCAAAACTTTTTTCTCCCAGTATTTCAATATTTTTCAAACAAATTTTATATCAAAAGATATATAATAATGCATGTACCTGCTGAGTGTTGTCAATGGATTCTTTGTCTATAAAAATGGACAGAGGAAGAAAAAGACTAAAGACACCAAGACATTCATTTCTTTAACAAGTGGTCTATATGCACCTTGTTGCTCACTGAAGATATGGCCAATATCCACTACAGTATGGTAGTTATTTTACAAATTATAGGGGCCTCACTTAAGTTTCCCCTTTTAAGCCAAACAGTCAAGATGTCTGCAAATTGAACTATAAAAACCATGGCACTTGTCGTAAAGATTCTACATATAAAATATCTAAAGTCTAGCTATTATATTCTTTAAAGATTGACTGAATGAATGGAGTTTTATATCCAAGTCAAAAATATTTCACTTATTTCTAAATGTCACCAGCTATAGGTGAAGTGGCAGGCATTTTTACCTTTGCAGTGCACTCAGGGCAATGTGCAAGGAGGGTCCTTTTGCATGCCAAGCCAGGTATTGTGACAATGGGGCATCAGTTTTAAGGTCTCTTCTGAATAGAAGGGCCCTGTGACTTTCATGTCTACATGTAGAGTGCTTGGCAAAAGAAAATTCACTATTTATATTCAAGTCTTAGTCAGACCTGGCTAGGGTTTGAGACCCATGACCTCCAACATACAACATTAGAGATGATTTTTAAATTAAAATGTAGGGACCCTTCTTAATTCTATTCTTTAATTTCAAGTTTTTTGTCTTCCTTGAAATAAGGTTAAGGCTATAAATACAAATAAATTGAAACCTTTTTTAAAGGCTACCCATGGGAACCAGTAAATGTAGCCTTCATGGGCAGGTGGCCTTTATATACAGGTTCAAATAACAATTGGGATACAATTCTACTGGCCTTTATAAGTAGGTGGCCCTTATATAAAGGTGGCCTTTAAGGCAGGTTTGACTGTGTATATTATTTTACCACTGAACTCAAGTACAATGTATTTGCAAAGATCTATCAACATATATCACTTGGAGTAAAAAAAAATGAGTTGTATTTTTTTTAACCAAAATCAGAATTGCTGATGACAGTTGCAACACTGATTGCACATAACTGCTATGTCTCACATTTTCAAGCAAGACAAAAACATTAGCTTTTGTCATATTAAAAATAACATATCATATCAATTTTATTTATTCTAAAATACAGAAGTCAGTCTAGAAACAAACTATTTAATGCAGGGAAAATCAATGTGAACATTCAAGCATGATGTCTGTATAACCAGCTAAATACTTCACATAAAGTACAGTACAGACCTGTCCAAAGTTTAACACTTAACTAACGAGTTAAGCAACTGAGCGATGAATAGCAAATGGCCAAAAAACTGCCTAGAGAATGATAGCAGCTTCTAGAAAGCAGTTGATATATACAGTCTACTGTCTAACCTGCCTGAAAGACCCACCCCCCCATATAAGGGCCACATATTTTTACAGGCAAGGGAACTAGATGAGTTGTCAATTTAGGCACTAATTCAAACCTGAATGGACAGCTCATCTAGTTCCCTTGTTAGCTACAGTCAAACCTATCTATTAAGGCCACCTAAAGGAACCAGTAAATGTGCCCTTTATGGGCAGGTGACCTTTATATACAGGTTCAAATTACATGGATAAAGATCATTTGGTATCAAATTTTCCTGGCCTTCAAAAGCAAGTGGTCCCTTCAAAAGCAAGTGGTCCTTATTTAAAGGAGACCTTTAAAGCAGGTTTACTGTATACATATCAGCTGCTTTCCAGAGGCTGCTATCATTTTCTAACCAGCTTTTCTGTCACTACTCAGCTATCAATAACCTGGTAGCTGAGCTTGGACACTTTATCGTTACCTCTGTGTTAAACTTTTGACAGGTGTGTAGTGAACATATATTCTTAAGTTACGACAACTGATAATGATGATTCAAACTGCAATAACTGCACATAATTATATTTTCCTTTCAGCGGCTGTCATGTAACAGATATTAATATTTGATATAAAACTGTTACTGGTACATAATCAATTATCTAACTACTGAAATAATAAGTATGTGTCGCCATGTTTTGTCGCAATAAAAACAACAGGTTTTTCTAGAATGGTTATAGTATAATATTATTATTTTTCTGCAGGAATAAATTTTTGAATATATTTTTACTTTATTAACATGTGATTGATTGGTAATGCAGTGTTCATTCTAGAATTTTTAGATAGGAACATTTAAAAAAAATTACAAGAGGCCCATGGGCCTTAACGCTCACCTGAGGAAGAGTACATATCTTATGCAGAGGTTCAATGGTCAATGACATTAATAAAAGAGAATATCAAAATTTTCAGCAGTAAGGGCCAATAATATGCAAGTATTTTTGCAAATTAATTATAATAATTATTATATAAGTATGCTATATATAACATATTTAAAGTCTAGCTACAATATATTATTTATAAACAGCTAAAACATCTGTATATTAAAATGTGCATTAGGCCAATACGTACAATATTCCAATATACATGCCTATACAAAGAGTTTATAGTTTTTGAGATAATTAACCATTTAAGTATTCATTTGCATCAATGACCTTGACCTTTGAACCTATGACCTTCATTTATATATCAAAATGATCGATAGGCCAATACCTACAATATTCTAATATACATGCCTATACAAAAAGTTTATAGTTTCTGAGATAATTAACCATTTAAGTATTAGTTTGCATCTATGACCTTGACCTTTGAACCTATGGACTTCATTCATATATCAAAATGATTGTTGTGCAAATGCCTACAATATTCTAATATACATGCCTATACAAAAAGTTTATAGTTTTTGAGATAATTAACCATTTAAATATTTGATGCAGCTATGACCTTGACCTTTGAACCTATGACCTTCATTTATATATCAAAATGATCTTTAAGCCAATACCTACAATATTCCAATATACATGCCTATACAAAAAGTTTATAGTTTTTGAGATAATTAACCATTTAAGTATTTGTTTGATTCTATGACCTTGATCTTTGAACCTATGACCTTCATTTATATACCAAAATGACCGTTAGGCCAATACCTACAATATTCCAAAAAGTTTATAGTTTTTGAGATAATTAACCATTTAAGTATTCGTTCGAGTCTATGACCTTGACCTTTGAACCTATGACCTTCATTCATATATCAAAATGATCATTAAGCCAATACCTACAATATTCCAATATACATGCCTATACAAAAAGTTTATAGTTTTTGAGATAATTAACTATTTAAGTATTCGTTCGCATCTATGACCTTGACCTTTGAACCTATGACCTTCAGTCATATATCAAAATGATCATTGTGCAAATGACTACAATATTCTAATATACATGCCTATACAAAAAGTTTATAGTTTTTGAGATAATTAACCATTTAAGTATTCGTTCAATTCTATGACCTTGACCTTTGAACCTATGACCTTCATTCATATATCAAAATGATCATTAGGCCAATACCTACAATATTCCACTATACATGCCTATACAAAATGTTTATAGTTTTTGAGATAATTAACCATTTAAGTATTCGTTCGCGTCTATGACCTTGACCTTTGAACCTATGACCTTCATTCATATATCAAAATGATCGTTAGGCCAATACCTACAATATTCCAATATACATGCCTATACAAAAAGTTTATAGTTTTTGAGATAATTAACCATTTCAGTACTTGTTTACATCTGTGACCTTGACCTTTGAACCCATGACCTTTATTCATATATCAAAATGACCGTTGTGCCATTACCTACAATATTCTGATATACATGCCTATACAAAAAATTCATAGTTTTGCAGATAATTAACTATTTTGGTATTCTTGGACATCTGTGACCTTGACCTTTGAACCCATGACCCTGATCTATGTATCAAATGTCGTCATGTCAATACCTACAAAGAACTGAAAATCCTATGCCATTATCGCAAGAAATGTTAAAAAAATAGCATTTTTTATCAAAGGTCAAAAACTGGGACATGACCTTGACCTTCGATCTTGACATCAATTGGAAGAAAATTGCAAGACAAGATCAACAGTGAAAACTCCATACAATTATCTTCAGCCGTTATGAAATTTTAACAATAAATGTCTCATTTTAAAAATTATGTAATTTTACGCAAAAAATGCGTAACCTATTTTTCGTCTAATTTTCATGAAAAACAAAATTTTAATGTTTCCAGGTATGCTGAATCCAAATATCCAATCAAAATTTGCCTGCACCTTTTAAATTTGGTTATAGAGAAGAAGATTTTTTTGTCTTTTTGCTATTTTTAGTATCAGCGGCCATCTTGTTGGGCGTGGCCAAACCCCGAACACAATTTTGAAAGGCTGTTACCCAGGCATGATAATAACCAAGTTTCATCAAATATTGCCCAGTAGTTTTGGAGGAGAAGATTAAAATGTAAAGTTTACGCACGACAGACGACGCACGACGGACGCTGGACGACGCACGGTGATAGATTGCAATAGCTCATCTGAGCCTTTGGCTCAGGTGAGCTAAAAAACTAAATGTTAACACCACCATTTTTCTGTTTATGTTATATTAAACATAGGACACTTTGGCAAATTAAGGAATCAAATAATGGCTCCATGACCTCCTCCTAGTAATAAACACTGGTAATGGCTGAATAATGGTATATTGTTTCCAATGATTTTTGTGCCTAAATGTACTACTGAATACTGGCTATTTCCCATGGGATCGACCAAGGTTAGCTCTGGCTCTCAAAATGTTTGAGCCAAATGCAAATGCCTCATTATGAAATTAATAAAAATTTTAGAGTAAACATATAAGCCAAAAACTATTTTTTTGGAGCCAGAAATTATAAATTAAGCAATTGGCTAAAATAGCGATTGGTAGAGCTAACCCTTGATTGACTAAAATTTCCCAAATTTGACCAATAAAACTTCCAAAAACATAAGTGATGCAAGAGCCAAATGTTAACCCAAATTCTATTCAGTTGACCAATATATGTACTGCCCTGGCCCACAAAATATTAGACAATAATATGACACTTTGGAATAAGGATTCTAGCTACTGGTGTTGCAACCATAATATAGTTTTATACTTGTTCAATACTTTCATTTTTTTTAAACTTTTAAAATGTAAATATTTTCCCAATTAAAAGGCAGATGCAGTAATTAAGAAACAAACTGGATTTATTTTTATTCAAAAGCATTCGTATTGAAATATACAAACATAATTCTTTGTTAGTGCTAGATGAAGTCTGCCAAAAAAGCAGGTCAACGCACATATTTTCTAATTGAAAGTGACTTCAAGCTATGTTTCCATACCTGGTAGCCAAAATCGCCATTGGCTACTAATTTCTGAGGAATTCTTTCAAAAAGTAACCTATTTTAGCAAATTTGTGGAAAAATACTTTAAAAAGGTCTAATTTTCACAAATTTTGGAAATTTGGCTACTAATTATTTTAAATTTATGGAAACCTACATTAAAGTGACTGCGGAAATACAACCAATTTACCAAATACACCCACCCAATCCCATAGCACTTCTGAATATGATTCTATTGTACTGCATCACTTACCACCACCAACTCTGATGTAACGAGTATATTGATTATATTTCCTTTATGGACTCTGTACTTCTCACTGTCTAGGATCGAATCCCTTCCAGGACAGATTCTAGTGTCAGAAAGTTTGCCACTTCACTTGCTGGAGATCTGTGGTCTTCCCTGAGCACTCCTGTTTTCTCAAACATCCCAGAACTGACCACATTGATACAAGTGAAAAAATTTTGACCCATATGTAAAACACCATTACTCCACTCCATCTCTTTGGACTGCTAGGGATCAAACCCATGTCTGTGTCAGATTCAGAAATCTGGAATTTGAACCTTTTGCATTTAATCAAGTATTCCAATTTGTTAAAATTTCAAAACAACTGCATCCTTCAATTATATACAATTCTGTGTAATCATAATTGTATAAATCTCAGTGAAAATCTTAATTACCCCCTGAAGTTATAAATTTACTGGCTAACCAATGTTTCACGTGTACTCTTAGTTTGCATTTATCTTATATTTAAACTGGTAGTGATCAATAAGTGTCAATCCAATAAGATCATAAAGTGATTTCAGGGGTTATTACTTTGAACAACTGGATCATTAAGTCATCTAACAAAATTCCTTTACTACAGGTACATGGGAGAAAGGAAAACTGACTTGAAACTGAACTTGACTTATTGATTAAAGGTTTTTACAGGTAAAGTGGAACAATAGCAATAATCCCTGAAATTTGGAGCTAACTCTGATAATCATTTAAACACAACTTCAAAAAGTGGCTTATGTGTATGTAATGTAAGAATTGTAGAGTTGTCTCCCTTATACCTTGACAAGCCAGTAGCTAGCACTAGGGTAAACTGAACTCGACTTATTTATTAAAGTTTTTTTTACAGGTAAAGTGGAACAGTAGCAATAATCCCTGAAATTTGGAGCTAACTCTGATAATCATTTAAACACAATTTCAAAAAGTGGCTTATGTGTATGTAATGTAAGAATTGTAGAGTTGTCTCCCTTATACCTTGACAAGCCAGTAGCTAGCACTAGGGTAAACTGAACTCGACTTATTTATTAAAGTTTTTTTTACAGGTAAAGTGGAACAGTAGCAATAATCCCTGAAATTTGGAGCTAACTCTGATAATCATTTAAACACAATTTCAAAAAGTGGCTTATGTGTATGTAATGTAAGAATTGTAGAGTTGTCTCCCTTATACCTTGACAAGCCAGTAGCTAGCACTCGGGTAATTGATATACTGGAAGTGTGAGAGCAATATTTTTTATGACAGAAGTGACAGTTATACTGACATTTAACTGTCTTCCTCATCATTTTAGATAATGCCATATGTAGACATAAAAAACACTTAGTGTGTTACAATAACTTACATAGACTACAAAAAAGGCGCCCTTAGTGTTAAAACTTATAAATCCAGTAGGATTACATACATTTATCAATACACATATGTACTGCTTAACTTTGCTACCGTTATTCTAAATCGATTTTTCTATCCAAGTTTGAAAGATTTTTATTGTTGTTTTATCTGAAATCTAAAATCAACCTTCATACATTTTTATGTACATGTATATACATATTTGTAATCTACAGTAAACATCTTAATATTTCCAGCTCCTTTTAAATTTTAACACCTGGAAATTTTTATCAAGAATAAATTTTTCTGAAATGTACTATATAATTTGAACATTACAACATTGTGAAAACTAATTTCTTAATAGTTCACGCAAAAATTTGAATAATTATTTTTACTGTTTAAATTATAAATCTGTATAAAGTAATCTAAGATCTGATTTATGTTGATGTCACACATCCTGTTTTTAACTGGTAGACATAAGGATACAAAGTGATAATATCACACAGAGCGTGTATGAATATTGCTGTCACATCTTAGTATCAAACAACTTTGCATAACAAAAGAGTTTCCTTGAATACAAGTACTACCAATATATTGTACAACACTGACCTGTCCATTTGACCTTTCATTAGGAATATTCATACATGAGGGTCCACCCAATACATAGGTAGCGTTAGGATTCTCTGTTAATACATATTCATTGTATACATTGCCCATGATAAGTGTTCACATCATATAGACAAAATATACATGCATGATCCCTATTACTTAAGTTTACTCGCCAATTATGAATATTTAAATTTAAGGTCAAGTGGACAGGTCGAGGTTGTTTGCCTATTCAATGACTTAATAAACAACGTCAATGATTACGGTAGTTTATATATAGTAAAGAAGTGATATTCTGATAGATTAATCAATAACCTGTGTTGAAGCCTGCTGATTGCTATTATTGATCATGTTATTTTTAATGTTTTTTTTTTCATTATTGATCATCAATTGAGAAAAATGTTATTTTTATGGAATCTGTGTTTGATAATTTCAACTGTAGTTTTCATACACCCACATCACATAAAGACAAACAAATAACATTGACATATGAACCAACAGGTCATAAAAGGTCCCTTTTATAAAGTATTGAGGAAATTAACAGTAACAGGAAAATTATATTAATTTCCATTTAAACAAGAGCACCACTAAGCAGAGCAAAATATGCCTGTCACTATGTGGGCATCCTGGCTGCCATTTTGAATTTTTCAATATAGAAAAAAATATATAAAGCATCCTCAAGTCATTAGTAACAGACCTGCAAAGTTTCAAAACATTTGCTCAAAAACTGTAAAAAGTAGTTCAATGTGAACAGATAGACAGACAGACAGACAGACAGACAGACTAACGGTATACCATAATATGTCCCATCAATTGATTGCAGACTGAGGTGATAATCTAAATACTAGTATACCGTAATCTAAATTTTAACAGATGAACAGACACATGGATGGAAGGACAGCATAATAGCATAATGTATGCCAGTTACTACAAAAAGTGGGTATATAAAAAGTCATGTTTCTAAGTTCAGCATAAAGATTATGTCACAACTTTAGTCAACCAAAAAGTCAGCCTGACTCTGCTACAGTCCTACAATGACTTTTAAATAATGGGCATGCTCATTATTTTGCTACGATTTAGGTAGGAGTTAGTACCAATAATATGAAATAATTAAAGTTATTATGAGTTATTTTATTTTCACCAAATAAATTGTAAAGAAAGTTTGTAGTAAGTGATACATGTGCAATGTAGGTCAAAATTGTTTAACGTCAATCCAGTAAAATACAATAAATTTTTCACAATACACCATTATTTTAAAGTTTTACTAGGAAGTATGGATCAAATAATATTGATCAGGTATTCTGATAACAATAGATATACTGTCAGTACAATGCTTCATGTGTAATAAAGGCACCACATGTTATAATAAAACTTTATCAATCAAACACGCTGCACAATTTTAATCCAATGCTTATGTTTATGATAAATACACGCAGCATATATGCTATAAATAGTTGAAATTGGTCATGTCCATATTGATGATTGGTTTAGGGATACAGACCAATTATCAGTTATACAGTACAGACCTGTCAAAAGTCTAACACTGTGGTAATAAAAATGATTTGAAGTTCCGCTGTCAAGATATGGATAGCTATAGCTAGTGGCCATGAGGTGTCTGTTGAGATAGCAGCAATCAAAATTTACCAAGTATAGCTAACAAGTGGCCGAGTCGAACTGCAGATTCATTATAATCAAAAACAAACATACTAATCCATTTCCGAATCACAATCCAGAAGCAAAGTAAAAACGTTGGAACCGACAAGTTAGGTTAGACACGCGAACTTCCACCAGGGAAGTGAGGCCGGGTGCTCCAGAGGGTAAGCACCTCCTGTTTAGCTAGCTACACCCGCCACGTGTGTAATCAAAATTGTGTGAAAGGAACATGGAACTATGAGACGTCAAATATATCCAAGGCAATCCTGGACACAGAGACATCAAATTATCAACAATATTGTAGTTTAGTGTAAATTTTTGTACAGGCCTGTACTGTAGTTGCTGAGCAGAAATTTTACACAATTTTTCAATACACTGTTAAACACTGATTGGTTCTCTTCTGTTTCAATTTTATCAAATGAAATTTAAGAGTTAAAATGACACAAATGAAAATACTGATAAGTTAAAGAAATTGCTTTAGGGAGGTAAAACTTCTTCACAATGAAAGTTGAAACATTGACATTGGTATTTAAGTTTCGATTATGGTCTGTGATGCAACCAATCGCAACCAAGTTGTACAAAGCTTAAATAAAGTTATCATTATCTAGGTTTCCATAAATTTAAAGTAATTAGTTGCCAAATTTCCAAAATTTGTGAAAATATAGTCCTTTTTAAAGTATTTTTTCCGCAAATTTGCTAAAATAGGTTATTTTTTGAAAGAATTCCTCAGAAATTAGTAGCCAATGGCGATTATGGCTACCAGGAATGGAAACATAGATTATTAAAATCATATTTAGCAAATCATTAGGTGTTGAGCTACAAGTAAGTGGGCTCTGAATAACCATTTATTCAGAACACCATTACTTGCAATTGATCATAAAAAAATGACATATTGTAATGTAAGCAACTGTTTACACAGTGACAAAGAAATTATTTTGAATCATAGGTGAAACTGTCTTGACCATCCAAAAGTTGAAAAGGCAGTTGTTAAAAAGGGTAACAAAATTGCTGCAGAGTATCAACTAATTCACCAGATGTCAGAATAATGTGACTATAGGAATGGTACACTTGTGTTGCCAATAGTTAAAAATTGCTGATGTGACGTTAAACAACATAACAGCCAACACTGACTTATGTGAAATTACTTTCACCTTAATAGTATTTGAATGAGGAAACAGAATGCTGGATTTATGTTATTTCATTTTTCATATAAAAGAAAGATGGGGGCGTGTCCCATATCTTTTTAATTTCAGCCATTAAGTCAGTATCTATATAAACATGACTCAGACACAGGTAGATTATATCCCCCAAAATTATACAGTATATATGACAACTAAACCTAACAAAAAATATCTTAATCAAGTTAATGTGCATAATGATATGGGTGATAACTATTTACATGTATGTTGTTTCTGGTTACACTTCCTCATAAGTAGTTGCTGGAGATTGACACCCAAAATATAAATTAGCATCTTTTTGTTATACACCCTAAAAATGTGATATACAAGTACAGGTGCATGAGAGATGTACTACTTCAGGAAGGACTTCAGATAATTGTACCTGCCACCGAAATTTCAATTTTGACTGAAAACCCCCAAAACTAATGTAATAATTAAAGAAAATTTTAACATTTCTGTCATAAATAATTTTTCAAATATTTTAATGGATTTTAATGGGTGGGGCAGGGGGATACAAAAGTATGTTCTACCCTAAGTTAACATTAAACTGCTACCAAGTCCTGTCACTGTACAGTAGTATTACTACTACCTGGTGCTACTGTATTTCCATTCAGTAAAATTGTCAGTTTGAACCCACATGACACATTTGACATTTACACGGTTTATATTGGCTGAACAGATAATGAATGAAATTTTACACAGAAAATCTTCATTCGTTTAAAACTAAATATTACTGGTTTTTATGCCAATTATGAACTCACCTGATGAAATCACTCTAATAAGATCAATGATTTAAAACTGCTTCTGATGTAGAAATGGAATCTGAGTCAATACTTCCGCCATAACTGATAACTTGATGATGTCACAGTTTGTTTTCTTTGGGATACCCTCACCTGTTCAGGTAAAACCCAGGTAAAATAATGCAAAATTTGATGCAAATTTACATATTTACTTCGACCAAATTTAAAAACTCCGAATATTAAAATCGATAATTTTCTTATGTAATTTTTTCACTATCATTATTGATTTTACTCGATGTTTACCTTTTTCCGTTTGAAAAACACCTGTCCGCCGCCTCTACACGTATCGTGTCAAAGTTCAACGGGTGAAAGGTCATCATTGGGATATCCCATAATGCAACGTTGTCAAGGCCGCCATCTTGAATGTTTTGATATGGCGGACAGTGTCTGAAGGGAGCACCTGCATGATTTGAGATTGTTTTTACAGAAAAGTTAATCAAGATGACAGACACGGCTCCTGCTCCAGAGGAGACAACAGCAGCAAGCAATACCTACATAATTCGACCTAATTTTCAACACAAGTATGGTTAATCGGGCGTTTCTAGACTAAAAACTTTTAGTTTATTTTACTAATTTTTAGCATCTCATGCCTCTCATAGATGCTTTGCATATGGTTATATAGATAGATTTAGGAAAGTATCTGGAATTCAAATTGGTAACAGCCTATCTTATGTTTAATGTGGCCAAGGTCGACTGCCAGTCCAGTAAAATTTTGTTGTGATTTTACAAAATAAAAACAAAATTTTTCAAAAATGCCTTCTAGATGTATGGGCTCGTAAGGCGTTTTCGATCACCAGGTATTTCCGATCACTTATGTAAATATCGAATGGCAAGCATGCGCGGTCGAATTTTTTAGGCCATACGATCTATTTATAACGACGGAACCACGTTTTTTCTACCAGTGTAAACAAATAGTCAAAAATGCTTTCTAGGAAGGTAGGATAACTCACATTCTGTTCGAGTTGATAAAAACCGCCATTTTTGTTATTCCCGTTTTTCAGTTACCATAATATATCCAATTTCTTTTGATCTAATCATTTTCATGCAATCCGGTGTCGTCTGTTTACTCTCTGAGCGTTTTGACAAATATCAGTTCATGTGACGTCACCAGTTATAGTCTGTTTCAAGAAAACCGAGGCTGTAAAGTAGCACCACGTGTTATAGCATAATTGTTATATATCGGGAGCAAGATTATATAACACTTGGTTCTATAAATGCAATTCAACACCATAAAGTGATAACGGCTACCTGCTCCATGCTTCACAACACATTCTCAACAGATTTTTACAGTTAAAACTATTGATGTTGCATCAGTATATATATTTATATAATATATATGACATATGTCGATATAAGGTTTCTAATTGTTATAAAATCGATGGATGGCACACAAATGGGTGAATGGTTGCTGGAATATTACTTACCTTAGGATTTACATAAGGTAAAATATAATGTTCATGTTTCATGTTAACACTGGCCCGTTTTGAGCCTCAAACACTTTTATTTTCTTGTGTAATACGTCACTACATCACGTGATCGGATTCACCTTTCCGCCATTTTGTTTATATAGAAATGGGGACCGGTAGGGATTTAGATAAAACATGCTGTGTAATGCTTTGATTGAGCTTTTGTCAGTATAAAAGCATTCATATTAATTAGTATTAACTACGCTGATGTACATTTGATTCAGTTTTATTTAGCAAGCTAAAAAATTATTCCAAAATCCACTAAGTGATCGAAATCCCCTAAGTCCTCCATAAACAATCAGAAGTATTGCCTTATCCTCGTGTGTCCTAAGTTCGTGGTACTAACAGTTTGTGTCAAAAAATTAATTGGCAATCGTCAACAAACAATAAACATTTGAGTCTTACTTCAAATGTCTTGTCAAATCAGTTTCAAAACCGGAAATAACCTGGGTTATTTTCGTTAAATATCGGTAAACATCGTTTGTAAACAATACCCTCCAGATAGATGCCATTTTGAAGAATGTGTGGAAAGTTCGTGGGAGGTCTCCCGGATCACGTGATTAATTCTAAAAAACTGATTTTCTCTGAAAAAATATATTTTAAGTAGTCTAGTTTAGATTAACAACAGAATTAGTTAAAAAATAAAATTTATAACAAGAAAAAACGATCACACACTTCCGGTATGACATGAGCAATTGACCTCGTTTTTACATCATATTATATAGTGAAAAATGCATAATATTTTACTGAAAATGGCGTAAGTGTCACACATTTTTGATTTCATTACAAACTATATTTACCTGGTACTAAATGTTTCAAACCAGGATCGAATAAATAAGTCAGAGACTCTTTTTGCAGACGACATAGTTTACATCTTGATTTATTTTACACGTGACCAAAAAATAATGAGATAGTTTAAGAATAATTTGGAAATAGTAAAATTTGTCTAAAAATTAAAATTTTCGATATTTTTACATATTTTGGTAATTTTTAAACATATTTTAAATTTTTTCTAACGAAAATAGAAAGTTGAACACTTATGGTGCCTTTTTGACTTTGAACATGTGCAGTGATGTGCTTCCTATGATTGATATCCGGTGTAAACAAAATGCCACGAACTTGACGCTACCACGAAGTTAGAGCACTTGAGGATAACCCTCTTGCTGCCACATGGACATATGTGTCCTCTACCGGCAGCCTGCCATATGGACACATATGTCCTTTCAACAGAATTGTCAACTCTTAGATAAAAGACGAAGATTATATTTATTATCTTTTTGTAAATAAAAAAATGAAAAATGTTGACTATTTTGATTATAATCTACAATTAGACCAGCCCTAGTCTTAAAGGTCACCGGTCACCAAATTTATCAATTTTGTATTTTGCATTCCTATGGGTAGAATAGTCAATATTGATGTGTCTGACAGTTTCCCATGCCTTACATTTACCTGTAATACACTAAAACCTTACCTTAACGAACTGCTTATACTCGGTAGTTTCCGACACTGCTCGTAACTTTCCGGAGACCTAATTGATGACGTACATGGTGTTAAGCTGCTGAGGAAAGACACATTACCTATATATGTATCCATATATTACATGTGGGTTTATGTGGAGTTTTGAAGGGTTTTAAAGTTTGATTTCAAGTCAACATGATATATTTTGTGAAGTTTTGATATAATAAAATCACAATGACCGATGAACATGTTTTTCCACAAATTTCAGAACAAATTAAAGCCAGATTTACACAAGTCCTTCATGCAGCTTTTTAATTCACTCAGATTAAACATTACGGGATAAGTCAGGGAAATAAGAGTGGTAAAACCATTTAAGACAATTTAAATTACTATGAATTAATTCAGTCAAATATGTAGATTTGAAACAATTTTAATTTTCAAAATTAATTTAATTCCGTTATTCAACAAGTTCACCAAATCACACGTTCAAACAGAGACGTATGTCTTGTTCTAATTAACTAATCTAATTTAAGTTTCAGAATCCATCAAAAATGACAAATAACATTTACCGGGTATATCATAAAAATATACGCACATGTCAATTAATGTTGCATATTGTAAGGTAAACTCTGTTAATTACAGGTGATAGATGTCTACTTCTAAGCAGGATGTTTCCCAATGTAGCATATTGATAATCTCTTAATTACTGGTATGTAAGGGTGTAAATCACACTTTGAACGATGTTAATTTATTGTGAATAAATGAAAAAAGTTTCACTCGAGTTTTGAGTCCTTAATTAGTCGAGCATAATCCCACTGGTATCATATTTTGATAAAGTTCTTTTCATCCCATTAAAATTAAAGCGTAATAAAGTTATTATATGAATTTTTTAAAAAAAATTAAATTTTATCATGGGAACAGTTATGATGATGGTGATATATTATTATTATTTTTATTACCGGTATTATTAAACTTACTGCAAATAAGGAATAGGAATCTATTGAATTGAAATTGTTTTCATATTTATGAATACTGGGGTGAAATATTTTATTTTAGAGATAATAATAAGAAATTATTTTTTAAACCTGTATTTCAATATTTTCGTTGTACAACAAACTAAAGGTCTTGGACCCAGATTCTACCCGAAAACGAGTTTTTTTTATTAATTAGATGGGTAAATAATAATAATAAAAATAATAAATCATTGATTTTAATCTAAAATGGAATTAAAAATGGGACATTTTCTAAAACAAATATGAATCAAAATCAATTTGAGGTCATAATATAGCTGTACTAGAGAGAAGAAAAGAATTTTTTTAAATAAAAACAAAAATTAGGGTTCTTTTTATTATTCCTAATGATAAAAAGATAAAAATAAAAATAAATAAATAAATGAATAACTAAGAGATATGTAAAGATAATTTAAATGATATTAAATATAAATGAAAATTAAATGAACAATATTTCTAATAAAAACGGAAATTTGGGTTCTTTTATTATTTGTTGTAATAAATAAAAAAAAACAAACAAATAAGTAATTAAATAAATAAATAAATAAATAAATAAATGAATGAATGAATGAATGAATGAATGAATGATTAATCAATTTATTTATTTATTTATTTATTTATTTATTTATAAATAGATATAAATAAATGAATGAATAAATAAATAAATAAATAAATAAATAAATAAAATAAATAAATAAATTGATTAATCATTCATTCATTCATTTATCTATTTATTCATTTAATTAATTAATAAATTTAATTATGTATGCTAAAAAAATAAATAAATAAAAACACGTATTTCTGATAAATTTGGGTAATAAATGAAGTTCACTATACAAGCCTCATTTACTAAATAGCTGGGATAACACCTTCTGCGTCACTTCCGGTTTTGTGCCCTGTTACTACCAAAGGGAGATAACACTGTTTTTCAACAGTTTTAGGACTTTAATTTACGCTGTAGAAAAGGACAGAAATGATTAAAAAATGTTATTTGTGGCTAAATTGACTTTTTATGATGTAATCTTTCGGAAAATAGTACTAAAAAAATTCGGTTTTTGGTGACTGGTGACCTTTAAAGAGGCGATATTCAATATTCGGACATTTTTTGCCTCTTTAAAGGCAACATAAATGTCCGATTGAAAATAAGCCTTTGTAGGGTCTTTATTGAAGGCTAAATTTACAATTAACTAATTACGTCATATGACTACAAACGCGTCTGATGTCATGTTCTATTGTTGACATCATATCATTTCCTATTGCGAACTTCAATTTGGCACTGCCAACGTTGCGCTGATAATTAATTTGGCAGCAACCCTCTTGCTGCCAAATTAATTTTCAATGCGCAGTGTTGGCAGTGCCAACTTAAAATTCACAATGTGAAGTGATAACATCAACAATAAATTATGACATCATACACGTTTGTAGTCATATGGCATCATTAGTTTATGGCAGATTTCAATCTCAATAGTCAACATTTTGCACTTTTGTTTTCTTTACAAAAAGATTTTAAGTATTTCTTAGTCTTTTAACCAAGAGTTGTCAATTCCATTGAAAGGACATATGTGTACGTGTGGTAGGCTGTCGGTAGAGTACACATATGTGCGTTTGGCAGCAAGAGGGTAAACTGCATGTAAAATTAAGGAATGAATTAATTAACAAAACAATGTATATTATTTTATTATTGATTTCAGATTCAGACCAATTATAGTTAAAGAATGTTTACATAATGTGTTAAATGATCACCTGACTGGTAAGACATACGATGCTCAAGAAACGACAGACTTAACCAAAACTATAGCAGATGATATTAAGTTAAAATTAAAAGGTAAATATATTGTCATCTATAATGACAATAAGAACTATCGTAAATACTAGTTACAATGAAAAAATTCCCTTCCCCCGGTGCCTGAAATTGAACCTGGGTCACCCGTTTGTAAATCGAGCACACTACTGTTTCACCTAAAAGGTACCGCATAGGTGGAAATGATACACATATATCTTGATACTGGTATATTTGGCTTACCACAGTAGAGAGCAGATGTGTGCCATAGGTACTAACTTTCAAGTCTTATTGTTTATGAAAATTTATGTCAAGATGTTTTGTAAAATTTTCTATCTCATACCATACCTACCCATCACAACGACATAAGAGCAGCTGTGGTTACAAAATAGTGACTGAAATTCTGACCAGCTAGAATATAAAATTCCATTGTTTTCTGTAAGAACATCTCAAAATTATTTATTTCAAGATGTTTCCAATTTAAGACAATTATGGTGTCTGCCTTTGGTAAAATAGCATAATATAAAAATGAAAATATATAAATGATGAAAAAAATCATGTTGACTAACAACAATCAATGTCTTGTGTTATTGTATAAGAACTCCAACTTTTCTTTGGTTTTCCCAACAATAATCTCAGGGTTCAAAATTAAGCATGCAACTGTGTTAAATTGGAGGTCAACCCATGTGATAAATTTGGGGACTAGTCATTTTCATTGTAAAAATAACAACTTCAATTTTGGGAGTCCTTTGTGTTGGCATTGGTCCACCACTCTCTTTTGTTTATTAATTTGATCATAATTACCTGCAACAAATGCAAAATATTCCATTGCTCTAATAGTTGCGGTAAAATTTGTATAGGTTTCAGTTGATTTAACAACTAATGTTTAAAGGCATTTGCAGTTTTTAGCACCCACGGAAAAAAGTTAGTCATAACCCCTGACTAAATGTATAGCATCAGTTTGTCTCACTGAAACTGATTTACTGGTGTTACTTTTCAAGTCTCATTATCAGTAGCATAATTTACCAGTACATTTTATGTTTCAAATTTGTACTATTGTATACTTAACCATTGTGGTAAAGAAGGAGGGGGTAAAAAAATGTGTGTATCATAATTCTTGATTTTTTTTTTTGTAATCATAAGTAAACACATTTTCTTTTTTATATATATTTCAGATTTGGGTTATGATAGATATAAATTTATTGTTCAAGTAGTGATAGGAGAACAGAGGGGAGAGGGAGTAAAGTAAGTACTCATATATAATAAAATAATAAACCAAACCAGTGTTCAATCCAGAAATGTTGTAAGTAAGGCCATCCATCCTGGCCCAGGCCTCTTTAAAAAAGGAGCCATGATTTAAAAAAAAATAGGTTGACATAATAACATGACTTGATGCATATTATATGAAATGTTCAGTAGACTAAGTAATGAGTCAAAACTATAAATGTGATAGAAGTAGAACTTGATTTAATCAAAACTCAACAAGACCAAAATAATGGACCAGGTTTGGCCCACAAACAATAATTTTGAGGGACAATATTATTATTTTAGAGCCAATGGCACAAGTGAACACTGCCAAACTATTATGAACTTTTCAGAAACCAACAAAATAGAAGTATCCCTCACACCCTAACAATAGACACACTTATTGACTAGATTATTATCATACCTGTACAAAGCACAGTGAATTCCACTCGGGACAGATCCTTGTAAGAGAAAGTTTATCAGTTTGCTTGCAGAAGGTTGGTGGTTTTCTCTGGACACTCTGGTTTTCTCCAGCATCCCACCTCAATACAAGTTAAATCATAACTGGGAATAAATCATTATTCCACTCTTACTGCACATAGTACAGAGGACCTGTAAAAAAAAGTCAATATCCAGTGTTAAAGTATTTTGTTAGACAGAAATCTAATTTTTAGATGATGCTTGTTCATGTTGATAGTATACTGGTTCATTGTCACAAATTGTCGTTGCAAAATTTTAAACAGAGTTAAAACTTGCAGACATCTTGACATTGAAGGCTGTCTTTGTCTTTAATTAAAGTAATATTAATTAAAATTTAATTTAAATTTTAAAAAATCTACATTTTATATGTTAAGCACAAATTTGTAATAGCAAAAAATTGATATTTGTTTTCTTTTTTTACATAAAACATTGAATGTTTAATTTTGTTTCAGAATGGGTTGTAGATGTTTCTGGGATTCAGACACAGATAGTTATGCTGAAGATATATTTATGAATGTAAGTTTCTGTAAAGATTTAATGTATCTCTCATATATATCCAGTAATGTTTGGGATTATAGCATTGCATTCTCAATGTTACCAACTACTAATTCACTGTTTTGTTGTGATATCTGTTTGTTTTATTTGGATATTGTTTACAAAGGTACATGATGTTGAATAATAAATCAGATTTCAGTTTGTATTTTGACAGAGTTATGTATCTTTGAATTGTTAGTCAGATCGTTTGGTATCTATAATTTTTTCCCAGAAATACTACCTTAGAAAATCACTTAAGGTTTAAGTTTGTACTTCCTTAAGATACAGTAAGCAGAATATTATTACAGTCTTTTAAGTCTCTATTTAAATTTAGTCCCTTGAGGAATTAGATTAACAAAAAGAAAAAGCTAAAGGTTTATTCCAAGTCTCACCAAGCCATTACTGGTTTGAAGATATAGACAGTTCTTTGCAAAGTTACCCCATTACCTTAATATTTCTGGAATGACCCAATGTTAAGTCTTCACAATTCTTGTGTTCTGATATTGTTTAGATAATTCTTTATATTCCTTTGTGTATTTCAGGATTCTTTATTCTGTGTAGCCGCAGCGTTTGGATGTTTCTTCTACTGAACACATCATCATCATCTACTTATTTCATCTTACAAACCTTAACAAAACCTGTAGACTTCCTAGGAAAGAAGTCTTAAAACTTCTCTGGAAACACATATATATGAACATGGATAAAGACATCTAGTGTGGAAATCTGAAAATATATACACATATGATATATACCAACATGGATGAAATATTATAAACGAGGATAGGAAAATCTAGAGAAATATGGATACAGTAACGGATAGACCTTAAATTAAAAAATAAATAAAGGGTTTTTTTTATAACCGTACAAGTCATTTAGAGGAACTCACACATATAATGATCTGAAATCTATAACACAAATGGATGTAGTAACAAGCACTTTTCTCCTGTTCCATCCTGCTGGAAGCCATAGATCACTGAATTACAAATTTAAAAACATATCATGCCATAATATGGCCTTTGTTCATAGATTTTTGTACTTTATATTATTTGTCATAACAATTATAATTATTTAAAATAAAATGTTTTAATTCTTGTGCTGAATAGAATATTTTCACAAGAATTGAAATTCTTATACTTATATTTATTTTTTTTAATTTTATTTATTACATTGTTCAAAGAATTGTAAGATATGCATTGGGGATTAAATGTTCATGGCATGATTGGACTTGCTCTGGGCCAAATAGTGAAAACATTAAAGGACTTGATGTGAGCCAAATGTTCAAGGCATAGTAGGTCTCACAAGAGCCAAATGTTCAAGGCATTGTAGGTCTCACAAGAGCCAGATGTTCAAGGCATTGTAGGTCTCACAAGAGCCAGATGTTCAAGGCATTGTAGGTCTCACAAGAGCCAGATGTTCAAGCATGTAAGAACTTTATGGGAGCCAAATGCTCAAGGCTAGGTAGGACTGACAGGGATGTGAGTATGTGCAAATGTCCCAAGGCATGGTATGACTTGCTGGGGACAAAATGTTTAAGGCATTGGGTTTTACCCCAGGGTGTAACATGTAAACAGATTTCATTTTACCTGTATGCATGTTTTGTCAATGTACCAATACATTGTTTTTGAGTTGTTTTAGAATGTTAAGCTAATGTACAAGGGCAATAGCGTCCCGGTCACTATCTGTGTATTCTAGTACAAAACCAACAGAAAACACATGCAGTTTGTGTTTAATAACTTGTACCAAACACCATTTTAAGTTGTAAAGTTGAAAGTTGTGGGAATTCAAAAAAGTTTATGTTGCATTCCATTTTGGCATAATTGTAATAAGGACTGATGTCATCAGAATACTGGATTATATTTCATGTAAAGATCTTATACTAGTAATTTAAGCTTGTACATGAATTTTGAATCCCAGACCTAACATTTTCATTTAATAAAGACAGTTTCCAATGATTGTAGAGTAAAAAGACACATGTGTTCCCTAATACATAAATGTACTGATCCATAATAAATATTTAAATTAAAGATCAAGCGGACAGGTCAATGTTGTTTACCTATAGCTCTATACAAGAGTTAAGAGTTATCTTCCTTTGAACATAGATTCTATTTCATCATATTTGGTTGTAGCTCATACAATTGGTACCAGGCACCCTCCCTATAAGAAAGAGGTGGAGATAAGATTAAACCTATGAAATTTCTTTTGCCAGATTCTAAGAAATGAAACCCATGGGGTCCTCTTGAAGAGACAATAAAACTGATACTGATATTATGTGGGTGTGGCACATAAAAACCACATATTGTTACTTGCCATAAACATACAGCATACACATGTATTTATATATTTCTGCAAATTCTGTAGCTGGTGACGGTTGGGTATAAGAGTTTATCGTGGATGGGAAAACCCAGTAACTTCCACGTTACGGATATCATACATGTTCTGTAATTGAATGATTGCATGAAATGTTTCCGCGCGCGCACACACACACACACACACTGTGAAAACAGTTTAGTCAACTTTTGTGTTCCTTGTAATCATTGTACAGGACGTATCTTCAGCTGATTGCTCCGGGTTTTTTTTTTTTTTTTTTTTTTTTTTTTTTTGGTAAAATCAGACTAATGAGGTCAAGTATTTAATGTTTAAGCTTTAAAAGATAATTAATACATCTCACTGCCTTAGTTTCAACTTAGGTAGATCAAATTCGAGAAAAGCATTTATTCTTCATTTACTCGGTTGCTCAAAGTTCCATTAATTTAACTATTTGGTTCGCCAATTTGTTTCTGTTTAAGGAAACATTTCTGAATTATGATCAAAAGTTAATGCACGCAACTGTTTTTATGGAACAAAAGCAGTTAACAGCTGGTTAAAGTCAAAATGTATTTATAATTTTAACTACGCTTCACATTTTCAAAAACCATTTGGTTAAACAAACAGAGCTTTGGACAACCGGGCCCTGTTTTGGTGACAGTAATGCCAAGTCGGTATGCATTTTTGATGGACACTGCTGTAGTACACCAACTTGAAGTGGTCATTAAAAGGACATACAGCAGATCGACACCAAATCTCACATTAGTGAAAACAAAATCACTTACAAATTACGGATAGAATCAGTCGGACAAGACAAAAAGTGTATAATGGGACCATTGATTATATAACCATTCACTTATCGACAATATTGTGATGACGTCCATAAAACTTAAGGGGGGGGGGGGGGGCTAGATAAGCCTAGGGTTACAGTCACGACAACTTATTTGTAAGTAGCCTGCTTCGTTGTATAAAGTTCCCATATCATGGCGTATTACTCTTAAACAAATGCACTATCATGAAGTAAGAAAAACATATATATTGCTACATAGAAAAGTAAAGTTTGTGATAGGAAACCTGAAGTCAATACATCTGTCGTAGAGCTTCAAATGTAGCCGTTCGTGAGTAACTTGTCTTAATTTTTCCATATTGAGTTTCAAATGTGAATCAGAAAGAATCGGTCGTATCTTCTATTTTAATCTCATTAAGATATATATGTAAAGTTAAATAATTTGACAAAAGACATTTAAAAAGGTTCGACTTAAATTCTGCTTCATATGAATAAAACATAAGCAAGCAATGGAACACAATTCGTACCCATTGGTATACCGATTGTTTGTTGTAAAATTACATTGCCAAACACAGTGCACCAAATATGTCTATCAAAACGCCAACATTTTGTACATGGTACAAGTAATTTCAATGTATTTATGTTTAGAGTCCGCAGGATGCTTGACAAAATGACCAGATCCCTGTTCAGCACTAGATATTTGGTATTTTGGCCTACCGATTGTGCAAAAGAATGCCAATTAAATGATTTGTTTTGGACGTTTTTTTTTTAAATTTAGAATGAGGAATAGAGGTGTAAAATGTAGATAAATCCAAACGTTTTATACTTTTAACTCGAGGAAAATTATTAGAAGGAAGATGTTCAGGTTTAGAATCCACATTTGGTTGATTCCAGATGTAGACTAGATTTTATCTGAATAAGACTGAAAACCATCTTTGACGACTGTCACAATTTGTGTTAGAACTACTGATAATGACTTAGTAGTACATTTAGGGGTACCTGCTGTATGACTTCCTTTGTATGGGTTTTTGTGAAGTTTAGGAATCTAATACAAGTAAGGAACGTTAAGCATTTGTAACATAGGATTTATTTATTTATCCAAAATGAACCAAAACGAAACCATGAAGATGTCCTTATGGAGAGAGATTGTGTAATTACACTTTTTCTGTAGTACATATATCAATTCAATTCAATAAGTCTTTATTGGCTCTAAACATATATTAAGCCACAACATGTATCCAAGGCGGCAAATACAATATATAATAAGCAAATGTTAAGTATAAAGTCTTCTTTTAAATGCATAATATAAATATTTTTACTAATTTTTAACAAATTTAGACATATTTTGCTAATAACAAAACCATTTTTAACTTATATTTTTCCGCAAATCTACATTTTTAGTGCACAAGATTTAGGTATTTTGTATCGTTAAGCGTTTGTTTTTGGTTATAATTCCCATACAAAAAGTCAGATATTTTAGTAATTGTAGAAATTAAATCTAATTTTAATTTTATAAAATGGTTTTTATGGTACAAATCCGTCGTTCGAATTGGTCAGCCTGATATTAATATTCAATACTATTAAAATTAAAACATTTATATATTCTTAAATGCTTGTCGATATTTTCATATATAGTATAGTACACACATCCTTGAATACTTAGCATCATCATCAGTACTACTACCACAAAGTATCTGTCCAATCTTATCTGATAGTACTCTATATAAGTACTACAACACAACAAGTGGTGTTTGGCCGGTAGTAATTAAATTTAACAGAAGTTTTTTATCAGTTAAAATATTAGCACATCCTTTGAGATTAAAACTCTCACAGTAGGTACCTAAACCGTTTTGCCTCACATTTAAAACAAGCAGCTTCCCTGTTTTTAAATCTTGGTATATTCCTGAATTGTTCATTTAGAAGGTGGGGAAAAGATGTTCATTGAGGTGTTTAAAACAAGCCTTTAGTTTCTCAAATTTTCACCAAACAACTAATTGTTGGTCTCTATAGAACAAACTCCTAGTTATCAAATAGAAGAAAAGGATTTATAAATTGGTTGCACATATGAAAATAGGAGTTGATTTTGTCCAGAACATTGGACTTTTATACATTAATTATGAGTAAACCAAAAAGTAATGCTAGCGGGGTTGATATGCCGGACCTTGAAGGTAAGAATATCTCTCTCTCTCTCTCTCTCTCTCTCTCTCTCTCTCTCTCTCTCTCTCTCTCTCTCTCTGCGCGTACCAGCAGATATATTATACACGTGTGCATGTGCTTGTATTGTTACAACAACATATTAGATGACAAATTCCCATATTTGACAATTTATTTTAATTTAATGAATATTGAATTTTAAATGAAAATCTGATTCAATAATTTTATCATTCAATATTATCTTAATGTCTATAAATCAAAATTACCCTTTATCGAACCCAATGGTAATGTATATACACAATAAGTAAATTGAATGGACTTGGTGATAGAACCATCTGTCTCTTTATCAGTTTTGAAGTTTTTAATGTGTACATGTGTTTTAGAAGAACCTTTTCTGATATCTATCATCAGATCTCAAGTATAGGTCTTTGAACCCAATCTTTTAACACGTTGCCAGTACGTTTTAACTGTGTTTATACATAATGTAAATGGACAGCGTGACATATAGTATGGAATTACGGTAAAATTTGTCTATAAAAAGCCACTCAAGAGGATCAGTAAGATTGTTGAATTTTTGCCATAAATGACTTGCATCAATCACTAGAGTCGTCTTTCCTGGAACATTGTTCAACAAGATATTTCCTTAGAAACCGGACCGGATTTAAATAGTAAAAGTAGTGTTACTGCCACGTTCTTAATAAGCCACTTTTAATGGTTTCTCTGGGTGGTCTCTAAAGCTAGGTTTTACTGATAAATAGATTCTAAAAGTGTCAAAAAGGTTTCGCCAAAGTGTTCATTAGCTAGCAATACTGACTTTAGTCTTTTTTCTTACTATGCAGAGGTGTCTTTAGCCTGCACTGAGACACGGAGCCTCTGTTTTGAGTCACATCCGAAAGATTATTCTAGTATTTTAGCTTTTTTATAGCTCTAGTATGGTCAGGAGATGGAAATCATCCTAGAAAATTTCCCGAGTTAGGTTCGAAAGCCAGTGAAAGTACTACTGGGCCATGTCCGCCCATTATACAGGTGTATTTATAAATGTAAACGCTTTCTCGCGAAAAAACATAAAATAAGCATACACAGACCAGACACGATTCGGAAACACTAACCACAAATCTATCTGCAAAATACGTTATATAAAAGTCCAACCACAGTATTTTAACCACTATAACGGATACTATTTTGACGTTTAGTGAACGTCCAAAGTCGGGAGTTTTTATAATCAGTGTGCTTGATGTTTTTATCTGTTATGTCGATACAATAATTTGATATTGTGCACAGACAGAAAAAAAAAGAATTTTAACATCGGGTTATCTGGTCTTGAAGGTGTTTTAAAGCAATTATTGACATAATCATTTTTGGCAGTGACGTTTCTGATCTGTACAGAGAACTGACTTTTATTCAACAAAGAAAATCAAATGTATCACATTTAGAAATCGGCATATGTTTTAGAATAATGACGTATCTGGAAGCTAATCATGAAGAGTTAACATTATTTTAATTGAAATGACAAAATAAACAGAGTTATTAGAAAACAGACTCAGACAAAATTAACCCAAGTTATTAAAAAACAGACAGACAGCTGTCCAATGAAAACTGTTAAATAACTTTATCTCCATACTTATTATGAAAGTTAAGGGTTATTTTCAATTATGATTAAATGATAAATTATGAGTGATGCGTCTTAATTAGCATCAATGGCAGGAGAAAATTACCATTGCTTTTTATGCTGTATTGATCAGTAATCTCTGAGCAAATAGTGAAAGGTCGGGGGAATTTTGAAATATGATTGAACGATAATATTTTTTTTGAATGATGACTTCTGATCTGAGGTAAATGTTTTATAAATACTCAGAATTTTGTGTTATCTGACTTTATCTTGCCAGAACGCCCGAATCTTGATATATTTTGAGATAATCTAGTTAGGGGTTTGATCCCCTGCCGTTACTTGTATATTATTATCTCACATATCTGATGTATGTAGACAGAGGTTACACTGAACTTCGTGTTACATTACTACAGTGATGCCTTAATTGATGAAAAAATCAGACAAAAATTAATGATAAAAAATCTAAAATATCCCTGTCCATACACAAACTGCTGCTATGCAGATGTGATACAAATAGCTACTACAGTATGTTAATAAAAATGTAACTCGTCCCTGTTATGCTTAGTTTGTTTTTTTATTTAGTCACGGGGTGACATTTTTTTTTGTGGAAAAAGGCTACTGTTTATATTTTGAATTAAACGTAAATTTATGGTTTTAAAAAAAATGACATGATTGAGTGACCTCTAATACAACACCATTGGGCATTTACGAAGTCGACCAGTTGGCATAGTGCAAACTCCGTATGCGGGAGGTTGTTGTCCGAACCCTTCTTGTGCCTGACCAAGACTTGAAAATAGTAGTGACTGTTCTTTTGCCAACCATTCTCGACAGTTACAGAAGAGACCCTCAAAACCTGTCCACACTGTAAATGTCAAAACTTCAGCCACCTAACTATTAGGTGTTGGCGTTTCTATATTAAGTGAAACATTGTTGTCTGTGAGATAAATCCCATTTGATCAATTAGTCAATCATTGAATCAATGAATGAATCAATCGATAACAAAGTCGGTTAATATCAGTTTGGCCTTTCTATCTTGTTTAGTTGTTACCTTATCTTATTCAACTTCTATATTGCCGTGTTCTTGACTGCATTGTCAAGTACATGTTTTTTAGTTACAACTTTTTTCTATAATAACTAAATAGATGAAATCATAGTGTCTGATAAGAATCGAGGATGAGGGGCAACAATGTAAATAAATAAATAAATAATAAATAAATGAATAAATAAATAAATAAATTAATTAATTAATTAACCACTCATTTGAAGAGTCAATATAATAAACATTGGAGATCAGCCCCAATGCCAAAATGATCTTGTGATATCACTATATTGGAAATTGGCCTTAACAGGTGTTCATTCTGTGTTAATTCTGAATTTCACAGTAAATAATGTAGCAAACTCAAATTCAAATTTCTTTTAGAAAATGATGCAGCTTTCCACATCTTCCAAATAGGTCACAAAATACAATAAGACACAATGGCTTTGCTAAGTGTGGTGTCGTTAGATGGTTCGATTTCCTGGCATAACTAGTACGTTATAATGGCGCTAATTAAACGTTTTCTAACACAAGGAGGTATTTAAAATTGAACACTGTTTGTAAAGTAACTGAGATGCTTGGGCTATTCAATAATACTAAATCACACCAATGGATATTAACGCCATTGTCCGCCCAAGGTTGGTATATACATGTAGTTTCATAATCAGTATTGGTTTGTCTTGAAGTTGGTTGTTGTCAAGGAAATGTTTTCAGTTTTAGCTTCCTAATTGCATTAATGAACAAAATTCTAACCATCAGATATGTTGCCAAGCCGATGGATTTTGTTGTGCGGAAGTAAAACGTTTTGAGTTTTAACGACAATTTATTTGAGAGTAATATCTGCCTTCTATTGAAACAAAAACAAACATATTTATTCATGTCAAAATAACAATCCAAAAGCAAAGTAAAAACTTTGAAAACTATCAATTTAAGTTAAACACATGGACTTCCACCAGGGACTTGTGACCGGGTGTTGCTGAAGGGTTAGCAACAACGACAAAGCCATGTGTAATTAAAAATATTCTAAACGTCAGGCATGTTGCTTACCCTTCCGGAGCACCCGACCTCACCTCCCTGTTGCAAAACAGATGGATATTATTGAGCAGCAGTAGAAATTAAGGTTACGACGTTTAAGGCCAATATGTTTGGCTTTTATTGGAATCATACTATATTTTGAATATACATTAAACTTCTTCAAAATTAGATTGGAAACAATGTGATGTAATTTTCCAGTGATTTGAAGAATGTATATATTTACATCAGTATTATGTAACAAAGTATTAAATGTTCTGTTTTGTTCGGTTTCATTAGGTAGATATTTATTTTGTTTGGAAAGCTTTCTACAAAACTGGTAATTCTGTATACCAAAAGAAACTAAACCTTATATAACGCTCCAAATTAAATAAATACAAACACGTGTTTCTGTCATTTAGAAAGTTATAGAGTACAGACTTGTCGAAAGTTTAACACTGAGCCAACGAAATTAAGCCGAAGCTCGGTTGCCGAGTGGTCGGAACATAAGTAGCTATAGTGGCTTAGGGATCGAAACTGTCTAGGAGTAGCCGAGATGATCTGCTGATTCGGCACCGAGTCGTTAGCTTGGTGTTAAGTTTTCGACATGGCTCCAGTTTCACAATCATTCCTTAGCTAAGATTTTCCTTATTTAATCTTCAAAATTTCAGAACTTTATAATTTTGTTAATTTGTAATATATTAGGAATTTTAAGATGTTATGTTGAAGATCACATCGAGCTTATAACAGTTGTATTGTTTTTTTTTCAAAAATATTTAAAAACAGTTAAAAAAATAAACAAAAATTATTGTTTAATTTAAGGACAATCTTAACTAAGGAATGATTATCAAACCAGGGCCTGTACTGTACAAAAGTAATTAAATCTGCCGTAAGTTATGTTTTATCCATCAACACATAATCAGCTTGTTAATACTGGCAAACATCGAATCTCTTCCCGAGATTAAAAATATATAAATGTTAAAATATTCTAAATGGGAATGTTTTGTTTATTTACATGTAAAAATCAGCACATTTTAATTGACTTATCATCTAGAAATCGAACAGACAAAATCTCTAGCGTTACATAATGTTTTATCTGTTCAGTTGAACACCTGTCAATAAATTGGCTCTACCATAGTCTAACTTAACACCTGCTAATAGATATGCCATGCACAGTGCCATGTTTTTGCATAATTGTGTGCTTATTGTGTGTTTTTTAGATGATGCCCTTGTTTATGTACATAATTGTGTTCACATTAGAATTCTGTTTATGGTATGTTTTAAATAGGAAAGTTCATAAAAACTTTGTGTACGTTTTTACAGTACACACACTCATACATACAAAATGGATTATATTAACCTGTCCGCTATCAGCTTCCGTAGAGGCTAGTTTTGCAACAAATATTTCAGTAGATTTCGTACAGGCCGCTTTACCAAGAATGGCCAAATTAACATGCGGTTGTAGGACTTTTATTCCCTTTCAATCAGTGTCAGACAAACTGTTCACTAGTTGTACATAGCTTGTTTCATTCACTTGTCTATATGTTGCCTATTAAACATTACTTTGCTAAGCTACTCCTTGTTGTACACCCATTCTCAGTAATAAGGCCCAATTCACTATTTCAAGATGATGAAAAATAAAAGTCTTACAAGCAATAAACTTCTGGTATTTTCAGAGACTGGACATATCAGAGGATTCAGAAACAACAAAATTATTAACACCAATTGATTATTTTGGTAAAAATTTCACTTTATTGTTACATACATACCATTTGCATTTAAATGAGTTGATATTTACGTGACCGTAGTTAAAGTTCATCATATTCTTACCAGGTAGTAGTATTTATATGTTTATTATGCTTGAACATTAGGTTACATTGTTATTAATTTAAAAATGTGCCTCAAGACCACTTCGGCATATCGAAATGGTAATGACGATGTTTGTAGTCTACAGAAATTAAAGTATTTTTACGCAAAAATACAATAAATTTATTTCTGCATTCTCAAGTTGGTAACAGAAACAACATTTCAAACAGGTAGTCATTAATCAACACTCAAATCAAAATGCAAATATGTCTTGATAAAATTGCTAACCAAAAGAACTGTACAAAACTTATTATCTTCAAGATAATTTTCACTTAAGTAAACAATGTATTCGGTAACGTATGTAGCACCTCTAGATGACTTTGAGTCAATATAAAGACAGCTAAATTATATTATATTACAAATTATTAACTCTTGTTTTCCATAATAAAATTGTAAAACTTATCAATAGAACACATGATATTGGTATATATGTTCACTTTTCTAGCGAAATGACAAAAACTATTTATCGGTAACGTTTGTAACAGTTTAAACGATAATAAGATTATGTACATGATATCGTTTACAATGGAGTCTTCAATTTCTTTATTAAGATAACGAGAGATATAAAGCCTTTTAAATGATCAATTATCACGATATAAATGTTCACTTTTCTAGTGACAAAAATAATTAATTAAGTAAGTAACGTATGTAACTGTTAAGTCACGTATGTAACAATTACATACTGGGGTTTAAAACTTCTTCACTCAGTGACATGTCCTGCTTTTAAGAAATTCAATAACCCGAGTTACATTCTAAAAAACAAGGCTAATGGAATGAGAAAGTCTGATTGCTGATTAAAATGTTATATCTTTAAAGGAACCACTGTCTGTGTTTTTCTCTCCAGTAGTACTTTTCATATTTAGCTTTTAAACCTGAAATCTGGACTTATCCTTTATTTCTAACAACCTTTTTTTCCACCCGATTGGTTATACTGTTTCTAAATTCAGGATAGACTGAAAAATCTTACATGCTATGTGCCTTTTACAAACATTTACTGTCTATACCAGTTAATTTATTTAAAGTCTATCTCTTTTTCTTCTAATTATCTTTTAATCAATCATGTGACTTAAAATGTCTCACATACCGATCCATGCCAATTTCATAATCCCAAAGCAGAGAACAAACGTTGAAAATTTGCAAATAAAGTTAAACACACGAACTTTCACCAGGAAAGTGAGAACAAATCAACAATGTCCATTGTATTTTGGTATTAGTAATCAAGCAGTTTGCTTCGTTTTATAAAGTCCACGTGGGTGCCATAGTTGAGGTAAAAGTCCCAATATGAAGCAGAACATGAAGGATCAGTTGTATCTTTTATTTCAATATCCTTAAGATAGATGACATTCACAAAAGCCTTCGAATTTAGAATTATAAAATCCTATACCAGACATCATGTATCTGTATATAAATGTGGAGTTAAATGGTTTTGTTACAGCCATCCTTCAAGTTAAAAACGGTTTTACATAAATTCTGCTGCAATATGAAATAAATCAGCCAGCAATGATGCACAGTTTAGGCCCATTACCGATTATTGTTGGAAAATTATATTGCTAAACATAACATGTATATAGTGTCTTTCAAAATCACTCATATTTTGTTGTTGATTCTATCACTATACATGTATTTAATATTTGTCAATAAGGTGTTACCAAGAAGAACTTTTTCTTGCTGAGCTTCGCTAGTTGGGTGTCAAGTCAATAATGGATACATCACTTTTGTTTGCTTTCATAATGTTAACTTCTCATTTGAAAATGTAACTCTTTTATCCTTTCTAATACGAAAGTTTTCTATCTGAAATTTCTTTCTCATGATTTATCTTTTAAAATTTTAACGTCTTTAGATACATTACATTAAGCTTCCCTCTTAGCTTCTTGTCAGAACTTGTATAGTTTTTACCCCTAGTTTAAATAGAAGGTAACCTAAAACTAAGAAGAGTATGACCACTGCTGTTAATGACGTAACAGGGACTGGTTCCAAAGAGACATAACCACTATCTGAAACATCCTTGGCGGCTATCTGTTCTGGAAGTTCATGTGTTTAACTTAACTTGTCAGTTTCAAAGTTTTCACTTTGCTTCTGGATTTGTGATTCGGACACATGGAATAGTAGGTTTGTTTTTTTTTCAGTTTAATTCTTAGTTTCTTCTCAATTTAGAACTCCGATCATATCCCATTTTCTTTATCTCTGTAATTTGACTGAATTTCAAGACATGATTTACCCATCATGAAACATTAGACAGCAACTGTGTTTGTAATTCAGACCAGTAACGTAGATACCAATACTTACGTTACCTAGGGGTCTGCAGATATATGGATGTATATTGACCACCCATTTGACCATTGAAGTTTTGTTTTACGCTGTATTTACACTTTCATAATCAGAATTTATGAAATTGCAGGTGTTTGATTTGTATGTATAACAAATATCAAAATGAACAATGTTGTATTCAAATCTATGAGAAAATTATCCAAATAAATTAGACTAGTGACATCTATCGTTTCAAAATCCAATTTGAAGTTGAAAATTGTTTAATTTCTCTACACGTAACTAAACTAGAAACTTTAAGTGTTTGGTAATTGTTGTATCTAATGACAGTTTACTTAACTATTTCATCGTAATTGAAATGAAAGTACTGATACATACGTTACTTGTGTTAATTACATACGTTACCTATAGTAACGTATATATCATTTTTTGGAAAATGAATTCCAGACTATGGATCAAGGGTAGACATACCATCATGGGTTTGATGGAAATGACAAGGTTTATTATCTATATAGTCAGATGTATTATTTCAAATTGACATTTTTGAATGGATTCTTGCCATCCAAAGAGGCCACCTTCGACTGTTTCACTTTTGCTTGAGAATTTTTTATTTTAACAACAATCGATGTGGTTAAAACTTCACATGCACACTTCTATAATTTAAATCTAGAACTATACAAATTATAGTGGTCACTTGACGTGATTTAGGTGTATTTTCAAATGATGTTATCACGTATGTATCGGTAACGTATGTATTTTTTCCAACTGTTACAATATGTGGTTTAAATAATAGGAACTTGTGCGGAATAAAGATGATATATTTTAAATATTATATCAAAGTACTTCGTTTGACAATATATTAATTTTGACTTGGATAAAATATTTAACCATATGAATGACGTAACGTAAGTATTGATGAAAATAAAACCTTCCATTCAATTTTGTGTCATGCTTGTTCAGGCCCAATAGCGACTGTTAAGTTGAAAATTTTATTGTTCCGTTAAGTATGCGTAAGATAAGCTTCAATTTGCCCACGTCAGTGGTAAGTATGACATTAATATATGATAACCATGGAGACAGTTTTATATGTGGTAACGTTTGTATCCGACAGCTGGTAACACATCTTTATTTGGCACCAGATTTTACCAATAGCTTGCATTGTCATCAGAAACCAGTTTTAGATATGACAACAATGCAGCATTAACAAAAGCAATTCTTTAAATTTTTGTTACTTTCCAAATATTGAAGATTTGGCGATTTAAAACATAAAAACCTTACCCGGTAACAGTAACGTTTGTATCATTTTGAAGGTTTATGAGATTGGAAAATAATCAAATACATGGATTAACTAGAAAACTGTGATTGATAATTGTAGATATAATGTGTAGTTTTTGTTGGTACATTTATTCTTTGGTCTTTTCCAAAGCCAATTTATTATACTGTAATATAACACTATTTGGGCCTTATTACTGAGAATGGGTGTGTAACGTCTGGCATACGCTTCAACAGAATCCGTAATAATTCTGAAACTCTGTACCCTCATAAACCTATTTAAGCGTATGCTTAAGGAATACTAAATTGAACTGAAAGTGTCTATGTTTTTAGAACCTTTTAAAAACGTCTTAATTTAGTGTTTACAATTATATTGAAATCACCAGTTATTACATGTCCAGCTGGTCCATAAATATAGGGAGAAGATGAACAAAGCCGCGTTGGTGGAGTGGAGTAAAATTATAAAACTTTAACCAACGGAATATTTGTTTATGATTAAATATTTTAGATTTTAGAGTTTCTATGTGATCTTGGTAAAATAACCGAATAAAAGACGTTATACCAAGAGACCTTAATTTCAATCAGACGTTTTAAAAAATAACTTGAATTGCAACAATCACGTGTGTTAAGTATTATTCCATGTTCGTGTTCTTTTTTGTTGTGATATGTTTTTCGTAACTCTGTTATTTTGCTGTTGAGTGAGTCTTACGTGACCATAACTAACTATTTGTCCTTGTATTTTACAGATCTTAGAGAAGTGTTTGACCTTTTTGATTTCTGGGATGGTCGGGATGGATTAATCGATGCTGTTAAAGTGGGCGATTTATTGCGATGCTGTGGTCTAAATCCAACACAAAAAGTAGTTCTTAAACATGGAGGAACGAAAAAAGAAGGTACAATATATATCTTTGAAAAGGTTTTGTAAATCAGAAAATTTTGAATTTACGTTGTAGTTTTGATAATTTATTCAGTGCTTACACTAAGCTAAATATACACCATGTACAAGTATTTCCGTGCTTTCAACATATATAAGCAGCTCTTTTGAAATCAGCCAAAAACTGACTGAATTATAATAAATTATTAACAATCTTGTTAACTGTTTCTCAACAATATGTTGTCAACTTTAACTTCAACTTCAAATGTCGGCAACCATATGGGCTTTTAAGTGTTCATTGACGTGCAATCTGACAGTGTTTGTAATATCGGTGATATCAAATTGTTATAACGCAGTTCGTTGATCAAATGTTAACTGCACTACTAAATAGTTGTCATATTGTTTATCAAGTGGATAAAACAAAAATTGTTTTTATTTTTACATTGAACATGTAAATCCTTGACCAAACCAAAAAGAGATGTCACACATACAGATGTTTTGGGTGTTACGTTTTGTGCTGTGGTTTCCCCAAGTAATCCACTTCAAGAAACATTGTACGTGTTTAGAACGACTTGCTCCTTTTTGCAATACGGAAATTATAATCATTTTTGATTTATTTATATAATTTTTTCACCAGGAGAGAAGCAGTTAAAATTTGAAGAATTTCTGTCCATCAGTAAATCAGTAGTTGGTGAAATAGAAGCAGAACCGTATAAAGACTTCATGGAAGCTTTTAAATCATTTGACAGAGAAGGCATGGGGTACATTTCGTTAGGCGAGGTCCGACATATGTTAACAGTGCTAGGTAGGTATGGTATATACTTATACTGTATAATGCATACTGTAAACATATTTAATTTCGCGTGTATTTATTTTCGCGGTATAGGAAATTGAGAATATCCACCGTAGTTAAATTTCCCCTTTTTATAAATATGCAATGTAACACATTACACTTCATATAATTTTCATCCGGTCATAATTTTCGCGCAAAACAAACAACTGCAAAGTAAGCGAAAATATGTACACTGCGAAAATAAATACGTTTACAATATATTTCGTTGTAGTTTAATTATCGCTATATTCGCGGTCCGGTGTATTCCCACGAAAATACAGCATTCATATATAATTGAGACATTCAGTAAACATGAGGTCCTCACGCACTCCATTCCCTTTAATAAGATAAGACCGACCGCGGAAATTTGACAACGCGAATACACTGGGCATCGTCAATCCGCAAAAATTTGACATCACAAAAATAAAGCAATATTCAGAATATATTCACAAAGATGTGGTGTATTTTCAAGTTATAAATAAAAAGCAAAACAAGCCCACTTCATTCCGTTTCAGGATTAAATAAAATTCAAACAAAGTCCGTTTCCAAACCACAATCCTTGAAGCAGAGTAATGTTTTGAAATTGGCATATTAAGTAAAACACGTGAGTTTCCACTGGGAAGTCTGGGTGCCACGGAAGGATAAGCACTTCCTGTTTAGCTAGCTACGAGTGTACACCCGCCACGTAGAAAACGGGTGAATCTGTAAATCATATTGTCAATTTCATTGGCAGGATAATGTTATTTTTCAAGAAAATCACATAATTAAAAAATCTCACAAATAAAAGACTAAATGATATAATTTTTTATCAAATCCAACATTCCAATACCAAGACATTTTAGATTAGCCTGGGGTTTCTGACGTCACAAGATAGCAATGACCAATTAGCCATTTCCGCCAATGCTCCATCAATTAGCCATTTACGTCAATGCTCCATTAACAGTATGCCGCTGACATTTTTCAGGTGCAATAGAAAATAAATCACAAACTCTGTTCTGGACATGAATCTTTTATTTTATTAAACGTTTAATGATTTATTTTTTTATCTTCAGGTGAGAGATTAACAGACGGAGAACTTGATGAAATTATAGAACAGACGGACATACAAAGTGATTTAGACGGTAATATCAAATATGAAGGTAAGTCGTGCGTCATCTTCACAGTCTATCTTCGATAAATTAATTTTTTTGTTTCGAACACCATTTCCCATTATTTGGTCTAAATGACATTTTCTCATCGCTTGGAATCCCATTACACAGAGAGTCATCCAAACATCAGAAATAAATATAAAAATTCATTATAATAAATGGATAATAATTTATTAAACAAAAACGTTGTAACTAAATTTAATCCATTAAGTTATTTCAAGTGGTACCAAGGAAATACAAACTGAACAAATACACATGCATTAAGATCAAGGACTATCTGACTTTAGTTTAACCTTGTTATACCTTTGTTATTTTTAAAATTTGTGGTAAAAATGAAGAAAGTAATTAATCGATGACATTATATAATAAGGTTAAACTGTACTGCAGTTAACTTTTGAAATAACAACAAAATTTCAATGGCTATATTCAGATTGATTTCTAAGCACTTGTTCAGTGATTAAACAAAAACACAACAAAGTGCATTCTTATGAAGTCAAGTTGCTGCCCAAATGTATTTTATAAATCAGAATATGTAATTTTTCAGATTTTATTAAGAAAGTTATGAAAGGACCACCTCTGAAGAAGTAATACACAGTAGGATTAGGATTTATCACAAAGGAATGACAGACATGTAGGATAAATTGTGTGAAATTTGGTCAAAGTTAGTACCTTGCTACTGTTGTGTTGCAGGTACATTTACTAAGAGGCGATTCAATATTGCAAAATTAAGTAGTTTTACATACAAAGTAATATTCAATCTAGTTTCATTTAGAACGGTTGTGGGACGGGGAACTAAAATAAAATACGGTATTTAATATTTCAATAGTTAAGTGTGTTGACTATCTAACCGTTACCAGATATTTTAAAAGATTAGAAAGGATGCAACATTCACCAATTGAGGTGAAAACCGGTGACGTCTAATAGTTCCATCTTTTGTCTTTATTTGGATATAATTATACCACCATAGTTAGCAAGATAATGACATTTTACATTGAATGGTGTTTCTTTCAGATACAGATACATGTTAATAATAAAAATTGACTCATTATTTACGAAATACTAGTGAATAATATTCTATTAAAATTTTCACTATCTAATGCTTTGTTTTTGATCCAGAAATAGGAATATTACCCAAACAGCTGACACCCCTATACGCTCTAGACTATCTCGCAATTCTCAAATATTCCCATTGAAAAATGTGGTTCATACTCCATACACTTGTTTGGAGAATTTGTTCTTTTCTAAATCAAAATGTAATTTTAGCATTTGAATGAATTCATTTGTCAGTAACACCAATAATTGGGGTTTTTGGTGTTTTACGTCCCAGTCAAGAATATTTCAATTATATTTCAAAAGACGCCACTAGCTATAAGCGAAATGGCAGAAATTTTTACCTTTGCAGTGCCCTAAGGCATCGGTTTAGAGGTCTATGTCGAAGGATCCCGTTACTTTCATTTCTCAATACCCTGTGTTGGACAAAAGAACAGTCACTACCTATTTTCAAGTCTTGATTACACCCGGTTCGAACTCACGACCTCCTACATATGGAGCAAGCAGTCTGGCAACTGAGCTATCGTAGTAGCCTCGTTATCAAGAAAAAATTGCGCCAAAACAACAACAACAACAACAACATCTTCAAATTACTGCTTTTATAACCCTCGATATTTCTTCTTGAAATTAATTTTCCGTCGTTGAGTTGTATATGTCAACCTTTTGACTGGCTTTTGTGCACTTCCGATTTATTTGAGGTTTCGGTACTTTATAATCCCCATCTGATTGGAATTAATGGTTTTGTTATGTAAAACATAACCCAAGACAGGCGTAGTCAAAACGTCGTGACGGTAGACGGCCTTGGTATTAGATATTAATTATCTGTAATATGTACTTATAGAGATTAATGTATTGTATCGGATATAAAATAGTTTTCAGTGCTGTTTTCGTCTGTAGTTGTTTTTGCTTATTGCAAAACTAAAATAGAAACGCTTCCAATACAACTGAAATATGGACTTACGGGAACAACAAAAACAATAATAATAATAATGACTTTAGTTTTCGATGGTGGTGGCTTATATAGACCGAGCCAATCTTCGTCATAGATGCTAGTGAAATGTTCTTCTCCTCCTTCTTTAGGAGGCACTTTTGAATTTCTATTAAATGCTAAAACTTATTTTACGCATAGAAACAATTTGTACTGTTACCATGACAACATGGTATAATCAGAGATGTTGCAATGATGTTTAACGGAGTTCGCTAGCGTACCATGTAATAAAAGCCTTATTAGGATAGTAAAACCGTTTTACTTGAAAATCTAAACTTCCAATTTAAAGTAATATAGTTCCATATACAATATAGGATAAAACTTGATACACTGATGAGCTGCCACTTACAGCAGTAAATCTTCACGAAAATGGCAAGACTCAAGTTAGCTTTGTCATTGTGATACACAAAACTATATGACGTCATTAATATTCGTGTGATCATACAAGAAAAATCACTCATAAATACACATGTTGTGGTATATTTTTAGATTGTCAAAGTACTCCTAAACTCATGAACATGACATTTTATTATTAATTATCACTTTGAGATCATTAAAGCGCGGATGAACAATAGCATACGGTTTTTATGTGATTAAGATATTTTGGCGGTTATTCAAATTTTAGAACTGGAAGATAATTAATTGAGCACTTTATTGAGTTGATAAAGTATGTCAATATTGATATCTTCCATTTTGTTTATTTTTTTATCTTGTGGCGTGAAAAGAATTTTGATTTTTAAAATTAAAAAAATTCCCTATATCGCCGTATGTTAATTTATCAATATTACTGTAACCGTCCAAATCTATTAAGTGTTCAGGCCCCGGTTTCACAATCATCCCTTAGCTAAGATTGTCCTTAACTTAAATTTAGGAAATTTTGGTAATCTCTTTTTGGAACTACATGCACTAATAAATATTGTTGTCAAAACTAAATCCAAATGTTTTAATCTTGAGATGATCGTAAAAACTGATAACACCTTAAATTCCTGAATATCTTGAAAATAAACAAAATTATGAAGATTTGAAATTTTGAAAGATGTAAGTTAAAGAAAATATTAGCTAAGGAATGATTGTGAAACTATGACCGGTTTATATTTTATATTCTGCCCTTCCTTTAATATATACAAGTGTGTTGTGATGTTTTTGTTATTGTCCCAGATAACCTCTAACCTTCTGCCATTCGTTACTTCTACGTTTTTATGAAATACACATGTAATACCGTTCAAAGTAGCATTTAATATTTCTTACGAGAACCAAACGCAGTGAAACCAAGTAAGGCACAACGAGAACCAAACTAATCCCTGGGAAAATAAATCCGGACATTATGCATTCGACAATAGTCTTGTATATAATTGTCGTGTGATCAAACATGAACCGGATCTAAACTAAATTGAGTTTCAGTAACCCTATTTCGGTCCACACACACCTAAAACAAAGATAAATTATTTGTATAATAGTATCTGAAAAATTTCGACATGTCGTCTACATACAGGGACAGCAGGATATCCAATGGTTTCTAGGACCAGTTATTAGTTACATAATAATTGTCATGTGAAATCATTTCAAACAAGCATCATTTATCGATAAAACATATCATTGGCAATAAACAAAAGAGCAAAGAACACGAAACGATAAACAACGAAAATAAGACAGAAAAAACCATAGAATAAACATATGTTGATAGGCTCCCGACTTTGAACGCTCACTGGCATGGTATTCAGTAATGTGGTTTAGATACTATATAGGAGTTGTACAGACCCAGGTAATGTAAAACCAATGGTCTATAATCAAATTGTGAAATAATTCGACTAAATGAAAAATAGGATTTTCCATGAATTTCTTAGAATTTCTCCCCGCTCCCAAAAAAGGTACAAAATTAGTCATATTTGACATCATTTCAATGTGACATCATATATGTGTTCAATACCTACACAAAAAGGGACACTCAATATACAATCTAAGACAACATTCAGATTTAGGCATAATAATTACGTGATGATTACCTAGTCCTATTTAAGTTTTATTTTAACCCCCTATGCAAGAAAAAAATCAAAAACTAAAGTGACATGAAATGTCAAAAACGGTGATGTATTATACAAGAGGGCCATAAAGCGTGACATGTTTATGCAATCAACGGCGCGTAACGAGAGTTACATTAGTGGAACGTTCTTCTATAAATATATCTTAGCAATTAAGACCGCTTAAAACAATGAAAGAATTAACGGTGTTACTAGAAAATGCTTTTAATTCTAGTCAATATAGGTATAGAAATTATGTTATAGTTTTTGTCTCGTGTTGTTTTATACCGTAAGACCTTGGATATCGGAAAAAAGTTATAAAAAATAGAACTAAAAAAATAATATTGGAATTGTTTGTTTTTGTGTAAGAATTATTAGCGGATATATTAGTATTCTATCAGAGTAAATACGTTTTGTTCATTGGTCTTGTAACTCATCTTATCGTGGATTCTAAAGTGCGCAAAAAACTGTCAGTACAAAATTATGTTTTTAAAAACAAAACAGCGTTTTTCCAATGGATGAATATTTTAAATTTTGTCTGAATCACATAAATATGATGTAGTGGTTTTTATAAATTATAAAACATCCCACACAGAGAATTTTTCTATAATGGATCAGAGAAGATGGATATCATTCTTTGACAATGTTCCGTCAACTGAATACCAGTACCAGAGGCGACCACTTCCACCACTCCCAGCCCCGGCGTATGAAGAGGACCCACCGGATTTACAGCAACACAGGATTAGCATCAAACAGGTAAAATAGCTAACAATTTAAACTTTTTACAAACACTTCTAGTAAAGTAAATTCTTTATTATGCCTTACGACACATATGCTCAAAATAAACATTACAAATACAATGTCAAGATGATGGAGGATACATTCTGAATAATTTTACAAACATATTTAAATCAAATAACACAATAATACATGTTAATAAAATAATTGGTAACGTGATTTTCAGTCATGTTTCGTTTTGTGTCTCTGGTCCTTATTTACATTTAATCACAATGTCTTCAGTGTCTAAATGTTTCTTCCTTTCCAACGTATGCTCTTGTTCACTAGTGAAACTTTTCCGGCGTACCTGGCCTTATGTCCGTATTGAATAATCTTAAGATAAAATTTAAACAAACTAGAATTTAGAACTGTACCTAATTAAAGTAACCCATTCGTGTTAATAAAAAAATACAACATTCTAATCAATGTCCGAATCACAATCCAGAAGCAAAGTAAAAACTTTGAAACTGACATGGTTAGACACGTGACCTTTCACCGGGAAGTGAGACCGGGTGCTCCGGAAGGTCAAGCACCTACTGTTAAACTAGCTACATTCGCCACGTGTTATAAAAATTGAGTGAAAGGAACATTGAACAATGGGACGCCAAATATATCAGGACAATCCTTTACGCGGACACATCACAACTGCTAACGATCTGGGTAACGGAGCGTTGGACAACCGGACCCAGAACGATAAATTGTTTCTCCTTTTGTAAACCTTTCAAGATCGAATCTAAATATATGATGGCGTTGAACCTTGTCTGTATATATCCTGGCACAAATTCTAGTACACTATTTCCTTCTTGTTAACTATTTCCGTTTTGCCTACACAAATTGACATTTAACACAAGGACGTTTTTATTACACGTATTTAAATTTAACCAATTAAACTATTTAACTTGACATGATTTTGAACATTTTGACACACTAAACACTGTCTTTGTATTTTCCTTCTGTTTTTGTTGTTTGTCAGTTTTAACCTACAATTAAAGATCATTTTTACAGCAATTACATTTATAATGAAATCCTTTGATATAAAATATATGATACATGTGCACCGAGGAACGAGCACCTGCCTGATGAACCTACAACTAAGTATCAGAATATGTGTAATCCTCTGTTTTTGATCACTCGCATTTAATATCTAAATACATGTATTCTGTTTATTTGTCATTTTCATCAAAATTAAAAAGTTAAGTATAGTATACGTAGCATGCACTTAGCATTAGGTAGTGATAAAAAAAATAAATAATGGTTCACTCAGTAAAATAATGTAAAAATTATAAATATCAACTTAATTGTCAAATGCAAAAGTCTTTTTTTGTAGATAAACTTATAAACTAAGTCAGAATTAATCGTTCAATGTATTGCCTTAGTTGGATTTTGTAAAACACATTTTGGTCATTTTGATCTAATTTCAACATATTAAAACTATTTTGATTTCCACAATTTTGTCGGAGCACTTCTGATATGGTATTTCATTCCGAAACAGCCGTCTAGTGCTGCAAAATTTAAACAGGCTTACTGTTTGTTTACCCTATTTCATGGAAACCAAGAACTTAAATATCTTTAGATTTTCAATGAGACAGATACAGTAATTCATTAACTTACATGAGCCTTGTCGTTGCTAAAATCCTTATGTCAATCTAATCCATGCATTATAACTCTTTTAAAACACCAAAATGTATTTTGGATGGGTGTTTACAATGGTAATTTTTTGGACAAAATGGGGATGTTTTTCGTGTGACGCAATGATGGCGGAAAAAAATATTATTTACGTACACCCCGCTATTTTGTACAAAACATTTACCCGATGTAAACACCCATCCGAGCTATATTTTATCGTATAAAATGACATATATAAAGCAAGGATAGGATTAATACGGGGATTTTTAGTTAGGGCTCGGCTCATGTAAGTAAATGAATTACTGATTTGTATCCGTCCTATTGAAAATCTAAAGATATTTGAGTTCCTATTTTCTATGATATAGGGTAAACATACAGCAGTAATAATAAGTTAAATAAGGCAATATGACAAAGGTTAAAAATGCAACACGATCATCGATTTTAATCAGACAAAACTGACTTTTACAGCGATAAAAACAAATTGAAAATTCAAAATGAATAACTGCAAACTGCAGTTTGACATTTGTCAATAATTCTTTATATTCAATATATTATTATTTATTTATTTTAGAAAATAACATTTCGATTGTATGTGTGTTTTTATGTTATCATATTTCCGCTTTAAATACGGTGACTGACTAGATGAACTTTTCCAATCAAACATGAAAAGCATGGCGTTTTATGCCAATCAAAACAAAATACAGAAATGTAACTTATTGGCCATACTTATACAGTTTTAATTAAAGAAGTAACAAAGAAACCAGTCAGAGTCAAACTAGGACAATTTATATGTTATGAAACACTTCTGCATTTATGATTGTTTCTATGAAAACTCAAGTTGGCATTAAGCACAATAAAGTTTTTAAACTAAATCATTAAAACAGTCCAACCTGCATTAAAGGCCATTTTTACCTGATTGTAAAAGCCAGTAAAATTTATTCCGAATAGCTCTTTATTTGTATTATTTGTAACCCGAATATAGCATTAATCCAGGAGCCGATACATTGTATTGTCAGATAAACATTGTTAATCAAAATTATCTGCTTCTTAAATTTTACACTTCCTCAAAAACTAAGCTATGCTTTATCTTTTAAAGTATTGACTTAGGTTGATGTAGAATATATTTTGGTCCTTCATTTTTTGGCATTTCTACATTTAAAAAATATTTTGATTTCACAATTTTGGTCGGTGCACTACTTGTGAGTAATCTTATGTCGAAACGATCTATTGCTACAAAATAAAACCGACTTAGTAATAATTTGAGCACATATATAAGGGCCATTTGTCCATAAAGACAACTTTCAATGATTTCATTGGGTGGTCTTTATAGACAGGTTTGACTGTATGGGCAGAATTGTGAGAATAGCAAATGCCTCCCAATATCTATAAATCACTCGAGCACGAAAGTAGGTCAAGTGCAATGAAAGAAAAGATTTCAAAACTATGTCTTGAATACCCGATTTTCAATCAGAATTCTTTATTTGCTCATGTGACAGTACCACGGAAACAAAACTGAACAACACATCTACACAAACCAACGATTGGCCATATTTCATTAAAATCAACCCATCAATGTCTAGGAAACACAAATAGCAAATAAATAATATAATATAGGCCTAATACAATATAAAATAATAAAATATTCTAAAACATCAGATTAAGAACTAGAAGTTTCTCATATTGTTATTGATGAGTGTCTCTGTGTCAATGATTGCAATGAATATACAAATGCATTTGACGTTCCATATTTCCATGTTCCTTTCACTCAATTCTGATTACACACGTGGCGAGTGTAGCTAGCTAAACAGGAGGTGCTTACTCTTTCGGAACACCGAGTCTCTCTTCCCTGATGGAAGTTAACGTGTCTAACCTAACTTGTCAGCTCCAAAGTTTCTACTGTTTTGTCTGAATTGCGATTTAGACACGGATTAGTAAGTTTGTTTTTGATTACAAAAGCAGCAATGGAGATACATTGTTACTCTGAGTTCAACGAGTAGGGTCTGAAAACGCATGTACTTAAAACATAAATTTGTGTAAAACAAAATTTAGAAATTTACAGCTGAATATAGTATGAACTTGAATAAACAGGAACCACCTGCTAAGTAAAACCATATTTTACCTAAAATGGCATTTATGAATAGGTTCTTGTGACATCGTGACAAAAAGTTTGGTATATGTGTGACCTTTGACCTTATCATACTTAATTTCAACTTCATGCAGACATATGTAGCTGTTTTTGTAATTGCTAACGCCCCTATTTAAAAGTAACATTTTATAATTTAAATGTCTTGATATAGTGTTCCAGAATATTATTCATCATTAATTAGTTGACGTAATTCATTATTATTTAGTTTTTAAACGATACTTCTAAAGTTTTGGGTGGTATTGAAAAATTAAACATTTATGAGAAAATGCATTATAAGCTCTCAGTCTTGATCAAAGAGATTTTTTTAAAATAATTTGTTGACTTTCAATAAGAAAAGTAAAATTCAGCAATAAAATTTCACATAATTTTTTAAAACTCTCCAGGAGGCGTTGTCTGAAAGTACTAGCATTTCTGTTTAACGATTTCAAAATAATCCTAATGAATCATACAATCAAAAACAAACATACTAATCCATGTCCGAATCACAATCCAGAAGGAAAGTAAAAACATTGGAACTGACAAATTAGGTTAAACACTTGAATTTCCACCAGGGAAATGAGGACGAGTGCTCCGGAAGGGCAAACACCTCCTGTTTAGCTAGCTAAACCAATCGTATGTATATAACAGATTATACATTGGTAGATGAAGCAAGACATCTCAAAACACTGGTCTTTATATAGAAGTGATCAGGTTTTACTGAATATTAAACCAGTAAAAAGTGATTTGTTGAAATTCAAACACTAAGCGTAACATGTTGGACCAAAGGCTGTTATTATTAACAGTTGTTATCATTATCCTCAAATCATGCCCCAAGGCTGGATTACATTACGGGCTCTCTTATTCTCCTTGTTCAACTTGAGTATAGTCATGAAACATTCTAATTATCATGGCATTTCATGTAACCACAATCTGATTATGTGGCTAGAAAGAAAAAAAATGCAAAGGTAACTAAATCCCACATGACCTTGAACTTTTCATATGTGGTTGAAAAGTTTTGACATTATTGTTGCCTTTAACAAAGAAAGTTTAGCTCTTCAGTTTGAGTCCAAATGAATTTGCAGAGCTTAAAAAAAGACGCGTCTTAAAATTTTGTTACATTTTGAAACACCTATATGTGGCTGAAAGTTTTGAAATTATTGCTGCCATTAATAAAGAAAGTAAAGCTCTTCAGTATCAGTCCAAAATATTTTGCAGAATTAAAAAAGACGCGTTTTCAAATTTTGTTACATTTTGAAATAGAACTCGTTTTTAATGCTTTCAATCAAAATTTAAGTAATAAATTTTCTGATAATCTTAATTTCTTTAAGTTGTGGTTTGACAGTTACTTCTATAAGTGATGTATATCTTGTTTATTTATGTATAATTTATGATGTAATTTAAGTGCAAATTAAAATTCTGATCAATCTTAAATAATTCTAAAAAACCCAAAAATTACATAAAAAAAAGATGATAAACCATGCATATAAAACATTTATTTAAGTTTTATAAGTTAATTCTTCATACGTTATATCTGTGTTCGAGGAAAGGATAGTTTCGTGTCTGACTACATATCGTGGTATGTTTATATTCAGCATTTTATACCTTTTCATTATTTTGTCTTGTCTTTTTTGTTTTTTTTCTAAGACACCACCTTTTCATTCTTTTGTCTTGCCTTTTTTGTTTTTTATTCTAAGACACCACCTTTTCATTCTTTTGTCTTTCTTTTTTTGTTTTTTATTCTAAGACACCACCTTTTCATTCTTTTTTCTTGTCTTTTTTGTGTTTTATTCTAAGACACCATCTATGTATACTGTATTCAATATTTAATATGTATACACTACATACCTACCTATCTTCGTTTTAGTGGAGCATAAGGCGAGGCACAAATATCTCCACTTCGTCCTATTTGAGGTATCGCTCTCTGCCGTTACCCAACTTAGCCAGCCCATATCATTTTTTTTCTTTCTCTGTTGTTCTTCTCTAGGTCTCTCTTGGTCTTCCTCTCTTTCTTTTTCCTTCTGGAGCCTAGGTCAATGCATTTTTTTATTTTCATTGTTTCCTTTCCTTAATATATGCCCTATATATCTTCATCGCCTCGATTTTATTGTGTTTTCTACTGATGTTGCTTGTGTTCTTTCTCTTAGCTCTTCATTTGTTATTCTGTTAATATGTATATATTTAGGACTAATAGCCCGTTTTTTATTTATACAAATACATGTAAATATTATTGTCAATTATTATAGATCTAAAGTTATTTCATGATTGTTTAATAATTCTACATTCACACTTTAATCGGCCCATCAGATTGTATAATTCACTTTGTTCTATAAAAACCAACTAGCATACTACTTCTTCTAAGGAGAGTGGTTTATATAAGAGTTTCACTCTTGTTCCGGAATCCTTTAATGTTTGTATTTTCGGAAAGAAAAAAATCCATAAACAATCGCTCAAGTAACAAGCTGATATGTTGAGCGCGTATTTATCCGTGCTTGTCTGTCGCTCTGTGTGGTGTCATTTTGTTTTCGTCTACTGGGGAAACATTTTGCTTTGTATTCCGACAGAGTTGGGGACAATCTATATTTAATACATTGTAATCTTTTGTAGGATGTTCTTCCTGAAGTTAAGAAACAAAGACATAGGAGTCAGTCATCAAAGAGTAGCGACAAACAAAAGAACAAAAACAAACTGGAGCTAACAGAGACATCAGTGGTGTTGACATTGTCTATAAGAAATGAAAACCAAGCAAAAAGAATGAGAAATATGCAAAACGGGTTTAAAGACAATTCTGTGCCACAGGACAAAAAACGAATCAGTACATCGTCGAATGAAGAATCGAAGAATTCCAATAGCGAACTTATCAATCGACAATCTAAAAGACGTCGACGTCGACGTCGAAGAAATGTCTGTATCCTACCCATGTTAGTGTTGACGGCGGTTATATTAGCCGGATTAATTACGGCTGTAACTGTTATTTTTATTTCACCTCCAGGTAAGTTCGATTTATTTATTTATTATTTATTAATTTATTTATTTATTGTTATCATTTTTTGCCTATGATCTTTACGTAATGTCTGGCCTCGATTTCAGAATCATTTCCTCAATCGGACAAATTTAAAATCTGAATAGTTTTGTTAGTTTTCAAGATTTTCACAAATTAAAAACTGGAAGAAGACAATTGGAAGCTTATAATATATTTTTATTAAAATTTTGTTGAAAAAACAAAGTAAAATATTTAAGTTAAGGAAAATCATATTTAAGGAATGATTTTAAAACTGGGGCCTGTTGTTGTTGTTTTATTCAGATACGTATTGTTAATGAACGTATCTTTAATCAAGTCTGAGATTTTGTAGTTTACAAAGGATACGAATTTACTTAGTACCGACGAATTTTATTTTTTTCTACATAAAACTTATTCAGCTGGAAAGGTCAACAGACCCACCCAGGATCTCTGCACGATTATTAACCTTGATTTTAAAAAAAATAAAATATTTTTAATTCCTAGAATATTTAAATAAGCCACAGTTATTTAAGTAAGTGTAATTAATTTCTGTAATTATTCATCAATGTTATAATGCTGTTAACGTTTTTATTAACTTTATAGACATTTATGTTCGCCGTGTTCTCTTTAAGTTATTTAGAAAAGTCCTAACACGCCCCATCAATCATAATCTATGTCTCCTTAACTTGACCAAATTATAATTTGATTTATAAATATGACAAAGGTCTGTTATTAAAAACATTGTTCCAAAGCTCTTAACATACATTCTACATTACTATATAATTATAATTATAGATATTAGTAAAGGTAATCAAGAAACACAAAATGAAAATGATATTGTAACATATTGAAAAAACTATCAATGTAGAGGGGGCTATAGGTAATGCTGTTCACTACATAGTTAGTACTATCATCTCCTATTTGTTTGTAGATGGTGGTATAGTCGGTAAATAATTATAAGGTCTATTTACTTTACATAGATTTAGTACTAGACACCTCTTGCCGCGTTATGAAAACTTGTGGCACATTTTATTTGTGCCTCAAATGTTGTGAAAAGCCATACAAAAATTAATGATTCACTGATACGTTATTATGCGTGAACAAAACAATGATTATCACAAAACAGGACAAGAAATTACATTGAAAAATATAGCATCCTCGGTAATTTACACTATTCTTAATATATCCCAAAAATTGGTTCTAAGAGCTTGCATTAAGTTGTTGAGTACTGATTTTGGTGACTTCAGTAGTAACAACAGAAGTATCCAAATTTCTATGGTCCCTCTGTAGGTCCCCAAATCTTAAGTTATAATTACAGTATGGAATGAAACCATGTTTCCCATTGTGAATTCATTTAATCATGAAACTGTCTAGAAATTGCGCTTGTAGTGCTATAACTTTCATTGCCATGCAATGCAACCTGAATTTCGAGGGCTAGCTTATCGAAAATGATACAGATGAATCTTACTTGCAATTTCGATAATAAGTGTGAAAATAGGGCACAGAATATTGTTCAGAATGAAATGAAATTGAAGATGTTTATCACTTTGTTTTAATGCGTCCATAATTTTTAAGTATTCGTAATCAATATATAAAGAAATATTACTGGGTTCTTCCATCTGTTTTCAAGCTAGTTCAACTTTTTAGTATTCAAAATTCAAAACAATCAAAGTATTTATTGGAAGAAAGTTGCTAAGAAAATCTTATGTCACTAATTATTATTCTACTTTCATATGTATTTTCAATAGACAATACTAACAATGTATAACGTAATATTTATTTATATAAATTCTCCCATGTAAATATTATTATTTTTGTTTGTTTATTGTTTGTACTTTTCAAATTTTATGTTTGCCTATGAGTTGTAAATTATGGCTAAATAAAGAATATGAATATGAGTATGTTGTTTTGAACCACGCTTAACCCCTACTCCGACAAATTGCTTTTAAAAGCATCCGATATCAAAACAGCATATACTATGTACAGGATATTGCGGACACAAACTAAGCTCTAGTGACGGTTTTTAAAAAAAAATCTATTTTGCTCTAAACAGAAGTAAAATTGATGTTTGCTTGTTAAAATTATTTTGGTCCTTTGTATAGATTTTCAATGGTCCAAGCACTACTGATGAGTAAATATTTTCCGAAACGGCCATCCAGTGCTGTAAAATAAGCACAGGTATAATACGTAATTTAACTCCCGAGGGTATCATAACTTTTGTAATGTCTATTGTCTACTTAAAATTTGAAAATCCTCAAAAACTAAGGTATACTTCCCCATGCAAAGTATTTCTTTAGCTAAATTTGGTTAAATATTTATTGGTCCTTTTGGGTAGCTTTTCAACTCCTTGGAGAAAGTGTAGTTTCACAATTTTGGCCCAATCACTACTGATGAGAACATATATTCCGAAACGGTCATCTAGTGCTGTAAAATTCACAATGGTATTGCATGTAATTGTTTTTAAAGATGTTAATGTGTTTTGACCATGGTTTGACCTTGTCTAATAAATCAATTTGAAGGAAATCAAGCTAAAATTAGCAGCATTTCTTTAAATCGAAGGACTTGTCTAGACGCCCGTATTTCTGAAGAAAATCGTTTTTTCATGATACACGTAAAATCTTAATGACTTTAAGTAAACAGAAAAACAACATTTGGGTCATGTTGTAAATTCAGATATTATTATTTACTACGGACACATGAGGATTATGCAAAATTGCAAATGTTTTATAGATATTTTTTGTGGTGATTATAAAACCACAGCACATACATGTCTATCTTGTGGTCTAACAAGTACAATCGTGAAGATATTTCACAAATTACACAATAAAACAGATAATTCTGCACATGATAATTAATTTAATTTAAGTTTTATGCTTATCAAATGCTAATTTAATTATAATATGCAAAATTAACTTATATTTAGAATTTTTTGGAACTTATCTCCAGCAGTTTTTGAATTTATTAAAAAATTATACCTGTCGTAAATAAGCGCGAATTTTGTATACATAGTGTTGAATTATAATTAAAATCAAAAAGATGCACGTGTATACTTATTTTTGTGCAACAGACAACATTATGATAGTTATTCATATTTTATTCCAAGTTTATGTTTATGTCAATTAGATTTTGTAAATAAGCGCGCGATTTGTATACATAGTGCAGAATTATAACTAAATTAAGCAAAAAATATGCACATGCAGACGTTAATTGATGTTATTTATTAATATTTATTTAAAGAATTCACGTTTCTATAATGTAGATTTGAACGGTTTTTGTGATCGAATGTTTGGCATTCACCTTAACGGCTGATATCATATATTTCTCCATTGTTATAAAATCGTCGATCTGATTTAACAAGAAGCATGGCGACATTTATTTTCTAATGGAAAAAGTCACCGAAAAACACTCGAAACAGGAAACGAAATAACAGAAGAATGAAAATTTATATATATGACCCAATGATAACCCTTTTGTGTTGATAAGGCAGAATCAATGTTGTGCCCTGTTGATTAGAATTAATATTTAAAACTGGTGGTCCTAAAGTCAAAGAAAATACAGAAACCCTGGTTGTAATGTCCATCACTAGTACAAATATGTAACATGTGAGGTTTGAATCATTTACGTAACACGTGCATGTGTATGTGTGTGGCAAATTTATGCATGTAAAGCACATTGTCTGTATTTACAATTTTTGTACATTTTACTTAAATAAATAAAGCCTTTTGAAGCTTGTTGTTTGAATAGTAATTCGATATAATATTTATACATTTATCTATTACAGAACAATAGTAATTCGATATAATATTCATATATTTATCTATTACAGAACAATCAAAATCATCAGACGAAAAACCTGAATTCTGTGAGTATATCTACATGTGTTATCATTCCATAACATTAATATACCTGTTTGTTTATCTGGATTGAAATATATTATTATATATGATACCAGTTTTAATTTGACAACACTTGACGGCTATTTCGGACACTGAATACAATTCCTAATCAGTAGTGATTGAAACAAAAACATGAAACCAAAATTGTTTTTAAGATGTTGAACAGATACCCAAATGACCAAAATATATAAATTAACCAAATTTTGCCAAGGAAATACTTGGTCTGAGGGAGTATACCTTAGTTTTTGAGGAATTTCAAATTTTGACTAGCAACAAATTTTAAATATTTGATATTATAATACATGAATATAAAGACCATTAATGACTATTATTATTCATTTCTCCTTTAAAACTAAAAGGAATCATTACTCTATATGATTTTTTTTCAAATTCTCATACATTTTGGAATCCAAATGATGGAAAGCAAACATATCAAGTCCATAGTAGTTTTAACATAAAATTAAGTATGGTTTGAATGCTTGACTATATTTACTCTATCGCCAGTAAACTGAAACTTAACGGAAATGTTTGACCCTCCTGGTTTCTTATATCTTATCAGCAGTGATGCCAAACCAGTAGTTGTATCTCTGTGATTAATTGAATTAAAAACATCAATTTTAATTTACAAGGCTAAAGTTCACTGTCCGTAGAGGGCAGCTTCCAAATTAACTCAAACTGGTATGTGGTATTTACAACTATATAATTGATCGAGTGATGACTTAACTTCACAGAAGGTTACGTATTGTACTACAAATAAAGCCCTGATATCATCATCTACCTCAAAATAATGAACGTATAGTAAGTGAGTAATACTTCTACATAAAACAATATAGAAGTTCAGCTCAAAGAGTACGTCAATTCTTCTGAAACCAATGCACCAATTTAAACAAAAATTGGAGTGGAAATTTCCCTAGGTGGCACAGTTTAAATTTTGCATAGAGTTCGAGTATTAATATTATATAATTGCATATTATACCAGTTTTAATTTAACAAGTCCAATAATGTTAGTTCAACTGGTCTTATGTCATGGCAAAGCATGTGTGCGTCATTGAGTGCGTAAACCGGACTAATATAAACCAAATTTGGCGTAAAAGGTTCTTAAGGTGGAACAGATCACAGTTTGCATAAATGAACTTCCTGTGATATCCAAGATGGCCACAGTTACAAATATTTTATTGGGTCGTTAATAGCGGAATATGCAAACAGTAGCATTGACATGGATTTCATGGAAAATTATTATAGACAATTCCCACACAGCTATCTCTTCTTGGTCAAATTGAAGCTTATTGATTTAGATGTGGAGCAACTTTTAATTGTGTGTAGTTCAAATAACCATGATCGTCTGAAAGTCAAATACATGTACAACTTTCGCCAGGAGATCGATTACTTTGTAGCCATGTTTAATGGTGGTATCAAATATTTACTTTGTTGCTATGGCAATGGTTAATTATGGTATTTTATTTACTTTGTTGCTATGACAATGGATAATGACGGTATTTATTTATTTTGTAGCCATGGTAATGGGTCATGTAGAAATGAGAATTCTAAATAAAGACTACAACAAAGATATGAATAACAAAAGTAGTGAGAGTTATACATTATTTACAGTCCCTTTATGTCAAACGGTAAGTCTGCAGTTTTAACTAATAATGCCAGAATAAAATGAGTACCAATATTTACCAAGATACTTCAAACACGCCAATGAAAAACACCACTGTGTTTAAAATTACTTTACTTCCGTATAATGTTCAATGCCATTTAAATCAATTACAAACATACCAATCCATGTCCAAATCACAATCTCAACAAGAGGCCCATGGGCCTGATACGCTCACCTGATAACTAATGGCTAGCTGATAGATTTAACGAACACATAAATACTAAACCCCAAGACTTTTTTCTTTACATCATGATAACCAGTGTATCAATACCTACAACATTCTAATATACATGCCTATACAAAAAATTTATAGTATTCGAAATAATTAACCATTTTGGTATTGTTTTGCATCAGTGACCTTGACCTTTGAACCCATGTCCTTTTTCTATACATCAAAATGATCGTTGTATCGATACCTACAACATTCTAATATACATGCCTAAACAAAAAGTTTATAGTTTTCGAGCTAATTAAACATTTCCGTATTGTTTCGCATATGTGACCTTGACCTTAGAACCCATAACCTTTTTCTATATCAAATGATATAGATACATCTATCAACATGATTGTTGTATCAATACCTACAACATTCTAATATAAATGCCTATACAAAAAGTTTATAGTTTTCGAGATAATTAACCATTTCGATATTGTTTTGCATCTGTGACCTTGACCTTTGAACTCATGACCTTTTTCTATACATCAAAATGATCGTTGTATCAATACCTACAACATTCTAATATATATGCCTATACAAAAAGTTTATAGTTTTTGAGATAATTAACCATTTTGGTATTGTTTCGCATCTGTGACCTTGACCTTTGAACCCATGACCTTTTTCTATACATCAAAATGATCGTTGTATCAATACCTACAACATTCTAATATACATGCCTATACAAAAAGTTTATAGTTTTTTAGATAATTAACCATTTCAGTATTGTTTCACATCTGTGACCTTGACCTTTGAACCCATGACCTTTTTCTAGACATCAAAATGATCGTTGTATCGATACCTACAACATTCTAATATATATGCCTATACAAAATGTTTATAGTTTTCGAGATAATTAACCATTTCGGTATTGTTTTGCATCTGTGACCTTGACCTTTGAACCCATGACCTTTTTCTATACATCAAAATGATCGTTGTGTCAATACCTACAACATTCTAATGAACATGTCTATACAAAAAGTTTATAGTTTTCGAGATAATTAACCATTTCGGTATTGTTTTGCATCTGTGACCTTGACCTTTGAACCCATGACCTTTTTCTATACATCGAAATGATTGTTGTGTCAATACCTACAACATTCTAATATACATGCCTATACAAAATGTTTATAATTTTCGAGATAATTAACCATTTCGGTATTGTTTCGCATCTGTGACCTTGACCTTTGAACCCATGACCTTTTTCTAGACATCAAAATGATCGTTGTATCGATACCTACAACATTCTAATATATATGCCTATACAAAATGTTTATAGTTTTCGAGATAATTAACCATTTCGGTATTGTTTTGCATCTGTGACCTTGACCTTTGAACCCATGACCTTTTTCTATACATCAAAATGATCGTTGTGTCAATACCTACAACATTCTAATGAATATGTCTATACAAAAAGTTTATAGTTTTCGAGAAATTTAACCATTTCAGTATTGTTTCACATCCGTGACCTTGACCTTTGAACCCATGACCTTTTTCTATACATCAAAATGATCATTGTATCAATACCTACAACATTCTAATATACATGCCTATACAAAAAATTTATAGTTTTTTGAGATAATTAACCATTTCGGTATTGTTTCAAATCTGTGACCTTGACCTTTGAACACATGACCTTTTTCTATACATCAAAATGATCGTTGTATCAATACCTACAACATTCTAATATATATGCCTATACAAAATGTTTAATTAACCATTTCGGTATTGTTCCGCATCTGTGACCTTGACCTTTGAACCCCATGACCTTTTTCTATACATCAAAATGATCGTTGTATAGATACCTACAACATTCTAATATACATGCCTATACAAAAAGTTTATAGTTTTCGAGATAATAATTATAATCAGAGGTAAAAAAATTAGGTCACGACCTTCACAATCGAACTTGACCTCATTTTGAAGATACTAACAAGAAGATGTCAAAACTGAAAACTCCATGTCATTATCTGGTCAAATAGTCAAGTTATAACAATTTGAAGCTAGTTTACGATTTTTTCAAAATTAAACGCAAAAACGCGTAACCTATTTTTTATCCGAATTTCACAAAATGAACAAACTATAGGCTTAAGACGAAGAGAAGCAAAATATCACATCAGATTTTTTCTCCAATCAGTACTTTCGGAGAAGAAGATTTTTTAAGATTTTTGCACCCCTAGGTCACCTTGACCTAGTTATGGTAGCCATAGCAACGCCACGAACAAATCTGAATTGCACCGGCCCATATATACTTCTGACAAAGTTTCATCAAAAACTGTCCAGTAGTTTCAGAGGAGAAGTCGAAAATAGGTGTTAACAACGCACACACGCACACACGCACATACACACGCTGCGCTATGCCATAAGCTCACCTGACCTTCGGTCAGGTGAGCTAAAAATGAAGTAATCAAAAACAAACATACTAATCCATATCCGAATCACAATCCAGAGGCAAAGTAAAAACTTTGGAACTTACAAGCTATACACGTGAACTTCCACCAGGGAAGTGAGGCCGGGTGCTCCGGAAGGGTAAGCACCTCCTGATTTGCTAGCTACACCCGCCACGTGTGTAACCAAAATTGTGTGAAAGGAACATGGAACTATGAGACGTCAAAAATGACAGGGCAATCCTGGACACAGAGACATCAAACTTATCAACAATACTGTAAAGATGGCTATAAAACTTTTTGAGGGCCTTGATAAGCCTAGGCTTGCAATATCCCTGAGTCAACAATTTATTTAGAAGCATTTGTAACCCAGGGATATTGTAAGCCTAGACTTATCAGTGCCATTAAAATAATTATGGGCGCCATCACAGTATTGTTGATAAGTTTGATGTATCTGCGTCAAGGATTGTCCTGGATATTTTTGATGTCCTATAGTTCCATGTTCCTTTTGATTACATACATGGCGGGTGTAGCTACTAAACAGGAGCACCTGGCCTCACTTCCCTGTTTGAAGTTCACGTGCTTAACCTAACTTTCAAAGTTTTTACTTTGCTATTAAATTGTGCTTCGGATATGGGTTAGTATGTTTGTGTTTTATTTTTCTGGTTTGATATTTAATCTGAAAATGTCAGGGTTCAAGTTCTGGACCCATGCAATGAAATGGACGTAGATAAAATGGGGCATGCAACATCTACATTAAAAGTCGTTCTGAACTGAACAGTCTTTGTTGTTCATCTAATATTGTCTATGATGGACTATAAATGTTACCTGCAGTATGTCACATGTTAAATGTGTCCAACTGTCAGAAAACTGTTAATGTTGCATTGCATTTACGTCATAGTGTAATTTACATTTTAAATTTATACGTGTCAATCTCAATTTTTAACTGAATTTTACAAGGTTGTTATTTTCAAGAGTAATGGCTATAAAATGGTTGTTTTCTTTGTTCTCTCCGAGTAAATTGCAACATTTATTATTCGAAATAATATTTAAACCTAAAACAGATCGTGTATGTTACCAAAGGAAAAACAAACACATGTCATAATTTCAGTTTCACTGTATTTATGTTTTTGCCTTTTTTCGAACTAGTCGTAAAATAATTTGAATGGTTAAGAGTCTGGACCTCATTTTGCCATGATGTATAATGTCAATTAATAAATAAATGTTAATTGTTGGTATTATTTTAATAATTTTTCCATGCGTTTTATTGTTAACCCATATTTGCACTTCATTAATCTGAATAAATTGTATTTGAGATGTCATGAAGACCGCTTAGATGAACAGTTCCAATCAAAGCTGAGATGAAAAACTAAGTTATTAGTTTGTGTACAATATCACCCATGGTTCTATTTGGTTTATATTATAAGCTGTTCTGGACTATCAATCAAAAACAAGCGTACTAATCTATGTCCGAATCACAATCCACAAGCAAAGTAAAAAGTTAGTCAGGTTAAACACGTGAACTTCCACCAGGGAAGTGAGGCCGTGTGCTCCGGAAGGATAAGCACCTCATGTTCATCTAGCTGTACCCGCTATCAAACATTTTACAGAAGAACCTTTTTTATTTAGATTGATTTATATGCCATAATGTTGTTTTATTTTGTTTTTAGGTAAATAATCTATTTTTACTGAGTAATTACTCTGATATTTATTATGGTTGTACAGTGACACAGTTGAGGTGAGTACATGCATGTGTGTCATACTGGATGTTAAAACATTGTTCATGTGTGCGTGAAAATTATTCAGAACGGGTGTTGATTTCAAACAATCTACATGTATAGTTTAAATAAAAAAAACCATAACAATCCATGTTCAAATCACAACCCCAAAGCAAAATATCCCAGTGCTTTTCAGGAAAAATACATTTATCTGAAAATTGCTGAGTATCTTAACGCGGTATCAGCATGCAAATGAAAAACAAACAAACATATCAGTTCTTGTTAAAACCACAATTTAAAAGTTAAAAACAGAGTTTTAACTTAGCACATTTATATGAATACGTGAACTTCAATCATGGAAGTGCAGTTTTAAAATGTGCATGCATACATTCTACTTCATACGGAAAAAGAAATAAACAGCCAGCAAATGTGCACAGTTTGTGCCCATTGATATACCACTTGTGTATTGAAAAATTAAAACAACAAACATGTTTTCTATAAAACTAATAAAACTAGCAGTTTTAAAGAAAATAATAATTTAAATTTCTAAGAATGTTTTACAAATCCGTGGTTTAAGAGGCAAATACATGTTACCAAGTTACCTATCAGATTTCTCTCACATATATTTCTTATATATTATACTTATTTCTAATTGTGCGTATTTATGAACCTCTGATTGTGAATGTACTGTCAAACCTGCCTTAAAGGCGACCTCTATATAAGAGCCACCTGCTTATAAAGACCAGTAGAATTGTATCCCAATTCTCCTTTATTCATATTATTTGAACCTATATATAAAGGCCACCTGCCCATACAGGCCACTTTTACTGTTTCCTTGGTTGACTTTATAAACAGGTTTGACTCTACATGCATTAGACATTTAGATCTCTTCAGCAGTAGTAATATTATACACCACTCCACTGGACATTATGGTGGTTAAAATTCAAATTAAAATCAGAGATCCAAATACAGGTTTATCTAGCCTTGTTGTCTTGTTTAATTTGCTTTGTTGTTTTGTGCTTTGATTTTAGTTATTGGTTATTGTTAAGTACATGATGTATTTAGATGAAAAGATATTTTTTTCTCTTAATTTGTATTAAGCCTTTTTAGATATAACACGGCCTTACTTTTCCTGGTGGAAGTTCACGTGTTTAACTTTAATTTGCCAATTTCCAAAGTTTTTAAATTGGGGTTATGATTTGGACATTGACCTGTGTGTTTGTTTTTGATTAACCTCCATTGTGTTCAAATTCGCAATAGATTATCATTTTTATCTGTTTTTAACAATCGAAGTACTGATTATCAATTTACTAGCATTTTGTTGTTTATTAATAAAATCTACATCAATTAGTTTGGTTTTACACGCACTTTACATAGTAATGATTGAATTGCACTCTAAATGATATGAAATTATTATTTGACAACAATTGGCTTTACAACAATGATACATTTAAGTCAATTTTCCAATTGATTTTCTATGCTTACGGAAAGAAAATTCAATTAAGATAAATTAATCATGACCAAAACATATTTCTTTGGTGAAACACATCAAACCATTTTGACTTGATAAATATAGATATTCCAAAAAGGTCGCTGAATAATAAATCATACTATTTTAATACTCAAGTCATGAAGCAAGAACAGTATTATATTATGATTTAAGATGGACATTTATTAGTCAAATAGTCTATTGTCTCACATCAAGGTACAAAAAGTGGACCAGAAATTTAAAGTAAATTTTAATAGGTATGAAGGTCGCACGCTTAATCATCCATTATACATTACAACATAGGTTAAAATCGGTCTTAAATCTGATCCATCATTAAAAGTGCAACAATCGAATTAGGAAAAGTTAAAGATCTTATTTATGTTGTTCAGGACTAACAGCGAATCCATCTTTAAGAGTTCAACAATCGAATTAGAAAAAGTTAAAGCTATTATTTATGTAATTCAGGTTTGGAGATCCATCATTATAAGTGCAACATAGATGAAACTGTTATTTAAGTACTCTTATCAAAGGAAGATAGAATTGGGTCACAACATACAAATAGAGACACTCGGTTATTGGTTTGATTTGTTTCTGTCCTAATTTTATTAAAATGCAGTTCAAAACATAAACTTGGTAAAATCAAAAACCATAAGAAACCAGTAGAAGGTATAAACATTCTGGAACCCCAAAAAAGGAACTACCGATTATAGAAGAATATTGCAAGCCTAGGCTTATCAAGACCCTCAAAAGTTTTATGGCCGCCATCACAGTATTGTTAATAAGTTTGATGCCTCTGTGTCCAGGATTGCCCTTGATATATTTGACGTCTCATAGTTCCATGTTCCTTTCACACAATTTTGATTACACATGTAGCAGGTGTAGCTAGCTAAACAAGAGGTGCTTACCCTTCCGGAGCACCCGGCCTCACTTCCCTGGTGGAAGTTCACGTGTCTAACCTAATTTGTCATTTCCAAAGGTTTTACTATGCTTTTGGATTGTGATTCGGACATGGATTAGTATGTTTGATTTTAAATGAACATATTGGAAACATAAAGTATATTCTGCACACAATACTAAAAGCAATTAATAGTATGCAAAGCAATCAATTATTGTTTAAACAAATGCAAAGAATTACAACATTTAAAACATCATTACAACATTAAACAATATAAAGATGTAAAAAGAATTGTATTTTACCTTAAGTGCAAATTTTCGTAACAAGTTTACACAAAATACCACTAGCTGCTTCACAATATTGGAAATATGAAGTATATTTTGTCCACAATACTACAATTACTAGTATGCAAAAGCAATGACTTATTGGGCAATATTGTTTATCTTTTAAACATCTTTACAAACATTTTGGTTTCACAATTTTAGTCCAAGCACTACTATTGGTAGCTTATTCCGAAACGGCTGTCTAGTGCTATAAAATTAAAACCGGTATAATATGTAATTTAAAAAAATGAAATGAATAAAAAATTAGAAACATTACAACATTAGAAACATTACAACAATAAACGATTTAAAGATATAGCAACAATTGTATTTTAACTTAGTTTTTTTTTTCGTTACAAGTTAAGTGTAACCACACAAAATGCATCTAGTTGCTTCACAACATGCTGAATAAATGTAGTCAGTTATAACAAAGAATGCCTGAAAATATAGCCAGGGTTAATTTTGTCAAAAACAATCTTACCAGTCCAGGTCCCGGTTTCACAATCATTCCTTAGCTATGAATTTCCTTAACTTAAATCTGGCAAATTTTAAAACCTTTATAATTTTGTTAATTTTTAAGATATTCATGAATTTAGAGTGATGTTATTAAAACCACATTTAGATTAAAATATCTACATTTAGTTTTGATAAAAATATTAGTATTACCGAAAAGAGATTACCAATATTTGCTAAATTTAAGTTAAGGAAAATCTTAGCTTAGGAATTATTGTGAAACCGGGGCCAGGTCCAAATCACAATCCTAAAAGAAAGTAGAAAATGAGCACTTTCTGTTTAGCTAGATAATCCCGCAACAAGTGTAATCAAAATTGGGAATGAATTGAACATGAAAGGAAAGATTTCAAATTTATCAATTTATCAAATAATTATGTTAATGGGCCTGGGCTCTTCGTTTCCATGGGATCAACCAAAGGGTAATTTAATGAACTTTCCAATCATCCGACTTTTATTTAACTTTTCATGGATTGTTCATTAACGTCTCTTATTATTACTTTTTTGTGTCTAGTTCTGGTAGTATAATTTCGTACAAGGATCTGGTGTTTCAAGATATAAATGAGAAGATGGGCAGTTTTGTCATCAAATCCTTCCTACAGACGACTTCACCAGAGTTTCAGTATAATGGAATAGCTGCCATTGAGATTGGCGAATATATCGTGGATAAGGACAGTATACAAGTTGAGACAGAAAAATATACAACGTATACGTTACCAAAGAAACCAAGTATCAGGGAAACAGGTAAAATAAAACAGATTCATCATACTAAATATTTTGCATGTTTAGTTAGGTTTTTTTAGATGCAATATTCATCTTTCAAGACCTCTGCCATTAACATGTAATTTAGCTGCTGTTAAATATGCAGTAATGCCTAACTATATGGGACCCTGGATCTCAAAACACATGGCATGTGTTGAAAAGTCTTGTGCTTGCTTTAGACTATTTGTTCCACTAAACTATAGATCGCAATTTACAAGCCTTTAAATAGCAGTTCAGAAGTTTAAATTATTTGTCTTATTTGATACCAGAATAAATGTGACATGAATGTCCATAGTAACAACATTATTCTGATGGATAATTGAATTACATGTACCTGCATTACATGACATAATATAACATATTGAATATAGCTGAACATTCTACAGATTGTATGTACTCAGCAGCTAACTTTTGTATATTTTAGTTACCACAGCCACAGCACCAAAAACAACAACAGGAATTAAACAGGCATCTACATCGACACCAGGTTATACCAGTAAAACCACAAGTAAAGGTAATAATTTTTGATTGTGGTTGCATTTCGACATGTAACGCCTAATGGGACATATAAGTTCTGTAAATGATATTTATATCGCCTTTCATTGACTTCTGAACGCAATAAAAGAATTTGTATTTTATTTTATGGTCAAACTGAGATTTATGTATTTTAAAAGTTATGCATCATTTTTAAGAAACATTTTTCTTTATATACATTAGTATGTCAAGTTGATAATAAGTTGTTTACAATTAGTCCAACCGAAAGCCTTCCATATATAAAATGTTAGCCACTAGCCTCCATGATTGTGCATAACTGATTTGCCATTGTGTTCTGTGACCGTCAGAAGATACAAGTTATTTAACAATCTATTTTTTGACTTCATGGGTGTGTCTCAATGTAATGTTTGCTGTTGATGACATGTTATGGATAATTTCAATCAACATCCGCCTAAATAGTTCAGCGTATTTAACATAATTTTGATTGCTCTTTTAGCTCCAACAAGAGACACAACTACATCAGGTTCAAGAGTAACCACAACAACCTCCCCCAGACCCGTAACTATGACAACACATATAGTTACCACATTTCAAACCAATACTAAAGCTTACTCGACAATACCATCTACACCTATTACTACGGAATCGGCATCAACGACAGGTAATCCAAATACAAAAACAAACATAATAATCAATGTCCAAACCAAAATCTCAAAAGCAAAATGAAAACTTTAAAGCTGGCAAATTATGGTAAACACACGAACTTCCATTAGGGAAGTGAGACCGAGTGCCCCGGAACGGTAAGTAACGCTTGTTGAGCTAGCCACACCCGTCAGGTTTGTAATCAAAACTGGAAATGAAAGGAACATGGGACGTTAAATATATCCAGGGAAATTTTTAAAATATGAAATTAAAAAATTTAATTCAACATTGAACAAAACTGAAGCTGATCACCATTAAGATACTTAAAAATTCAATTTCACTAGCAATTTATACAGTTGGTGAATTTTGATAAAGTAATAACATAAATATCGGTAAGTAATTAGTACTTAGATGCACTTACTGAACATTTTGTAGAGACCAGCTGGTTAAACCATATTGGACTTACATTAGTAGGAATTGTTAATGTTTATCATATATTTTACTGGTTTAAAGCTATCCTTAGCCTATCAGTTTTAAGCCATGTTTTATTATATATACATGCGTTGATGTATGTACATGTATATATTTTGTCTATTTTAGTATCGACAGTCTCGAGTACGGCTTCTACAACTTCAACAAAACCTACTATTACTCCATGTAAGTTTTTAAAATCAATATTGGACCCAAAAACTCCAATTACATAATCAGTTTTATAAAAATATTTGATACGTAACTATAGATAGAATATGTCCAGTTCACTGTTGTGTAAGTTTGTTTATGTGTGTGTCTTCTAGTGCACCATTCATTCCATACCACACATATACATACGCCTGTTTTAAAATAGAAATTAAGGAAAACAAACAGTGCATCTTTTTCTTTTTAACGTATGATGACAAATTACAGTCTTTCTGTCAAAATTAACAGACATATATGACATGCTTGATTGTGCAATACATGCATCACAGATTAAGAGCAGAATTTCTTACAATCTTTAACTAAAATGTATAGACAAATTGCAATATCAAAATAAACTGATGGAATATAACCAATGAAATTGGACATTTTATCTATTTCAGATATAAAGATGACAAATAAAGAGGCATTGACCAATCAAAAAGATGTTGCTATGACATGCACTATGGGAAATTTTGAACACTGGAAATATATAACTTTTAGTTACAAAAGTGGAATGAATTCAGAAATAACCTTATTAAATGTCAGTGCCATTGGTGGAGCAGACTTTCCCAACCCTGCATTTGCTCGCAGGTTCATTGTTGACATAAAACTAGGGTCAAGGTCAGCCCTTGTGTCCTTGAACTTTACAGAAGTATTTTGTCAGGATGAAGGATTATACGTGTGTACAGCATACAGTACAGAACAACAGATTACGGGTAATGGCGCTCTTAGAGTCAAAGGTAATTATGGTCGAAAGAAATTCCTAAATGATAACGTCAGTTTAATAATTTTGTTGCAAGCACTACTGATGATGAATTGTATTCCGAAACATCTGTCTTATGCTGTAAAATGAACACTGGTATAAAATGTATTGAAAGCTATACAACTCCTGTTTATATCCTGTTTGGTATTTATGGTTAACCATTGTACTACAGCGTTTAAATTCGGGAGGAAAGTTCCAATGTGTTTATACTCTTGCAATCCTGGGCTGGGTAACTCAAAGCAAACTTAAATATGATTCGTAAGTAGTTGTTACGACGATCGTAAGTTTATACTGCGACAAATTTACACGGGTAACTCGAAACGTACTTAACGCCTACTTACGATCACGATTTACGTGTAGAGTTACGAATTCGTTTCGTTATTATATTCTGCAATATACAACGTTTTTCTTTTACTTCTTCGTAGTTTCTTCTAATATTCGGTTACCCTGTTATTACTTTACAAAATAATTAAATGGCAGTCAAAAGAAATTCGACAAATTAAAGTCACTCACTAAATAGCAACTGCTTCGAACAGGGTAAAAAAAGTAACACTGGATTACAAAGTGGGCCTGTTGAATTTTGAAAACGTTAACCCCATAAAATTCAATATACGAACATGAACTAATTATGTAATGTAGTAGTTTGAAAACACAACGTACATTTAAATAGGGAAATTTTCAGAGTGAAATTAAATTATAGTTCTCATCAGATCAAACTCTAAGAAAAAATCCTGCACTTATTTATGTTTATATATTTTTGCATTTAGTTTCACATATACTTCCAATGCAAATCTCTCTCTCTCTCTCTCAATATCGGGATCTAAAAGAAATATTGAAATTGGCATGGAAGTTAGGTTGGTTCATTTTCGAATATGAAAAGTTTTGTATATAGAATACATGTAGATACGTTTGCTAAATTTCATTGTGACTTTTAATAACATTGTGACATTCCCTTGTTTTCTTTATCTTATTTTGATTAAATAAGCATTCTTAATAACAAAATACGTGTCATATAACAATAAGCAAGTTTCAAAATGGAAAATCCTTGAAGCAAATTCGTCGAATTTTTTTTTTAAATTATACAGTTTCTGTAGTTTTCAAGAGAGCATGCTTCGCGCAGATCTGTAGTTTACATGAAATCTATTGAAATTTAAAATCCATAAATGATTCAGTGTCGTACACAAGTTACTTTGTTAAATATCATGGAAAGAAAATGCACACAGACATAGGATAATTTTGACTTAAGACGCTAAAATAGCAGTATTCAGCTTGAAATGGTTAAATTCTTATTTTGATGCAGTATGAAATGCTACACGTGTAGATTTTTAATGTCATTTATAAATATTATTCTTATTTTCCATAAAGATTATGACACCCCCCCCCCACACACACACACACTCTCTCTCTCTCTCTCTCTCTCTCTCTCTCTCTCTCTCTCTCTCTCTCTCAATTATATAATATTAAATGATTCAAGGTAAAAAAAAATGCTTACGGTTTTAAGCATAAGTTGAAAATTATCCCGCTTAAATTTTAATTTAATAATTATTATCACAATATTATTAATGATCATAATTATAATTTTGAAATAAGACATTGTTGTTTTAAAAACACAGTCACTTTAATGACTATTTTTTAAAGAATTTATCAACATGATAAAAAAACAACTTTAATTGATGTTGTCAAAATGAAATAATAACTAGAACACATGCAATTAATGTGTAAATCTCTTGTTTGCATGTGCAATGTTACGCTAAGTATGGTCTAAGGGAGGTATCTGATTTTCGTAAAGTTAAGGACACGTTACGATGACTGCCTCACTTACGATTGTTTCGAGTTACCCGATTTTATTCTACGAGTTTCGTAAGTAGGCGTTAAGTATTCGTAACTGTTAAGAGAGCTTCGAGTTACCCACCCCTGACCTATTGAAGAAATTTATCACGTCTACATTCTAGTTTCATTATCATAACTGTAGGAAATAGGCTTCTTAACTGAACCAGAAATTAATAACGAGGTAGAATGTATATTGTTCTTATTTTGTTATTGCGCATATTTCAAAAATGCAAAAATTCAACTACGCGGATATGTCTAAATTTCCTATACCGCGAAAAAAATACAGCAGTAAATTTTCTGATAGGTTACAATTATTCTAAGTTCATATTACTTGATCATTTCAGAACTTCCTACCACTCCAGTATTACAAATGCCAGTTGAGCTCGTCGAGGACAGAGAAATTGTTCACCCTATTGTTTGTACAGCTAATATAGGTTATCCACCAGGACGACTCACGTGGAAGATACGACCTAAGGGTTACAATAAATTCCTTCCTTTTGAGGATGCTAAAGTTGAATTTTCTGGAAAATGCAACAATATAGTGTCAAGTACAATAATTTATACACCCACATTGGAGGGGAATGGCACCGTGCTGAAATGTGAAGTTGTTAATAATCACGTGACAACGAAGGAGGAGTTGTTTACTACTGCTGTTGTTAAAATTGTAAAAGGTAAAGATATAGGATATAACATATTGTTAATTGATTTAAAATTGTAAAGAAGTGTAAAAAAATGTGAAGTAGGTCTATAGCTTATTTGCAACCTCGTTAGAAGGAAAATACCAAATTACATAGATATCTGTAGTAGCAAAACTTATATAATAGCTTGCTGTCTTGCATCGCAATTAAATCCGGAAACCAAATGCTTCTTACTCATATAAGATATGAGGCTGGGACATGTAAAATATATCAGTATTTCTGTTTGCTCTGTTTAGTTTAATAAAAAAATGGCAAGTTATGTTACAATCTTAATAATTGTTATATTTGTTATATTACTTATACTTAGTTGACTAAATATAGATATTTGGTATTCCATATTTTACTTGTTGCATATATGGAAGTCTTAAAACATAACCTATTTCTCGACTTTATTAGAATAAAAATAAGAAAATATACCTGTAATCGCAACATTAAAATAGAAGTTGACGTAATATGCCGTGTTGGCGCAAAACTGAATTTGAAACTCAATGAAGATTAGTTGAATCTGCATTGTTTTTACTCATATAAAAATGAGTTTGAAACAAATTATAGTAAATGTAAAATGTATCAGTATTTCTGTCCAAGTCTCCTTCAAGTTCAAATACGGTATGTTACGATCTGAATTGTTACACGTCGCATGCTTAGTTGTCTAAATATATATTGTATTCCATAGTAACATGTGATATATATGGAAGCCATGCCTATACTCTTAAATTATTTACTTAACTTCTGATGTTTTATTCAAGGTGACATTTGTAAAGAAAAGACGAACAATACGAGATTAAAACATCCATACGAATGTGATAAATATATCCAGTGTTTCAAGAACACCTTCACAGTCCATCAATGTCCAATGGAATTATGTTACAATGAGGAAACTAGAAGCTGTGGACAAACAGGTTAGACAGCATAAAACAAAAACAAACAATCCATGTCCAAATCACAATCCAAAGCAAAGTAAAAACAAACAAGCCAATCAATGTCTAAGTCACAATCCCAAAGCAAAGTAAAACCTTTGAAACTGAAAATATAGGTTCAATATGTGAATTTCCACCAAGAAAGCGAAACTGTGTAAAACAATATAACATTTATATGGTAAATAATGTAATGGCAATAGTCAGAATATTCAAAGAATAATAAAAGAAACACAACACATTGTTCTTGAAATTCCTTTTGGTTAAACTATTATGACTTATAATTCTAAATGTATATGGAATTTGTTTTCAACAAATATCACAAGTTTTAATTCATTCGAAGTATTTATTGATATTTGTTTTTTGATTCTATATCACTCGCGTACCTGCACTGGTTAACATAATTGTTAAGAAATAACTTATGAGTAGTACTTGTTCCTTTAACAATAACTTATCAATGTATATTTACAGGTTTAACAATGACAAACGTTGTGGCTTACATGAATGAACGTTTGACGTCAGTAACGTGTCGTCTGCTTCATATGGGTTCCTGGCAATTTATCAAAATGTGGAAAGTTTTGAAAACTGATGACAGAATTGAATTACTTACTATATTTAACAACACCAAATTCATTCTAACAAATTCTACAATGAAGGGAAGGATATTTGCTGATGTTCAGTCCACGAAGAATGAAGTAGATGTGAAATTGTGGCTTTATAACCTGGAATGTGGAGATGAAGGCATATATGAATGTACAGCAGACGTCCCTTTTGATATTCCAGTTGCCCAGGGAAACGTTATGCTTAAAGGTATGTTGAGGGATATTGTTGATTTGAATGTTAAGGAAGAACGCCAAGAAATATGATGGATGTTTTTAATATTTAGGATTTTGGTTTGTTTTGCTGATCCAGAAACATAACACATTTCCGTTTTTATTGATCACGTTAATTGTACATTGGTAGACAGTATGGATATTATGAAATTGTGTCCATTTTAAGCATTATCCTTTGCCTGTTGAACATTTCAGCTCATGTAACAGCAAACTTGTCGCTCGAATGAAAATGCAGTGTACCTGTGGAACAAACATGTTATATAATTCACATATTTTAGTCAAGGACATTTATTTGGGTTGTATCTGTCTACTCTAATCGTTAGGAAACAACTGTTACTAAACATTTGTTACTCCAATGATGTCATCTATCTGAACAGAAGTCCTAGATTTATATAAAAAACCTGTTTTATTAGGACTATCCATTTGCTCAAATTAAATGTTTTGAATAACCTGAAAGTAATACTATTGTTTTTCTAGTGAAGCCACAAATACCAGATATATATGTACCTGCGGAAATAATTGATGGCCGAAGTCTCAGAGAACTTTTCACATGTATAGGTGATGTGGGATATCCACATGGAACACTTAGATGGGAAGTTCTGTACCAAAACGAAACAGAATTTAAGCCACTACCATTCAATGAAACTGTGAGTAAGAAAGAGGGAAATTGTTCTCTAGAAGTGACTAGAGAGTTTAGATTTACTCCGACGGCTGCAGAGAACGGAATGGTTATACGATGTGTGGTGGAGAATCCGATTTCCCTTCCAGAAGGACAGACACTTTACAACAGTGTACCTATTCACGTTATACCAGGTACGGAGACACGATACATAATTCTTGTATAATGCTTGGGAAACATTTTATTCTTTTATAATGGAATTGGAGCACATGTGTACTTTATATGTTGAAATTGGTTAGAACGTGATTTGAACGCATTTAATTTCCAAATTTCACTCCTGATAATATTCGAATTCGGGATGATAACAACTAAAGTTATAACTATGCAATTTTAGTAATGGGTTGTCATCGGAGAGGACGTTTGCTTAATTTAGAAGTGAAATATAAAGTCCTCAAGTTGTAAAGATATTTTTGTTTTAAATCATTTTCTTTTCGTATTTTATTGTTTACAAAACTGCATTGTAATTTCGTTTTTCTACATTTTTAAACGCTACTTTTTTCTATTTACTCTTTCAATCAAAACTATTATAGCAACATTTTAATATTCAAACAACGCTCAACAACTAAATCGAATAAAAGGCAATATTTATTGTATTATGTCTTTTCAGCAAACTATTGTACGCCAAATAACAGTGATCCATTACCACATCCGTATGACTGTACACATTACATACAGTGTACAGAGGGGTATTTATACGTACAGAAGTGTAGTAGGGGACTCTGCTTTAATCCAGACACTCACCAATGTGATTTACCAGAACCTATAGAAACGGATGTTGGTAAGTAGAAAACATCATCTTTCCTCGTAATCATCTCATTACAAACAATGACACGGGTGATTGTCAAATACTAGTATATGAATACATTATGTGTTGAAGTCATACATAGAGTATATAAGGGCATCATGACAAAAATTCCTGTTTCATTGGCTATACATGTATTTATCTAGTCGGTTACTGTAAAAACTTCGTTTATTTCATAGTAAGCAAATAGACGTCCCCTTAATGTTATGTAAAGTTAAGTAAGCGTGTTCCATTCATTCTCAATTTTTATCTTAACCGAGGCAGACAGATATGCTTGTATACCTTCTGAAGCGTACAGCCTCACTTCCCTGCTGGAAGTTGAAGTATATCACTTACTTTGCCAGTTTTTAACGTTTTATGTTTGTTTATTCGTTTACAATTCGGTTGAAAATTAGTAAATGTTGAAGCAATTTTCAAACGCTTGTCGTAGTGTTTCTGCGACCAAGTGCATGCTTCAAATGTTTCGTGTTTGTTAATCACTTCATGTTTGTTTTCTTTTTACAGTCGATCCGAATTACCCTTGCAAGCCAAACAGAAATGGAGTTTATTTTCCACATCCGTTTTTGTGTAACAAATACATCTGGTGTGTACAAGGAAGGGAGATAATTCAGAACTGTCCGTTAGGGACACTCTACCTTTCAGAAGGACAGTGCACGTTTGATACATTTAATTCACATTGTTTTCGGACGGACGCTAAAAACGCAACAAAAACTTAACTGAGAAGATAATTTCTTATGGTTACAAAGTAATTAGAGAGACACGAACGATCATTCAGGGAAATCGTGAACATGGTTTTATATATTCGTGTGTGTGTGTGTCTATCCGTCATTAACATTACAGTCTCCGTGTAGTTATAATAATGCCAAAGTGAATTCATTGAACCTTTAGTGGCGAATAAAATAAATTCTTCCTCCACATATATATATGATTTAACTCAATGTAGAGATGGAATGAAACTGCGCACAAAATGACACAACCTGCACACTTGGATACCCGATCACCACGTCATTTTAGCATCGTATGGACATTCGTGTTTGGTGTTGCTAACAAGAAGACAATGTATGATGCACCAAAAATGTATTTGACTTTGACAGTACAGCATTCGTATTTGTCTCTTCAATAATTTGACATATAACAGAGATATGATAAATGGCTTTATCAACATGACTACCTCATACCCGATTGTTGCAGATACAATGTATATTAAATGTGTTTTGTTGTAACAAGATGATCTCTGTTTTATTTGTCACTGACACACTTGAAGGAGGGCAGTTGGTAGTTTTTCAAATCTTAGAATACATGTGTACATCATTTATATATAGATATAGACCTCAATTATGACTCCCACTAAGCATTGCAAACTTGATGACTTAATTGTTTCTTTTTTCTAATTTGTCAACTTTCTTTCTCTATGCAGCAATATACCTGCTTCTCCTACTTTTGGTATATTAGTTTCACAATTAATACGCTTTGGTAGAGATTGCGGTGAAGCAAGTTGGTTACAAATGAATTGCAAGCTTAGGTTATCAAGTCCCTTAGTAAGTTATATTGCCGTCAAATACAATATTGTTGATAAGTTTGATGTCTCTGTATCCAAAATTACCCTGGATATATTTGAAGTCTCATTTTCCAGCAAACAATCGATTAACCAATAGGTACAAACTTTGCGCCAATGACGGTCGATTTGTTTCTGTATTCATTTGAAGCAGAATTTATTCAAAACCTTTTAAAATCTGGAAAAACTGTCGCCAAATTATTCAACTCCACATACAGATATATAGATGACGTTCTGTCTCTTAATAATCCTTAATTTGAAGATCATGCGAATGCCATCTATACTATAGATCTTCAAATAAACGATACAACTGATGGTTCAAGTTTTGTTTTATATTTGGACTTACATCTCAATTATGACGCCCATGGAAGGCAACATTTGAAGCTGTATGGCAAACGTGAAGACTTCCAATTGTTTCATTGTCAACTTTCCTTTTCTATGCAGTAATATATATCGGCTCATGGTGCATTTGTTTCACAATTAATACGCTATGGTCATGATGGTAGAGTTCATTCTTATTACAGAAACTTTATTCAACGTAGCAAGCTGCTTAATTGTTGACCCATAAATATTGCAAGCTTAGGCTTATCAGAACCCTCAAAGTTTTACGGGCTTTTCACAGTATTGTTGATAAGCATGATATCTGTGTCCAGAATTGCCCTGAAAATATTTAACGTCCCATAGTCATTTTTCACTCAATTTTGATTACACATGTTGCAGGTGTAGCTAGCTAAACAGGAGGTGTTTACCCTTCCAGTGAACCCATCCTCACTTCCTTGGTTGAAGTTCGCGTGTTAAACCTTATTTGTCAGTTTCAAAGTTTTTCGCTTTTAGGATTGTAACATTTTGAATGAATAAGTATGTTTGTTTCTGATTTTTTCATTCTCAAATTTGCTAGCTAGAAGGTGCTTACCCTTTCACAGCATCCACTTTACTTCACCGGTGGAAGTTCGTGTTTAACTTATTTACCAGTTTTAAAGTTTAAACTTTGCTTTTGGATTGTGATTTAGACATGGATTGATATGTTTGTTTTGATAAAAACAATTACAGAATGTCACTTAAGAGAAGGATCTGTATTCACAAGACTCATGCTGCATCTTCCAAACGAAAGACTTCAAACAAAGGGGAATAATTATTCTTGTATTTTCTGCATTTAAGAGTGAATGAGTTATTGTTTAAAGCTGCAGCTATCCACAGCTCTGTATTTAGGATTTAATCAAATTAAATAATAACAGCAAAACAGAAGTGTAATATTTTTGTTTAAAAATTTAATAGAAATAAAAAGTCTGAAGTATCATCTTAACTCATCTTGTTCACAACAATAATAATTTGATTTCATACTTTAATAATTATATTAATAAATTTGAATCTATATCAGACAATCTGCCATAATCAGAAAAAAACACAAATGCCTGTCCCAGTTTCACAATAATTTCTTTACTAAGATTTTCCCTCACTTAATTCTGGCAAATTTCAAATCTGAATCAAGTTTGCTTCCCTGGATTTAAAATGTCATTTTGAAGATCACGCTAACCTTATTACATTTATATTTTAATTTTCTGGTAACTTCCTTTTTTTTAATTTGAAGTGCTATAAATTACATGCACTGCCAATATTTGCCAGATTTAAGTTAAGAAATGATTGTGAAACTGGGGCATGCTCAGCTTTTATACATATTCCTATAAGAATGACCAAATACATGTAATTAGACTGAACTACTCTACAACATAATACAAGTAGGAAAATATATCTCTACATAAATAATATTAAACAATTGTCAACTGAAATTCATGTTTGTGTCATTAAAAATAAAAAAATATTACTAAAGAGGTACTAGTATAGAGCATACTGTAAACATTTATTTTCACATGTATTTATTTTCGAGGTATAGGAAATTTCAACATATCGGCATAGTTAGATTTTTGCATTTTTTTAAATATGCGCTATAACACAATAGCATAATATAATTTTCGCAAAAAACAAACGATCACAAAATAACTGAAAATTAGTACATCGCGAAAAATAAAAACGTTTACAGTATTGGATATTTGGTCGTCCAGAATAAAGCAGTAATGTGCATTTGGCAGATATGTATCCTTAAAAAAATAAATCATATTTCAGATTCATAAATAATAATTAATGCCCTTCATGTACTATTATTTATTTACAACTATAATACTAAATATGGCTTATCTGGGGGTGGTGGTTAACATTTTCAAGTTACTAATATAATTCAAATACATGTAGTTCTATGTATAGGCAAACAAAATTGACCTTTCCGCTTGACCTTTCATTAGGAATATTAATATAGAATGATCCACTTAATACAACCTTGATTCTTTACAAACTAAGTAACTCCCTAACCCACTGAGCCTGATTGATCCATCACATTCTTAAATTCAATACCTTGAAAAGATAGTGAAAGGATTGAAATTAATTAAGTTAATACATTTAACTATGCATGTTTGCTATGATATAGACAAATAAAACAACTGTTTCCTTATACATTAACATTATCATCAATAAGAAAGGTCAAGCAGACAAGTCAATGTTGATTGTCAATATAAATAACAAACTAGGATGCTGATTTGTATTGTATTCAAAGGGAGATAATTCTTATTCTTTATTTAGGTTTCATTAAACAGTAACTGTTCATATTCATAATGCTTGTATTATGAGACACGGCTAATGAACTCTGTTACACAGTACATACCACTAGAATCTTTGTATCATATGAAGGTACAAATGTACATCACTACATGACATACAAAATAAATGATCTGTAACAAAACTTTTGGTTTAAAGTAAACATGAATAGAAAGCAGTAATTAGGTCATGAAAACACCTGGATGTACTCAAAAACACAAACACAGAGGTGTTCTAGTTTAACACCAAGTCAATGAAAAGGAGTTGAAGTGTGACAGCCAAGTGCGCGAAATAGCTAACAGCTCAAAAGTTCACTAGATATCAGCTGCCTAAACGCCGTCAAAATAGTAAATAAAAGGTCAAAATTTGCTTCAGATAATTTTGACAATCCTGCACTGTATGCAGTTTCAATGTAGTCTGTGTGTAATCTTGATTTACCACAAAATACAATGGTGATGGTATCATTATAACATCTGAATTTTGAACCATTTCAGTTTGTTTTATCATTTATTGTCACCAATTTAGTACAGACACACAAACATCATGAAAACATCTAATTTAGCATAGGATCCTACAGAAAAGCTGGTTAAGAGGACAACACAGAAAAATTTCAGTGTTTAATGAGACCCTTAAAAACCATGGCGATTGATGCCACTGACAACACAATAAAGGTAACTTTAGTGAATGAATTAAGACTTTCCATTCTAACTCTTTAATCCATGCATGTATTATTCTTAACCACAATAATAAAATGTATAGAAAGTTTAGCATCTTTGGTTCAAGAAATTGTAAATAGTGGTATTGATTGATGTTACAAGAATAATATACAGGTTGATACTTTGGTTTTGATTTTAAAGTACACATAGCATTTAATTTCAAGCACCAAGTCTAGTTTTGATATGGAGCTTGCATTCAAGCATCAAGTCCAGTTTTAATACAAAACTAGCATTCAAGCATCAAGTCCAGTTTTAATACAAAACTAGCATTCAAGCATCAAGTCCAGTTTTAATACAAAACTAGCATTCAAGCATCAAGTCCAGTTTTAATACAAAACTAGCATTCAAGCATCAAGTCCAGTTTTAATACAAAACTAGCATTCAAGCATCAAGTCCAGTTTTAATACAAAACTAGCATTCAAGCATCAAGTCCAGTTTTAATACAAAACTAGCATTCAACCATCAAGTCCAGTTTTAATACAAAACTAGCATTCAACCATCAAGTCCAGTTTTAATATCAAACTAACATTCAACCATTGACCCAAGCTTCAAAATCATTCCTTAACTTGGCTTAAGTGAACCAAGATATCCATTAGCTTAAAACAGGAAGTTTAAAATCTAACTTATTTTGTAAATTTTCAAGATATTAAGCAAATCAAAATACCATATAGATTATTGATCTTTTTAGTCAATAGCAATCTTCATACCAGTTATATGGAAAACTTATTTGTAACGCCACAAAATACTGCCAAAACTATTAAGTTAAGCAAAACTGCCAAAACTAAGTTCAGCAAAATCTCGGTAAAGGAATGATTGTGAAACCCGAGTCTGGGATGAATTTTTTTGGACAATACCAGTTTGATTTATCATGCTGACTAAGAAACCTTGGTTTTCAAAGTTTTCTACAACAAACTTGAAGTGTTTTATTTTAATGCTTGGTTGATATTGAAACTAACTTATTAGTTTTGGGGTTTACAATATGTCATGAAGAAACGTATTTGGGTTTTGATCTAAAGTTATACTGGCCTTCAGTTCCTTTAAATCTAAGAGCACTCATACTCATTTTGGCCTCAATCTGAAACTGTCTTTCTAACTTCATCGCTAATTGATGATCTAAATACTCCTGATCTAACACATCACCTTTATCAGTCAAGTTATCTTTATTGCTAAGAGTACTGAAAAAACTTTGTACCGTTTTTTTATCCTCTATTTTTTTCGTTTTCACTTTTGAGTTACTCTGAATTTTCTTTTTATGTTTAGAAGTTTTTAATGTTTTTCTCTTCTGATTATTTTCCTCAACTGGCTGATTTTCAATCTTTCGTCTTTTTGAAGCACGAGATGATGATTTTATACTGTCCGTCTCTGATAACACCCGTTTTGTTTTCTTGACAAAATTATCCAGATTCCTTGTATTAACTTGCATTTGTTGTTTTTTGAGTGTCACATCCTCATCTTTAGAAAAACTACTGATATCACTTGATGTGTCCATAATATCCTCTCCTTCAGAATTGTAGGAATCAAGTTCAGAATCACAAACTTTAGTCTTGTCCTTTGCTTTTTTCTTCGGACTTAAATCTCCCCATACAAAGTCAGGATCAAACTTTCGTTTGCTTGTTCTATTTGGTGAATATTTCCTGGTATTAATTCTAACAACGGAATTTGCCTTATCTAACTTTCTTGATGCTGACCCCCCATCTCCACATTTGTCTACTTTAGTATTTTTAGACAATCCCCCAGCTCCGTCAACTTCATCTCTACCATAACTTAATGTTTTATTGGTTTCTTTGATAATTTTTGAAGTCGATTCACAATCTCCACAAGAGTAATCTCCCCTTAAGTAGTCTATAATTGATCTCTGTGGACTCATCATTTCACTACCAGATCCTTTCTTGCTGGTTAAGTTCTGTTTATTATTTCCTTTCTTTCTTATCACATTTGTTGCTGTAGCTTTTCCTTTGTTGATGTTATTGTCATTTTTGTCTTTCAAAGACAATTTACCCTTTTAGTGTCTGTCTGACATGACGGGCTTCTTGTTTTAGTAATGTTATTTATCTCCACTAATGGGGTCATAAGGTCAAACTCATCCTCCTCATGCAAGTTAGCTTCTAATGGTATAATCAACTTTTTACGTGGAGCCTTATTTTCACCAGGTGACTGATTTGCACTATTTCTGTCATATATTTGATTTTCAACACCTGAACTTGTTGACACAGTATGGTCATTTTTTGTACAATTTTCTGAATTTTCTTTACTCTTTTTACTTCCTCAAATGATGAAATTCTTAAGTTCCTAGTTTTAACTTCACCCTCTGATGTACCCGTAGATTTAGACAGCTTCTCAACCATCTCCTTTCTCTCTTCTGATAATTCTGATAATCTACGCTGCATTATCGGACTAGATGCATCAATATCTGACAATGAGCGTTCTGGAGAATTAAAAGATGTCTTATTAAGATTCTTTGGAGTAGTTCTAATTAATGGGGGATCAACTACTTTACCACTCGCCAGTTTCTTAGGTGGTGTTAACGGACAAAGTTTGATTGGCCTAAAATGAATAAGTTCCTGACTTATACTGTCATTGCTTTGTGCACTGCTACTTCTTGTCTGACTTGCGTTTTTTGTGTAATCATTCCCAGCACTCATTGAAGTTGTACTACTTGACCTGCTAACTGTACCTCCTGCCTCTGGATTTCCCACCGTCTCTGTTTTATTTTTGTTTGTATTACTTTTAGATTTTTCTACAGTCTTTTCCTGGAGTTCGGCATCAATGTCAATATAACCATAATCTATTGTCCGTTCATTAAGATCTGTATCAGACGAACTTAAAGAGATAACAGAGCTAAGTCTTTCATTTAATGTGGATGAATTATTAGAATTTTCAGGTTTATGTGTTAAATCTTTATCCTTGGGTGATATACAACCGTAAGGGTACGGTGACATACATCCTCTGTCCTTCTCTTTGAGTTTTTCTGCTTCTCTCATTTTACTTAGGAATGTATCAATAGTAGATGCTGGTCGACTACTTGTTTCACTAACTGAACTACAACTAGATACATTTCTAGATAATCTTGTTCTGGATAACGCTTCAATTGTAACAGGACTCTCTCCTTCAGTCTGAAAATAAGTAAAAATAATGAATGACAACTTACTGAATCTAAATCTTACAATTTAAACTTCTAAGGTCAGTGAGCTAGCATAAAGGATGGAGTGGAATAATGGGAGTTTTACATTCTAGTCAAGAGGTATTGAAAAAACCACCTTTGGCAAGCAGAAGGACAAACTTTCTCAAAAATGATCTGTCTGGAGTGGGATTCTAACCTAGATGTTGAGAATAATCTGTAAGCATGTTTTAGACCAGTTGGTCACCAAGGCCCCCCATTAAACAGGGTTTTAAATCCTTGTCAAAACATTATAATGATTTTACGACTTCCAATATTTTAGTTCAGATCAATTAACTTATATTTCAAGGTGACATGTGGAACATGAGAAGCAAGTTCATTTACTACATGACTACAGGGTCAGTGTCAATACCTGGATCAGTTATGTGTCAGGTAATCTGATTCAAACTTATAAAAGTTTATCCAAATGTTTCAATTAAGATGTCCAAAATATATTGGAGGATGCAGACATGAAAAATATGTTTAGTGTTTAAATCAAAGGCAGCTGAAAGTTCAGTACTGCTAGTCTACACATCTTGTCCACAAAAACATTTTGCTAAACACATTAAATTAATTTAAACTTCAAATGTAAGCACAATGGCAGACCTCGGTGCAAACAAAAAATCTATGAGCAACTGCTAACTAAGAATACACCTGCTTTAATTTCAACCATTGACTGTAAATGTAGAAAAATAAACTAAGGTCAATCTTTTCTTTATCCGAGAGAATAACTTTGTAGTATTTTAGAACTTATATGTACATCCTTTATCTTCAACTTGTACAAGTTTAATTTATTTATATCTATTTTAAGATTCTGATAGGAATTTTTTTCACTTGAACCCAAGAGGAGTTACGGTAATATTTGCTTGTCTGTATGTGTATATGAATATATTAGGGGTAACATAAGTCACTAGGATGACTAAAACAGGCTAATAGCTAGTACAACTGCCAAACTAATAAAGACAACTAATAACATAAATTTAAACTAGGCCTGCCAATATATATATTTTTTTATCAATTTATATCATTAGCAGGGGTTCAAAATTCCTGGGTCCAAGGTCTTGGACCTATTGATTTTACCTTGGGACCATTGATATTTAAATTGTAAAAGTCCGATGGACCTGCCATTTTTACCAGAATAATACTACTTTTCAATACCATAATTGCACATAGGTCTTCCAGTGTTAATATTGGACTTCCATTACAAAACATAATTTTGAACCCCTGCATTAGTATTTCCTCAAAGTGTCTAACCACTATTGGTCAGGAATAGACAACTTAAGGTCTTAAGATATGGCCTTGATATAATTATTAAGTTGGTCTAATGTGGGTATATAATGTGACCAAGGTTTTTGATATTAATCTGCAGCACTGAATAAGTGTGCATGTCGCCAATAGCATGTTCTATTTTAAAAGTATTAGATTTAACAGGGGTTGAAAATTTTTTCAGATGAATTAAAGCCCAGGACTTTTTTATACAGAAAATCAAAAGCCCCCAATTTTTTTTATCAAGTCCAGAGTTTACGGCAAAATCAAGAAAGACAAAAATCAATATGCATCATAGAGGTTTTTTTGGCAGTATCATAAATGATCCATGGAAATTTGTCAATCCATGGCTGTTGAAACAATCGGACATGCTTGTCCTCATCATTTTGGTGTGTTTATTGTCTTGTGACTTTCTTTTCTGACCACTGGAGCCCGATGCAGTCCGCTTGTTAGATGTGAAATTAAAATTCAACAGCGATTACAAGCGCTATAACTATCTAGATTTTTCTTTATCAATTGAACGCTTGAACTGCCTACCTAATGACTAACATTTCTTACAAGCACTTTAATGATCAAGAATGAATGTAAACAACAACAGGGCAACGTGACTTTAGATGGTTTTTACCCTTCCGGAGCACCCGGCCTCACTTCCCTGGTGGAAGTTCACGTGTCTAACCTAACTTGTCAGTTCCAAAGTTTTTACTTTGCTTCTGGATTGTGATTCGGAAATGGATTAGTATGTTTGTTTTTGATTTTAAAGATTTTTTCAAGACAGTCGGAAATAAAATTCATTGGTTTTCTGAGTATTTAAGCCCTATGGGCTTTTCAGTAGATTTTTTGCCAAGTCCCGCTTGCCAAATTTCTAGTCCCGGGCGTGGGGCTTGAGAATTTTCAACCCCTGTTAGATACGGTATCACTTAAAATTGTATATAAATGCTTGAGATTCTCGAGATTAAAAAATTGCTGGTGTAAAGTAAAACAAAGAGCAACCAATCAGTTATCTGCCCTTTGTACAGGTGAGCTATAAATGACAATATTTATGTGACATAATTACATTTATAAGCTGCCCTTTGTACAGGTGAGCTATAAATGACAATATTTATGTGACATAATTACATTTATAAGCTGCCCTTTGTACAGGTGAGCTATATATGACAATATTTATGTGACATAATTACATTTATAAGCTGCCCTTTGTACAGGTGAGCTATAAATGACAATATTTATGTGACATAATTACATTTATAAGCTGCCCTTTGTACAGGGTGAGCTATAAATGACAATATTTATGTGACATAATTACATTTATAAGCTGCCCTTTGTACAGGTGAGCTATAAATGACAATATTTATGTGACATAATTACATTTATAAGCTGCCCTTTGTACAGGGTGAGCTATAAATGACAATATTTATGTGACATAATTACATTTATAAGCTGCCCTTTGTACAGGGTGAGCTATAAATGACAATATTTATGTGACATAATTACATTTATAAGCTGCCCTTTGTACAGGTGAGCTATAAATGACAATATTTATGTAACACAATTACATTTATAAGCTGCCCTTTGTACAGGTGAGCTATAAATGACAATATTTATGTAACATAATTACATTTATAAGCTGCCCTTTGTACAGGTGAGCTATAAATGACAATATTTATGTAACATAATTACATTTATAAGCTGCCCTTTGTACAGGTGAGCTATAAATGACAATATTTATGTAACATAATTACATTTATAAGCTGCCCTTTGTACAGGTGAGCTATAAATGACAATATTTATGTGACATAATTACATTTATAAGCTGCCCTTTGTACAGGTGAGCTATATATGACAATATTTATGTAACATAATTACATTTATAAGTTCTTTGGCGAACTCTTCATCAAGTTTTTGTATCTCTATCTGTTCTTTCTTCCTCATTCTATTAGCTATCTCTTCCTCTTCTTGTAATTTTCTTATCAATGCCTCGCTAGCTTCTAACTCTTTCTGTTGTTCTTTCTCTCTTTGTTCTGCAAGCTGTAAATAGCAAATGTTTGAAGATTACTTGTATTTTTTTTTTTTTTTTTTTTTGGCTGTTGCGATCTTCTTGCTTGGGATTCTCAACATTGAGATATTGCTGGTGTAACAATAAGCAATCAAAAAGTTATCTGCCCTTTGTAGGTATAATATGGCCAAAAGGGTTTGGATATTTATCTGCAGTATTCGATAAGTGTGCACATACCAATGGCATGCTCTAGTTTAAAAGCATTTTAGTTACATGAATTAGATATGTTACAGGATTTAAAATGAAAAATAAAGTTGTACTGAAATAATGTACAAAGTTGGAAAAGTTAATTTTATGTCTGAGCAAGTTGAAAATTTGTTTCCTTGTCCAAAAGGAAAAGTTGCAAAAAGTTATTGTACTGCCATGAAACCACATTAGCAATATTTTATCCACCCCAGATCAAACCAGTACAATTTTAAGAATTTATACTAACATTTTGTCCATTATATAGTAAAGGTTATTGTGAGATATCATGGTCTTTTTAATGTATTTGATACTAAAAATATCAGAATCTTCAATGATAAGTCAATGTATAGTAGACAAGGCCTTGGCTATGTTCAGTAACCATAATCAAGTAAAACAATTAATTAGTTCTTTACCCTTTTTAGCTGTTCTTCATATTCTTTTCTTATTTCTCCTGGTTCAGCAATATTTATAATAGGATGCATAAAAACTGAAATACAAGAAAAATATAAAAGTTATTGAGATGATTATTAAACTATGATTTATACAAAAATTTTATTGCCATGCAACTCCATCAATATTTCCCTATGCTACCACTGCTAGAAGACCAAAACTCCTAATTCTGACCTCAGCCTTGTCACACCCTTTATAGTAACAAAATTCATTATACAGCCCATGAATGGAGGAAGGGGGATAAATATGAAATTATGAAAAGAGAGTTTAGTTAAGTATGGTGTGTAAAGTCTCAGTAAAAAAATATTTCACTTATATCAAGACGTTGCCATCTATAGGCAAAGGTGCATCAATTTCTCCTGTGTGTTGCGCTGATGGCATTATACACCAGGGTTCTTTATCATGGAACGCTGACCATGCACAGGATGCATGGGATGTTCCCATTCCAAAGAACAGTGATTTTCATTTCGTAATGCCAAGTGCTTGGGGAAAGAAGAGTCATTTTCAAGTCTTGGGTCAAACCTATTCAGGGTTCAGACCCATGATGTCCGGAGTGAGCACTCTACCAACTGAGCTACTGCATTGGTCAAGAACTGTGGTAGTAATGTATACAGCATAACTTTGTATTTTGATTTATTCAAACATTACAAGCAAAATACAATGATATTAAGCCACATCGGCATGTGGCCTTTCAGTCAATGTGCAGGCAGATCATTTGTATAAATTGAGGAATTCCACTTATCAGCCTCTCCAAAAATTATTTATCAGATTGGCCGTAATTAAATTATTAATATTATTATTACTTTTACAGGAATAAGGTGAAAGATATGTTATTTACTTTATTGCATAAAGCATGCGATTGTTTTGTATGTAAGATGCAAAGATTAACGTGTGTACAGGTATAGTATCTCATGGGACTCATCGTGATCAGGTGATGGTGAAAGGGGGGGGGGGGGGTAGTCACTAGCATATGTTCATATTAACCTTCTATGCTTTCTTCATCTTCACCATCAATCCTCTTTTTAACTTTGTCTGGAAATAAGCTTTGAATATCAATCCATAACTTCTCATTCACTAATTTTCGATTTTTTGACGCCCTTCTGGCCCACACAGAGATTCTTGTCCGACACATCGGACATGTCAAACTTGCTTCTTCAACATTTTTCTTAAAACATGGCATGCACAACGTATGCGTGCATGGCATAGTCACGGGTTCGACAAATATGCACATGCATATTGGGCACATGCAATCTTCTATCGAAAGCGTCCCCATTTCAATTTTTGTGGTTTTGTTTATCAAAGTTTTTCCATTTCCCTCCGCTTGGTCAGCCCGCCGAATACACAGACGGGTTCCTTGATATTTATATAAATTTAGTGTATGTGTACTAGTACGTTTTTCACCGGAGCGAGAAAAATGTACGGAAACCTGTCAAGGGTTTTAGCGCCACCTATAAATTAGGAAATTCCAGGAGAAGTAACTCTAGGAAAAACTTTTTCTCAATGTTGAACCAGCGCTGTTAATGTCGCTGGTTGAACCAGTGAACGTAGGGTACATAAGAAGATTTTTAAAAAAAACAGTTCACTGAATAAAATTGGTCTATATCTATGACCATTTAATACAGATAATGAATGTTGTTGGCATATTTTTTTTGCAAAACGGTAAACATTTGCATACTCCGAGCCATTTTCTTGTGGCTGTCTATCATTAAAGCGATATTTAACACAGATCTTTATAAAAAAAATTTACTGATTATTTATTTATTGATCTATTTTATTTTATATTAATTAATTAATTAATTAATTAATTTATTTATTTATTTATTTATTTATTTATTTTATTTTATTTTATTTTATTTTATTTTATTTTATTTTATTTTATTTTTTATTTTATTTTATTTTATTTTATTTTATTTTATTTTATTTTATTTTATTTTATTTTATTTTATTTTATTTTATTTTTACACTTTTCCCGGTTGTCACGGTACCGTCGTGACAGCACAGTTTAAGATTAAACTGAAACTTGAAACTTTAAAAATTAAAAAACAATATTTTATTTTTACAGTTAACTAAAAATTTGACCTGGGGATGGTGTAATTCTGATATTATTATTCATATTGTTTTTTTTCTACATGTTTTTAATGTTTTGCATATCTCACCACCCCCCCCCCCCCCCCCCCCCCCATTGATAATTTAATTTCTTAACCAGGACAACTTATTGACTTACTCAGACATTTATATATTTTTGTTGATAATATGAAAAGATTTTTTTAAATTTTACAATGTCATTTTTCCTAGGAAATGATATGTGATCGGTGAAACGTTCAAGTTTAGCGATGGCTTATATAGTGGTAAGGGGCTGTTTTTTTTTTTTTTTTGCTGTAAATTAAATTAAGTCCTCTAGACATGCAGAGCCTCCACAGCTGCTCAACGGTGTTTTATATGTCTATGCGTCTCTGGTTGATAATATAGAATCTTGTCCCTCTGACTAAGATTTCCCTGTCGTTTACAATGCGATACAGAAGTTATTGGGGTGAGTCGGTTCTATTTTTTCAGTAATGATGATTTTCCTATTACTCGCTAGTGTTAAAGGTTTATAAACCAGACATAGATAACATTATAACCAGGGGCCTGAGATAAGGAAACATAACCAAAACTTAGCTCAGAGCTAAAAATATAATACTGATACCAATCACTGTAATACACTGACCATGACTGACCAGTTAAATACGGGGTTACTAAAAATTATAATTATAAAAACAAAAGTAAATAACAATAATCAAAATATGTCAATGATAATATTTAAATTTTAAGTTGCAATTCAAAAATTGAAATACTTTTTTTCATTATGAAAATTTGGGAGCAAGTAAAAGAAAAAATGAATACATGTATTATGTGTTCGCCCCCATATTTTGCCCCAATACAGTTGGGGTTTATTGAAATAGTTTTGATCAGTTTTACTGCAGTTTGAATGGTTATTCTGCACGTATACCCCAACATTGACCAGATGGACATACCGTACCAGACATGATTTGGAAAATGTAATTATTTCAATTTACGACATGAACGGTAAAGATAACGGTTTAAGTGACAAAATAACTGCAGTGTAACGTAACATCAATATACAAAGGGACAAGTCAGTTAGTTTTTAAGATGTCGACATTTCAAATCATGATTTTTGTTTTAATTTGTGGAGTTATTAATTCAGTAACTGGACATGGAAAATTAATTGATCCACCTGGCCGTTCGACTATGTGGAGATATAACTTTTCTACACCTGTAAATTATGATGATAATCAGCTCTTCTGTGGTGGCTATCAGGTAAAAACAAACTTATTTTTTTCCAAGTCATCCCTCCTCTTACATCTCGACATAAATGAAATATTCTTGACTGGGACGTTAAACCCCATTTAATCAACCCATCTTCTTCTTCTGTTTCTCTTCTTTTTCTTCTACAAAGGACACATTAACCTGACAAAAACAT